>OZ007568.1:19171291-19366291 GCA_963931925.1 Onchidella celtica
TATAAACGCCTCAGAAAATAAGTTCCGGTGAATTCCTGACAGTAAAACTGACGTTGCTGTGACAGTGGCAGGTCAAACATTTCTGTGACCGACCTTTTCTGTCAAACAGCCTGGCCTTGACAGCCACTGAGAGTAATAATTTCGGAGAGAACGAAATGAATATCAGCCTCGCTGTAGGCAAACTGATCAGACAAATCATTTTGATGACTTCAGCGCCACAAAACTAAATCGTTTTATAATTTCTCTCGTAATATCCGAGGATCATAACTCCGGTCGGCGTGCAGATTCTTTGAAGAGCAGCGAACCAGAAGAATGCCAACTGAGAGATTAAAGATTCATGTTTCATAAAATTGTGTTAAACAGTTATTTTATTATTCGTAGCTTCAAGGCAAGGTCGCTTCTTTGAACATCAAAATGCCATGAGGATTGATCGTAATACTCGTATACTGTGTTTCCAGAACAGCTAATGTATAAATTAAAAAATTATAGAACAATAAAATTATTTATTGTGGTTTCCTGAAAGAAATAAGATAAACTGGAACCATTTCACTTCTGAAATTGGATTATATCCTTCTTCAGCGTGTATGGACCCAGGCAGTAAGCGATTAATGATTCAAATCATTTGAGCTCTGCAGATTTCTTGGTTTTAATCTGCATAAAATAAGGCGTCCAAAAGACAATGACGCAAAAATTAGCATGTCAAACAGCAGTGCAGCAGATTCCAGTATGTGATCCTTACGAGCTGAAGCAGCCTCAACGGGACCAATTCTGACATTCCAGGAGAACATGAATTAGATATTTATGTATCCGACTTGCATTCCATTGTCAGAGCTGCTTCTTGATTTATAACATGAATGTTGACGGATTGCTTGGCATTAAACTGATAGCGATATCTCGGAATCCTTGAGGCAATTTTTGCCCGTAAATCAAGTGCAGAATATGATTTACTCGATATAATGATTTACAAAAAAAAATTAATGAGAGAGAGAGAGACAGAGGGAGAGACAGAAGGAGAACGAGAGAGGGCCATGGGCACACACATACACACATACACAGAAGAAGCAGGGACACACACATACACACACACACACACACTGGGAGCGTGTATGTGAGATAGAGCATATATATATGTGTGTGTGTGTGTGTGTGTGAGATGTTGTTAAGGATGTCAGGTCAATTCCACATGCCAGTTATGAATTATCCATGCAGGCATGGGAGTGGAGGAGACGATGAGAAAATGTTAAGAGATTTTTTAATTTTTCATGGAATATTGGTTGGGATCTCTACAATAAATTATTTGTTCTCATATTTACTCATTCTTACATCCTAATTCTTGCAGTTGAACTTTCTGTCCACCTATGGGATCTCATTTCAGTGTAAGAAGGTGGGGTGCCTATGTACAGGCTTGTCAGACAAGTGATACTACACTTGGAGCTGGTAATTTCCAGTGCCATAAAGATATCACCTTCACATGGCAGGTGCTCATTCTTTGTCACTCTCTCTCTTTCTCTCTATCCCCCCCCCCTCCCCACCCCGCTCTGCTGTGTGTCTGTCCCTTTTTCTGCTAATGTGGGAGTTTACAAAATTTATTATTCAGGGACAAGATATTCTAACACTGCCTGAACTGGACCTCCACTAACCGACCAAAGTTTACAGAACTTCTCGGAAAAAACAAAGCCTTTTAAACCTAGAGCTTCTTACATATCATGGCTGATCCATCGCAAATCCTCTCCACAACACATAACTGTTTACAGATGCAACATAACAATAACATTAATAATAGCAAAAAAATATTTAAAAATAATAACATTAGGATCAACTACAGCATTAACCGTAGGGTCAATAAAGAAAAACAACGCCGTGTTGCATCGACTGTTCTCTGGCTAACACAGACAATTGCTTTGTTACTATGTTCTTCAGATAACATTTTCCTCAAACAAAGAGTTCAGTTGAAGAATTCTTATCTTCTGGCCACACAATGTTTTTGCATGGAAGATGTATCATAATTACCACGATTTGATAGAATTCTAGATTTACAACACTTCCGCTCTCCACAATGCTTTTTGGAATAATATTCTTGTGTCCATGAACTTAAATACATCGTAACTAACTCACCGTAATTATTTCAACAGTCAAATTCAACGAAGCCATACAAGATCACAGACGGAACAAAAGATTCAGAATTCTTGCCAGCAGTTATCAAAATTTAGATTAGAATTTATTCAAGCTTAGGAATTAAATTAAGAGCGAGATAACTGTTTTGTTTAATAGTTGCTGATGTCTGTCACAGACAGGATGGGACTTTAGGTCAGGACTGAGTTGGTCGTTTTTGTTTTGCTATGCTTAATTATCAGTCTTGGCAGATATTGCTGCATCTGAAAAAGGACGTCATTTGGCGTGAAGACAAGTCATCTAGATAACAACTTTGCGTTGGGTGGTAAACAAAAAAAAAAAAGATATGACAAATAGATGTTTCTCTGTCAACATATGAAGTAAAGGCACCCTGTTTTCGTGCCAATATCTGGCAAAGACAAGGTCGCTTTGCCTGAGTCTTTTTTATCTTGTTTGATTATCGAGAGACAAGAGAAATGGGGCAAGAATTGAACTCGACAAATCCAACGGCATCTGCAAGCCTTTTAAAAGATTAGACCCTTTGCACATGACATCAATTTGCGTTGATGTGTCTGCTGAAGTCAGCCTTTCTCGGCGATTTCTTGTATTTTCAAACAAAACAAAGTGCAGGTCTGTAATAACTATGTATCTAAACAAACCTATTACTTGAACAGTCTACTTTAAAAGACAGGCTGGTTATTTAAATGTACATTGGAATATAATATAATCATTCTTACGATGGCACGCCTTTACGCCTACGTGGTGCCATTCTCCGCACACAAAGAAAACACCGTGGGTGACGACCAGATAACCTACCTTAACTTTTCGAACCGATTCTGATTACATTTTCACAAAGCACAATAAATTACCTCTCAGAAGTTCTCAGATGGCGGAAGAACGCGTCCAATTTAATTTATTAGTTTGTTTTAAAACTGTTTTGCTTGTTTTAAAAAAAAAAGTGGTATTAAATGAGGTAAAGGTAACCTGTTGCCATGTTGTTGTTGTGTTTAGGTGTTAATTTCAGGAAGTTTCGCTGTCTGTCGCATTTACACCTCACTTTTCTTGTGTTTATTTTTCTTGTCCTTGTTCCTGTGTGTTTTTGTGCTAGGGATTAGTTGTTTTTTTTGAAATTATGCCCGGGCAGCGGCCTTGGTGGGCCTGCTCTTCTCGACTTTAAACTGCCTAGGTATCTTTCACGTGCGCAACGTGCACATGTGCCTTGTTTTTCGTCCTTATCCAAGAAGACTAGGTGCTCGATCCTACTTACCATTGTCAGGGACAGGAACTTTTCCACTTAAAAAAATCCAACATCCCTGCACCAACCAGGGATCGAACGTGGTACATTCTGCATGAGAGGCGAGCAGCTTGCCCCTAGACCAACGTGTCATGTTGTTGTTCCTGCACAGTCTAGTATATAAAGGCTATCTAATTTGCCACTCAAGAATGCTTATGGCGTATTTAAGTGAGGTGAAGGTAACTTGAAGTTCAAATCATAGTTCTTGCGGCATTCAGTAGATATGGAACATAATATTTTGTAGTCCGTCTAATTTGCCACTTAGAAATGTTCACGAATTATTACATCCAGGGACGGGTTAAGACATGAGAGATCCTTTGTTTTCTCGGGGGCCTCGGCCTAATGTTGGCCCCGACGGATTAAGACCTTAGAGGCCCTAAGCACTTAAAAGATGTTGGTGCCCACATTTACTGTATGTGTAATTCAAAGTATAGACAAAAAGAAACCATAAAATAAAAGTTTATTTTTTCCGAAAATATTTACAAATAAAAATAGCTAGCTATATGCCAGCTAATACCTTGTTTTATTTATTGTGGGGGCCCGTTTATGTGGACCCTGGTTCAGCTGCACCATTTTCAGTAACTGTTGTGCACCGTGTGGTCCATGGTAAATCCGGCAATGAAAATTTTCTGTGGTGCCTCCTTTCCCTTGGTGCCCTATGCACCTACTTATTTTGCTTAATGTTTAATCCAGCCTTGATTATATCGTTGGACAGGTTCGCTTTTTCACACGATCCTAGGTATAATATTTACAAATTCTCCAAAATGGCAACGGCCCCAAATGTATTTTACATTAAGAATCGATCGAACATTCGCTTTCCCCACTACCAATGTTTTTGACCGAAACAGATTTTTAATCCTGAATTGAACACCATCTTTGGAAAGATTGAAAAATTTTATTAGGAAGATACAGTTTCAGTTTCAGGTGAAGCAGACAAACAAAAGTAATTTTCAAAGATTAAACTGCAAAGTAAAGCGAGTGGTAAACAGGAAATGAAAAGAAAAGCAGATACCTCGTAATGTTCATAATCCGTTTTTATGTTTGTTTATATGTTTTTATGTTTATTTTTGTGTTTTATGGTCTAAAGCTTGACAGTAAATAAATAAACTTAGCACAGAAACAGAAGTTCTGCTCACTGTATGAACTCCTGCACTCCTTGCAGTCTTTGAAAATTCCGTATTTTATATCAACGCAGCGCATAATTTGATCAAAATCAGGCGGTAAATTGCAGATATTACAATTTTCATAATTTGTGTTAAAAAGCTATTTATCAAGTTTGCTTGTTGTTTCCAGGAAGAGATAATTGGGGAGTTAATCAGGCGAATTCTATGGATGAGACGAGGTATCTTTGACAAATCCCCATGGATCTAAACTGCAGTGTGAGCATCTTGAAGAAATGCCAACTTCTGAAGCTTCTCACCTCTTGGTCATAACCCGCCATAACTTGGCCAACAGATCTGCATGATATCACATATCGCTAGATCAGCCACGAAATGGAGAGCCAGTTAAATGAATCTTTTTACCTTCCACGGCGTCAAAGTCTGTGATCATGAATCTTCCAGAAGACAGTGGCATTTCTCCTTTTAACATAGTGATGATCTGGGATATTCCACTGCTCTTTGAACACCTCCGAACCAGTGTTGAAATGTTGACTCCATGTTTCAGTAGGAATGACCTAAAGATCCTATATTTTCTCTCTGTCACAATTTCCAAGACTCTTAACAGCAAACCTTCCGTTAATGAAAATGCAGTCATCAAACATTGTACATTTCACCTTTGGACTACCACACCCATTTCCTTTTCGCGAATATTGGTTTTGCTATTGAGTTTTCATCTCCGCCATCAATTAAAAAAAGAAAATAAACAAAGGCCTTTCGCGTGCATCTTCATCACGCCCTCTGTAATAGGTCGCCCTGAGGGTTATCGTGTTCCTTTCGATAAATATGCTATGTTATGATTTCCTCCGTAGTTAGAGATCATTCAGCAGATCATACTATTAAATACTATACAATTCTCTCTCTCTCTCTCTCTCCCTCCCTCTCGCCCTCTCTTTCACTCCCCCTCTCTCTCTCTCTCTCTCTCTCTCTCTCTTCCCCTCTCTCCCTCGCTGTTTCCCTCCCCCTCTCTCTCTCACACACACACACCTCTTACGTAAAACTGAAGTAATTTTCGAAATGCTGGACTTTCCATTTCAAGATATAAAAACTACATCCAATTTCACACTTCTGTCATGGGAAAACCAAAGACTCTAAAACATCCTCCGGTAATGATGACATCCAGGAAATCAACGGTAATGGCAAAAGAGTCAGTCTTCCAAACACATGAGAGCAGCATGACGTCTTCTTGACGATATATATATCAGCCTAAATCTCTCATGATGGGTTTGGATATATATGTCTGTTTACCCTAGGTCAACGACTCCTATGGGGGTGAGGATTTGGGTACCCATGTCTTCAGGGTTGTTTGAAATGTCGGTAATTTCTGATCTGTGATGTTATCTACTTGGAATATGGGGAGGGCCTATGACTTCTATGTTTAGTATTTCTCTTCATTTTTTGAGCTCGCTATTCTTGGGCTCACTTGGGATTTCTAGAGACTGCGGACGTTTCAAGTCTCAAGGGCTGGGATATCGGCGCGAATCTATTTGGAGCGGTTGTGACTTTGCCTTGAAATCTTCAATTTGCCTGTGCCTTCGGTGACCTGAGTATGGCGATGTGCTCATGGGTCAACGACTCGCGTCAAGTTCGAAATTAGGGACTCGCGAATGGCAGGTCATTTTCTACAGGAGTTGCTCACTGAAAGAATTGCAACCTGGACGTTTTGCCTTCACTTATTAAAACATTTATTTGAATGTAATCAGAGTCACTGACAAATCAAGAACATAATTATAAAATGGCAGGCCTTCAAATTCAAAGCCCAGTGACACATTTTTGTTTGTTTTTGTTTTATGTGTAGACTAAACGAGTTTTTCAATCCTGAAAGCAGGAAAATCGAAGATTGTAAAGTAAATATCAGTATATTATAATTCTGTGTTTTCATGAGCACGTAAATGGAAAAGGGGACGGAAAGGCAAAAAATCCATTAGAAAGAGTGTTTCCATGTGTACGGCAAGGGCATGAAACCATTCTTTCCGTTTCACTACTTGAAGGGTTTTCAACGTTTTCGCTGCAATTTCCATTTCCGTACACATGAAAACCCGGCCTAAGTCAGTCGTACAGTTTCGTCCGAAGTATAACGATGTACGTTGAATTAAAAGCAACAACAATGACAAAATATAAATGACCCCCCCCCCCTCCCCCTTTTCCATGCGCAGAAACCAGCATATTAATATTCTAAGTAAATACTATATAATAGAATATTACAAATTGGCACTTTATTGCCATGAAATGAGAATTCCTCAGAACTGCAGTGTCACTTTTCACATCAAAACGTCTGTGAATTACGAACCCTAATATTAACGAGACATGAAAAATGTTTGTAGAACGATGCTCTGTAAATAAATAATAAACGGTCTGTACTGTGAGGGTGATACTAAGCGTCTCCACAGAAGTAAACGGCTAAATGTGTCCAAAAATAGAAAAATATCAAAGTCATAAGTAATAATAATTATGTATAATGCCATTTTCAGCAACCGCCATTTTAGGCAACATTTGCCTTGATACTTGTTAGTTCAAATTCTTACATAGGTTACATAATGGTGTACCTGGCTGCTCATACACAATATATTACTATTAACACGGAAAAAATTAAAACATCCTAATGCTCACTTTCTGAAAATAGTACACGGGGAACAAATGTTCTAAGATGACAACCGCAACTGCGTTTATCCCTTGTAAATTCATTTGAAATGATGTAAATTTTCTGCCCGAAGACTACCCTTGATTTTAAATAAGGAGTAAATGAACATGCAGTGTAAATGATTTAGAATAATTATGTCAATGCAGTTTCTTCTGAAACACACGTCTATGGTGTTGATCAGGGAGGATTGAGTTTTTTGAGGAGCAAGGACTGTATCATAAAGGAATCACAGCTATCATCGATTTTCAATGTTGTGCCTGTGAAAGAGAGAGAGAGAGAGAGAGAGAGAGAGAGAGAGAGAGAGAGAGACTGATTGAGAGAGAGAGAGAGAGAGAGAGGGGGAGAGAGAGAGAGAGAGAGAGAGAGAGAGAAAGAGAGAGCGAGAGAGAGAGAGAGAGTTTTCGGGCACAATCAAATTTTTTGTGTGTGTGTTTAGTTTATTGCTGAAATCACGGAACGCTCTCTGATTGGAAAAGGGTGTGGAAGCAGAAAATAGCCTCACGACACAACTTGCAGCTCAAATAAAAAAAGAAATAAAAGAAAACTGAACGTTTGATATTTTATTTTCTAAACCTCTGTTGTTGCAGATAAAGTTCCAGACTGAACCATGGAAGACATAAAAGCAAGGTATACTTATTGACAGTATGACTAAGGCAGGAAAAAAATCCTCTCTTTTGAACACTGATGGATGTATGTGCATGTGGGTTGTGGATATAAGCATGCCGTCATCATAAAGTCTTCAGCTAACCCAAATGATCGACTAGCTACTCCAGCCAGAGACGGAGTGGGTGTAAAAAGCCCTCCATGAAATCTGAGGCCAGCGTGGCAAATGTTAGCACAGGACTTACTATGGCCATTCGGATAAATTAATTTCTACCATAGTCTCTCGACCGCCAATACACGTCAATTCAAAGAGAGCGCCTCTGATTGATTTTTACCGAACTCGTTTAAGAGCTGAGTGCAAACGTCCGGGATTATAACTTTATTATTTCAGCAAAGCGGTGTTTCGTGTGACTCGCTTCTTCATGTGGGGCACGGTGACCTGGCTTCGAGTCTGGAAACCTGTAAAGAAAAAATATACCGTACCAGTGACTCTTATAAAGATAGACAGAATTACCATTATCGTGGGAACGCTGTCTTTAGGTGTCTGTCACACGCAAGAAAACCGCCATAAAAGTTACCTTGCAAACGACTGTTACAATAAATATCAGACCATTGTTCATGAACTTCGATTTAAAAGCTTAACGTACAAATATACAGCTGGTGTTAAAGTGTGTACTCTTCTATTGGCCACCAACCTTGTCCAGTAACAGTGAGAGTCAGAGATCAGTGAATCTACAATTATCTAAGTTCGATTATCACCTTACCCCTTGACTCTTCACTAAGTAAAGCTTCCTTATCGAACAAATGCGGTTTACGTTGAGAGAAAACACTAGCTAGAATTCGTTCAAACCGTCGTTGAACGAAATCAGATTTCAGATTGCTGGCAAATTTAACCTAAGATTAATAGACTAACAGTATTGAACTGCGTTTAATTTCCTTGTTTACGGAATAGCGTGCTAAACAGTTTGGGTGAACAACAAAATCAGTTACGGTGGAGTTTCATCAATTTACAGCGCTAGTAAAAGATTCAGCTAAAAGAATCCAGTGACGGGAGTCTAGAATATTTACCGACAACATTTCATCATGGTATTCACTCCGAGTTTACTGGTCCTCCTGTATTCCATCCTTTTCACTCTGTCTCAAAAGTGTTACCGATTGTTGCCTCAAATACTTTACCCAATGTACTCTTCACTATTTGGGGCAAGCACTAATGGAATCTGGAGAAACAAAAACATAAAGGGTACTTAATAAAATTATTATATTTTCATGCTACCACCCACACATAAATTTTTCCAGCTAACAGTAAGTAGCTCCACAGCCAGAGAAACCTACTATGAGAACAAAAAGACGAATATGTCATCGGCTAAATTGAAACAAAGCAAATTCACTTCAATTCCTATAAGTAGAAATTCAATTCAGGCTGATAAATTTACGCAAACCGTGGTTTCTTTCAGCATGTCCCACAGGATCAGCTATTCCACTTTTAACAATGCGAGCCTTACAATCGTGTATAATTTGTTAACCAAAGTTTCCGAGATACACGTACGCGTTATACAATACAGTACCTATCATACATAGACTTGCCTGGGAAGGGATGGGGTGGGGTTACTGGACGATGGTTTATTGTGATCGGATTAATAATTGTAGTTTAAAGACCTATTATTTTCGGGGGATAAAAATTTATGTCCGTTACACAAAGTGCCTTGATGCAGTCCTCATCAGGAGAAGAATAGGGTAGGGAGCAGTATGATGGAACCAACTGGCTTGTACAGTGAAGTTCTTTGCTACATACAGCTTTTTCTTTTTGCCATGTTTTGACTTTGCATAATATAGCCTTGCTGCGACCCCACAGTTTTTTCTGTGGTTTTGATAATATTTGGGAAGTTCTTTTGCTGGCAGGGAGGGGGGGGGGGCAGATAACAAAAGTAAGTTTGGGCAGAGGAAGGTGTCTCTTGAGGCTCTCCAAGTTAAAGCTCAATTTATTCAAGAGAGTAGTCTGTGCGCATCAGCATGTTCTATTGTTCTATCAGCGGTGAGCCATATTGTTGTGTAGATCGCAACTGGAAAACCTCAGTTTACCATGCCGTCTCTCCGTCCAGTGAAATAATATTGATATCCTTATTAAATCAAAATGCTAACACTGATAAGACACTGTAATAACTTTTCCTCTATGTAGCAGAGAGAGAGAGAGAGAGCAAGAGAGAGAGAGAGAGCAAGAGAGAGAGAGAGAGAGAGAGAGAGAGAGAGAGAGAGAGAACCAGACAGACAAAAAGATAGAGAGAGAGAGACATTCACTAACAGGCACACTCGATAGGAACCCTACCAAACAAATGGTTTGATTGGCGAATGACAGATAAGAGAGCTAATCAAGGCCGGAATAGGACGAGACGAAGAGAAATCCTTGCATAACCCAAAGAATCCGGTACCCAAAGTTTTTTTCTTTTTCTTTTTCTTTTCGATATCAACAACAACAACAACAACAACAAAATAATAATAATTGGGGAAAAACCACTAGTAACTGGCCATAGGGGTGCCACACATTAAAACTAGGTGAACTTGCAGATAAAGTCTGGCATATTGAAAGAATACACAGCAACTAAAGTAAGCAAGCGTCCAGTTTATACAAAATCAAGAACACGACTATAGTGGCTAAAACTATGGAGTCAGTAGTGCTGGGAAGAATAGGAAAACAATTTATGTGGGCAACTGATAGTCTGGACGGCTGGCCATGATAGTCTGGACGGCTGGCAGTTCTACTTCCTCAAAATTCATTTTGTCTTCCTGGTCACGGATTGCAGAATGCCATCATACTAATTTTCTCTAAGCAGCACAAGGGAGTTTCGATTGCTTTGTTGCTAAAAACCTAACGCTAGCCCTATACATATTCTTAAAAAAAAAAAACTTGGTATAGATCTAGGTGTCAGTGTCAACTTAGCAAACAAGTGCTGGCAGAAATACAGATTTGAGTAAATATGACTGATTGTATAGTCCAAGGCCATAATGATGAGAGTGGACGCCCGCTCACTTTGAACCGTAATAACGTACAGAATCTCGAAACTCGTTACCCCCCCCCCCCCGCCCCCCCCCCCCCTTGGTATCTTACATTCCCACCAACATAGGAACAAAAGTTGCGAACAACAATAACAACAGCAATAAATACGTCTAAGTAAAAAAAAAATGTAGGCCTACTTAAATACAAGCGAATGTGTATGTCTGTGCATTCGCAAAAAAATACTGGCTCACACAGCTCGGATTTACATGAAACTTTGAGGACGCTTTCCTTTCGCCATGCAAAAGATTCTTTTTTATATTTGGAGGCTCCAAATAATGGGGAAGTCTTTTTTTTTGTTTGTTTGTTTGAGTTTGCTTTGTGTCGCTGACTGCTCGCCTCTTGTTCTCCTTTTCACAAACACATGAGCCCGTGATATCATCACTTCCGTCCGATGTGTTCACTGTTACATAAACTACCCAGTCGCGCCGTTCACTTGCATTTTCATGATTGCTGACGGGGTGCGTAGGAATTCAATGTTCAAACAGGGAGCAGTAAGACCAAAGACACCAGATGCAATAAGATGAGTCAATTTAAGTATAAATAAAAAGACAAACAAACAGCTGCAAAAACAAAAAATAAATTCAGAGGATCGAGCAGGATGAAAGACCAATCATAATCATCCAGAATTGGAGTTCTAAGAAACAGATTTATCCCGGACAGCGCTGGATACCTCAGCCAGTGATGTCGGCAAAGTTGACAATGATAAGAACATCACCAACAACCATGACAACGACATTAAAAGTGACATCTACTCTCAGTCGGCAACAAGGCCGACACTCGCAACAGCAACAACAACAGCTAATCTAAAATGACATAACAAGTAAGTTCCAGACAGTTAATTTCACTTTCTATCACAGAATGTTACGATGAACACAATTCTTGTGCCCCGTGCGTGTCAATAGAATTTGACGCTCATATTCATTTTCATTGATCTCCACCACATGAGAACGTCGAGAGAGGCATAACAAATAAATTAGTAGTCTAGACTGATAATGGAAGAAGGGGTATGTTGTAGGGTACAGAGAGGCGAGGCTCGCTTCGGTTATAATGATCCAAAATATGTCTTGTTTGGGTCATGCTGTGGAAATGTTGACCGCTTCAAGTAACAGCCACCGGTTGGGGCGAGGGTGGGAGGCGTGGATAGATAGATAGATAGATAGATAGATAGATAGATAGATAGATAGATAGATAGATAGATAGATAGATAGATAGATAGATAGATAGATAGACAGGTAGATAGATAGATAGACAGACAGACAGACAGATAGATAGATAGATAGATAGATAGACAGATAGATAGATAGATAGATAGATAGATAGATAGATAGATAGATAGATAGATAGATAGATAGATAGATAGATAGATAGATAGAGATATAGATAGATAGATAGATAGATAGATAGATAGATAGATAGATAGATAGATAGATAGATAGATAGATAGATAGATAGATAGATAGATAGATAGATAGATAGATAGATAGATAGATAGAGATATAGATAGATAGATAGATAGATAGATAGATAGATAGATAGATAGATAGATAGATAGATAGATAGATAGATAGATAGATAGATAGATAGATAGATAGATAGATAGATAGATAGATAGATAGATAGATAGATAGATAGATAGACAGAGACAGATAGACAAATAGAGATAGATATAGAGAGAGTGAGAGAGACGGTGTGTGTGTTTGTGTGTGTGAGAGAGAGAGAGAAAGAGAAGAAAGAGAGAGTGAGCGAGTGAGAGAGAGAGAACGAGAGAGAGAGAGAGAGAGAGAGAGAGAGAGAGATAGAAAGAGAACCCTCCACATCGAAAAACAATGAGAAGAACCACATACATGCCGTTTTTCTACTTTATTATGTTAACATTCACTTTGAAAGATTAGAAATGCCACATTCTTGCCAAATCATGCCTACACCAATGATAAGCCAGTTAAATATATCAAAGTCTGTGCCGCCAAGATCAGAAATTCGGCAGCATAGGTCACAAAAACTAAAAAATATCTCATTTAAGACTGCCATGCACTTCTCGGTGGGAGACGCGCAAAGGTCTGGCGTCAAATAAAACGAATCTGTAAATACTGATTTTCTAAAGGATCTTCCATACCCAAGAAAACAGGTCCTGAATCTGGATTCAGCTCGCACAAAAAATGGTTGACAAATCTCTGGACAGTGCGGAGTGTAACATGGACTTCATAGTATTGTGCTGTTAATCCATCAACGAAAGGTTCCTAATCTCGTGTGAAATTATTTTGAAAATAATATTATGTCGACAACGATGGAAATAAATAAATAAATAAATAAATACATGAATGAATGAACAAATAAATAGGCCTATATAAGTAAATAGATAATAATAAATAAATAAATAAATAAGTAATGCTGAACTCTGCTTAATACTGACTTTTAACTATACACTTGTCTCAAAATTATATCGAGTTCCTCGCACTGAATACTCAAGTGATGGAAGATTACACGTATTATCAGAAATTTCTGCAAAGATCTTTCCGTTACACCTTGAGCGCAAAGCTTCATTTAAGAACCGTTAAGTTCAATTAATGTGAACATTTTTTAATTTTAATGCAGATATAAACACGATATTCCTGGATTATTGTACGTAATGGAGTGCGTGCGACAATAATGCCAAATTTAGCTGAGAATATAGAATAATAAAAACAACAAACAACAGTTAAAAAGTAAAACAAATCCTAGATTTAAAAATCGGCTTCAGAAGGACTGTTAAATTAACGAGTCAGGAATCACCTTGTTGAAAAATTCTAAATTATGAGACCTGTACTGGCTGTAGACCTCTACATCATAATAATAGCTGGCAAATCCGTGGAATTTCCAAATTTTTTATATTTTTTAAAAAATCTTCTTTGATAGATATGAAATCTAAGATGAAAGAGCAGTCAGCAGCTATAAATGGGCAACTGATTTATCCTTTTCCCGTCGTTGTTGAGATTGTATTTAACATCATACAAATCATCAGTATCTATAAATCCCAGATCTAGTCAGATGATGTTCAACTTTATAATATATCAGGTATCACTGAGTAGTGGACAGAACGATTACAAAAATATCGATGCGCTATACTCTGAGAACGTTATTAGGTAAATATATTAAGTTGCTTCCAAATTCAGATACGTATTTAAAACAAGGCATGAGTAATGCGTGAAACAAGAGAAACCTGCGTTGAAATTAACAAATTTCCTGTGAAGAGTGTTTAGAATATCACCCACGGAGGAAAAGTAATGAACTTGGACCAAGAAGTCTCTGGTTTATAATCACAACGTCAAATACATGGATGACCGAAGAAATGAAAAGGTGGAACGGCTAATGAGTTAAGGGCATTTCTGTGGACATCAATGAAAAAATGTTTGAGTATCAGAAAACCGGTGCTTCCTTTTCTATCTCAAAGCTGGGTCAAAAGATTAATCGTTTCCTGCGAAAATATTTGTCCAACAGAAAGAGAGGGTGGGGTATGAAGAGATAAGTATCCTTGAGTACGCATCAAACCGAATATTCGCAAATTTGCCCTGGTGACCATGCGAACATTGACCTAAATTGATATTGTGCTAACTTCTATGACGTGTCTATATGGCCTATCGGTCTGCCAAACTTTACAATCGTAAACGGATTTTTTCCTTCAGACAAATTCCATGCAGTCTGAGGTCTTATTATGACAGTGAAATGTTGAATGGTTATGCAGTTGTGTTTGTTTGTTTGTTGGAACAATATTTTGGGTATAAAGAATATAAATGGCTGTCCCCGTGATGAAACCGCACAGATGTATTCCTACGTCTGCATAAAAGACAAAAATTCTTCTTTGGCCCAAAAATACTCTATGAGGTTTTTGGAAGAATTTTTTTCTCCCATTGATTAAACGGGGAGTACGCTATTTCATAATATTTATTACTAAAATATATTTAAAATAAGAAATTTACATTTCAGGTGAAACGGGTTTTTTCTTTTTTTAACTCTAATATGGTTTTTCGCATTGTGCGGTTTCATGACTTCGCCAGCGAAATAGCAATAAACACTATTTAAAGATGAATGACGCTTTCCTCCAAATTATTATTATTTTGATTATTATTACTAAGTTTATGCTTTTTGAAGTAAACATTTGTATCAGTCACACGCACTGCTTGAGAAAAATTCATTAAGACAAGAGCAACACACGCACACAAAACTGTTTATTTGTAGTAACGCACCTGAAGATATAAAGTCGAGAACGGAGGAATCCCACCTTTTAGATAAAGGTGGTTGTTTACAACAGAATCTCGTTCATCTTCTCAATAGTACATTGGAAGAGGAAATGTCTAGGGCAGTTTCCACGAGGGAATTTGTCAAATTTGGATGAATATGACATTAACCTGATTGTCGATTGGAAAGCCCATAGTTAAGACTACTGGATTTAAGTCTGTCCTTAATCTGTTAAAATTTCTGGAGTTATTTGGGTCAGGTATCCTGATTCCTGTCATGTTTTTAACACAATGACGTCAACAACAATAATTTTATTAAAACAGCAGGTAAGCAAGCACAGCATTAATAGTCAATAGTCCTCAATATATGAACCCTTTGTATTGAAACCACAAATTGATACAAGGTGAATAACCGAAGCCATTATTCTCGCATGAAACACAGACCGTCTTGTCTTTAGGACTTTATTTGAGGAGGTTTCGCTGCTCTTGGCATTTACATCTCACCTTTCTTGTTTGTATTTTTCTTCTTCTTCTTTCTGTATGTTTTTGTGGTAGGGATGAATTTTTCTTGTTCTTCTTTCTGTATGTTTTTGTGGTAGGGATGAATTTTTCTTGTTCTTCTTTCTGTATGTTTTTGTGGTAGGGATGAATTTTTCTTGTTCTTCTTTCTGTATGTTTTTGTGATAGGGATGAATTTTTCTTGTTCTTCTTTCTGTATGTTTTTGTGGTAGGGATGAATTTTTCTTGTTCTTCTTTCTGTATGTTTTTGTGGTAGGGATGAATTTTTCTTGTTCTTCTTTCTGTATGTTTTTGTGGTAGGGATGAATTTTTCTTGTTCTTCTTTCTGTATGTTTTTGTGATAGGGATGAATTTTTCTTGTTCTTCTTTCTGTATGTTTTTGTGATAGGGATGAATTTTTCTTGTTCTTCTTTCTGTATGTTTTTGTGGTAGGGATGAATTTTTCTTGTTCTTCTTTCTGTATGTTTTTGTGGTAGGGATGAATTTTTCTTGTTCTTCTTTCTGTATGTTTTTGTGGTAGGGATGAATTTTTCTTGTTCTTCTTTCTGTATGTTTTTGTGGTAGGGATGAATTTTTCTTGTTCTTCTTTCTGTATGTTTTTGTGGTAGGGATGAATTTTTCTTGTTCTTCTTTCTGTATGTTTTTGTGGTAGGGATGAATTTTTCTTGTTCTTCTTTCTGTATGTTTTTGTGATAGGGATGAATTTTTCTTGTTCTTCTTTCTGTATGTTTTTGTGGTAGGGATGAATTTTTCTTGTTCTTCTTTCTGTATGTTTTTGTGGTAGGGATGAATTTTTCTTGTTCTTCTTTCTGTATGTTTTTGTGATAGGGATGAATTTTTCTTGTTCTTCTTTCTGTATGTTTTTGTGATAGGGATGAATTTTTCTTGTTCTTCTTTCTGTATGTTTTTGTGATAGGGATGAATTTTTCTTGTTCTTCTTTCTGTATGTTTTTGTGGTAGGGATGAATTTTTCTTGTTCTTCTTTCTGTATGTTTTTGTGATAGGGATGAATTTTTCTTGTTCTTCTTTCTGTATGTTTTTGTGATAGGGATGAATTTTTAGAAGTTTGCCCGGGCAGAGTCCTTGTTCGGCCTGCTCTTCTCGACCTTTCAACTGCTAAGGCATCTTTAATGTGCGCAACGTGCACACGGGCCCTCCAATTTTTGCATCCTTATCCGAGAAGACTAGGTGCTCGATGCTACCTACCGTAGGATCCCCCCCCCCCCAAAAAAAAAAAAAAAAATATAAAAAAATCCAACACGCATGCACCGACCAGAGCTCTCTTGTTGGATGTATTGAACTTTAAATCCTCCAGAAAGTCCAGCTGCTTAGCTCATCGCGGATATAGAGATATAAAGGAACAGAAGTAAAGGTGGCAGGGGGTGATAGCGATATACATCTTTGTTTATACCACAGAATTTGGCGCCCAGTCAAAGATTTTTTTTCTTCTTCTTTTTTTTATTGTCAAGAAATATTTCCTGTGCGATCCCGTGGAATGTCTCACGGAACTGTCTGGTGACCTTACATAATTTGGCCTCTGACCGTAGATTCTGATCCCTTGATTGGGGAGGCACACGCTCACACACACACACGCACCTATATATCGAGGGGTATTTGCCATATTGTTGTATGGTAAATTTTACCTATTTTAAGGCTTGTCCTGAAAGTGGCTCTCTCACTGCTAATTTCATTATGTACAATTGTCATTCAAATTGGTTTAAACACTTTTCGAGATAATATGCGTTTGTGAAGTAATGGTAATGTTTCAAGCGTTTTAGCTCTTTTGCCGATCAAATTTCAATCCTCATTTTCTAGAAAAGGCAAAAATGCACATACCACAATATGGCCAATATACTGCGACAGAAAGACAGAGAGAGAGAGAGAGAGAGAGAGAGAGAGAGAGAGAGAGAGAGAGAGAGAGAGAGAGAGAGAGAGAGAGAGAGACTGAGAGAGAGAGAGAGAGAGAGAGAGAGAGAGAGAGAGAGAGAGAGAGAGACTCATGGTTCTTGAACTGCCAAAATCACTACTTTGTTAACGTGGCAACCATACCATGGCCATGAATTCCTGAGTGCATTAAAGATTCTCGACAGTGTTCTCACCATGATAAATAAATAAACAAATAAATAAAAATGCAGAACCAGCTGAAAACGGATAGTTTCACCTATGGTGCATCAGTAGCTGGCCAACACTAATCAATCAGCATCAGAATACAGTTCTCAATGTGGCGACTCACGGCAGCAAGAGTTAACAAACCGTCGACCCTGAACAAGCTGATGAGGATCAGTTAGGAAAGCATGCCGATGAGTGGAGCATGGGATGCAGAAGTTTTTGATGTGGATGCTATCCGTTCAATGATTTACGAGCTGACTACTTGCCCAGAGCTGGTCTATCATTCATATCAATCTGCATAATCTGTTTATCCCGCCGTTACCAATCCGCTCCAATAATAATTATCATTTTTCTTTTAATGTGGAATGACCCTTAGATTTTCTCATCCACTGTCCTTCGTATCTACAGCGAGTATAGATGTATAGAGGGATCTCACTTCCGCCAAATCGCGAAACTAGGTCGCTGCGGTAAACAAGAAATTGAAGAATTGAAAGACACCGTCTTCATTAAAGATAGTGTGCATATCTGTTTACTGTGGTTTGTTCATATTTTTGAGCTGATTGAAACTCTTTACAGCCGCTTGTAAACTGTTAAACCCCGTGGAAATGCACAAACGGGTATTGTTTACCACAGCGACCTACTTTCCGCTCCATGCTAACAATGGTTTCGCGGAGTCTCCCGTGTCTCACAGTGCAAATCGGCCAATAATGAAACCTCTCTACACATCTATATTCTCTAGTATCTAGCAGCGCTGAGTGGTAGGCGTTCCGTCATCTTGAGACTTATCAACAAAGTCGCATTTTCCTTGGTGCCTTAAAAGTGCCACGCCACAGCTGAGATCTGTTGATGGAAGACAATTAATGGCTTTGACATTGTTCGGTTCCTTGGAATAGAATAATTAAATCAATCAATCACTTAATCAATCAGTCAGTGAATACAGGTAAATAAAATAATGAAAATAAATAAATGGTTAATAAATAAATAAGTAAATAAATAAAGGGACTTTAATCTTATTTCTTGTTTCTATACGTATCATGTAATTCTGGCGAAATACTTAAATAGTTGACCTGGGACAAAGGCAATGTCCGCGCAGGCATCTCTGCCAGAAAACAAGCATAGACCCTATATTAGGGCATGCAAATGACTTCAGAGAGCCCACACTGTTCAGCGATTACGTGTCCCAAATCCCAGGAAGTGCACTGCATTAATGTAAATGGATACAGTAAAGCGCTGACAAACCAGGATCAGCTCTTAAAGAACAGTCCATTTTGCCTATCGTTTCCCCTTGCTCTGATTCTTGTTCTCATTCTTATTCTTTATTTCATCGTACTTCCTTCTCTCGTCACTTCTTTTGTTCTTATCTCTACCATAGGAAATGGGGTTACGGTGTTTATGAATGCATATAAATAGAACGAAATATTGAAAGTCACAGAAAGTCGCCAGAGAGAACACGAGATTGTGGGTTTGAGAGAGAGGGGATAGGGGGAAGGATAGAGGGGAGAGAAGGTGAGAGAGGGGGAGGGAGAGAGAGAGGGTGGGCAGAGAGAGAGAGAAAGGGGAGAGAGGGGAGAGAGAGAGAAAAGGAGAAAGAAGATGAGAGAGAGAGGGGAGAGAGAGAAAAAAGGAGAGAGGGGGAGAGAGAGAGGTGGGCAGAGAAAGAGAGAAGGGAGAGAGAGAGAGAGAGGGGGGAGAGAGAGAGAGAGAGGGAGAGAGAGAGAGAGAGAGAGCGTGCGTGCGTGGGCCTCACAGTTCAAACAATAATAAACAGCAATGTGACAGCACGAACGAATGTAAAGATGAGCCGGTTATAAAACAAGCTTGTACAAAATGCTTCTCTGAAATCATTACTGAATTCTGTTCAAATGCCATACAAACAAGAAATGTCAAGAAACCCCACGCGTCTCCTAATTAATCGACAACCTGCTTTCAAGAAGAATAAATATGGACAATTTATACGATAAACATCAACACAGACTTCACCGAGATGCGTTTGTTTTACTATTTAAGAATGCTGACATGTATAAAATAACATCTAATATTCCACAAGGTAAAACGTTTGTGGCCAGCAATTGCTAACGGGTCTTATGCATGTATAAAAAATATCACAGTATTTTCATTACCCTGCAATTTTGACCCGAAAGTTACTACTGATTTCAGATCTCAAGCACAAATTCTTACAAAGCTGACCTTCGTCCATGATATTCAACCAATCTTCGACTCCAGAAACTTTCTCTGCTATGTAGTCCACATTTTCGATCTGCAGTGAATCAAGAATACGGCCAAATTCATTTAAGCTCTGGAAACACAAAAGAGGCGATAACTCGACTCCCTCTTGACCCCGTACAGCACAATACCCTATTAGACATTCCATTTGTCTCAGCCTCTTGTGTTACCAATAAACCTGAATATTGCTCCTTGCTTCTCTTGTTAAATAATGACCTTGTAAGGCTTACTCAATCAGCGTGGGCAACATTCAATTTGTTATCCTTCAAGTTTTGTAACGTTGTTCGACAACTGGGTCTAATTTTGATCAATTCGGCTGACCTTTTGGATCTTTTGTTTACCGTATCTATTTCTTGGCGTCGATAACGATGGTGATTTCATCCTGGTGATTATTAAAATTTCTGGAGATTGCAACACTTCGTACTCAGCATGTCAAGGTCATAATTTTCATATTGCTGCATTAAGGGTATCATTTTCCAGGTAATAATTAGCCCAGTCAATATTCACCACCTCTGTTGTAGCTATCGCCGTTTACGAAAACTGTAGTATGTCAATTAAAAAAAAAAAATGAAAATCTGATGTGCTGTATTTCTTTACCTCGCCGATCTAACTACCGGGGTTACAAAACGATAGCTGCTTCATATTTTTGGAATCAGTCTGGAATAAACAGCTCATTTGCACGACATACACAATCGGAATAGAACAATTTTTTGCTTCTCCTGAAAAGTAGTAATTTTGACATACGACAGTTTTCCTGGTAGGGAACGCGTCATTACTTTACATTCACGAAACGTGGCATTATCATTGGTGTGCTGCAATTTGTGCCTCTTGGGGATTTTAATTCGTTCCAAAACTTTTGTCACTGCAACTACTAGAGATGTGCTTTTCACTCAGCCAACACAGAATGTACAAACGGCAGCGTCACCCTAGCCCTAATACCCTTGCATGAACATTCTCACCTCCATGGCCAATAGTGATCTTTTGCACAATAAAAAACAAAAACGCGGTGTTTCTATTGCCCCAGTTTCATTGTTGACAAATTGTCAGTCTGAGTGCGTGGAGTATTTTGTCTTGTATGAGATTACACGGACGTTAACCAAGGGAGACAAGTTAAATCTGAGCAGTCAAACAAGGATCAATAACAGTGGCCATCTTTCACATCAAGTCGCTTCTCCCAGGACTTAAAAAATAGGCCACCCCCTCAAAAAAAAAACAACAACCAAACAACCAAACAGCAAACGAACAGACAGAGAGACAGATAAACAAACGAACAAAAGAATAAATGTGTATACCGGTATTATATATATGAAAGTAAAGTAATCTGGGTTTTGCCAAAAGAAAAAAAAATGAAAGCACTGTTCCTTGTCCGATTTTAAAAATGTTTTTGCTTTCTGCATCATATTCCATGCTTGAAGAAATTAAGCGTGGAAATTCATGATGGATGTTGGATACGGCTAGTTATGCAGTATCTATACCGTGCACTTTTTTTTAGAAACTTACATGTAGTCGAAATATCAATGAAAGTTACAATTTTTTTAAAACAAGATTTCACTGAGTGAATGGAACGATGAGAGCTGTTTGCCTCACATAGATTCCCGCCTGTCACAGAAGTTGGTCATTGGGAGGATGTGAACATTTACGGCCTTTCTTACTGCGCTTACTGGACATTTGCCCCTCCCTGTTGTGGTCTACTTTTCTGTTTTTACTGCCCTTGGTAAATACTCCAACTCTGCTGCTCAGCTGACTGGTTCTTAAATGAGTAATGTATGTGCCTTCCTCTACTGGGTTTCCGGAAAAACGCGTTGACAACCCATAAAACCCGGTTTCCTTTGTTTCATTCCTTCCAAGAACCAAACTTTACATTAAGAAAACACATTCAAAAATAAATTACCAGGGCATTACATTTCCAATTTCCTTTTCATCTTTATATTACTTCTTTGAAAACATTTTACGACCACAACTTTCATTTTAACCTGATTATTGTCCTAGGGTTTAAATATTATAAAGTATAAAATGGGGCCATGAAATGATGAATGACACACGCGCAAGCACACACGTACACACAGACAACAGTATATGATTTAATCCACCATAAAAATTCCTGTACATGAAAAGCATCTGCTTGCTCTATTCATGTAAAGCCTCCTAGAGCATTCGTTGTGGGTATCTGATGGATGTCATATACATCTGAACTTTGATCAGCTCCAGGACAGGAAACCGGCAGCAGGAACAAGCTAAGTATAGCCTAACTGTTCCATATTATTATTCTCCTGTTCTTTTATTCACTTTCAAATGTTGTTCCATATTTATTTATTTATCTATTTATTGAGGGGGACTAAAGAAGATCTAACATTCTAGAGATCGTTTGATTGTTTTAATTTTTTTTTTTGTTTGGTTTTTAAATTTCTTATTGTTTATTTGTAAAGAGAGGTTTGTCTAAAAAAAATGTATTTTTATTTTGGCCAAATTTTAAGTTCCTGCCCAGCCCTGTTGAAACCCTACAGTTTTTTTTTTTTTTTTTAAACCATTCTTGAGCTCCTGTTTCTTCTGTACTGATACTGTTCTGTTTCTTTGGTAAAAACTGGCTGAGAGATAGAATCTCCAACTATATTTTATTTCCTTTGGGATCTCAGAAGGTTAATTTCTGTGACTGGTATTTTGATCTATGAATGAATAGCGTTTGAAGAATACTCTTTTATAACTAACTGTCTGCCCGCGCGTTAGTAAGCTGTCTGCGCCAGTGATCTAACAGTTAGTCACTGGCTACTACTGAATTTCTACCATACAGGGATTTGGAGCCACACAGAGCAGGGTCATATTAAACTACAATAAATATATATTTTTTGAAACGGTAAAATTATACGTAATTTAACTTCTCTTCCCATTACATTTTCTGCAGCAAAGTACAATGCTTTTCAGTTTATGACCCGCTTCGCTTCACATGTTTGTCAATTGTCCCACGGTAAAAAGCCGTGACGGGCAACGAAATTAAATCAATAATTTATAATGAATTGTTATTGCTCTCATTGGGATGCAGCACTCGCGAAAACGTTCTCATAAGAAAAACACATTAGCAAACATTGAAACAACAACAGCAACAACAACAATGAAATACAAAACAAAAAACAGCTTTCAATTAACGAAAAAACATACTACATGCACGTGTATTACTAGCATGACTGAATTAAAAACTATATCAGGTAATGGACTTTGACCTTTTTCCTTATAATTCAATTATTTTGAGGTAAACTTTTTTTTTCTCCATTGCCACACAAAACCCGTTGAGTAAACTAATTCCCATACATCATCATCAGTTGCCCTGCCTGGAACAGACATTGGCGATCATGGCTCTCCCCTCAGATCTGTCATCAGACCGGCCTCAAGAAGGAGTTGTTGTTGTGACGTTTATTTGTTGTCCATGAATTAAGACTTTCAGTGAAAGTTTTCTCCTGCATTTCCTGCCTTCGATCTTACCTGTGACTGCTAGAAGTTCGAGGCTCCTGATGGGACAGATGTGTCCTAGAAATTTCAATTGCCTCTGTCTTATTGTTTTCATTAATGGTCTTTTCAGAGTCTCTCAGTGCTGACTCATTTGATTTTTTCTCCATCCATGATATTCTCAATATTCTTCTAATAAACCACATCTCTGCTGCTTCTAGTTTCCTCTCTATTTCTTTCTTCATTGTCCAACATTCACATCCGTATAAAAGCACTGACCACACACATGTTTTCAAGACTCTGATTTCGGTGCTCGTTGACATATTTCTGTTCATTAATATTGGTTTCATTTTTTTGAATGAATCTTTGGCCATTATTATATTTTTCCTTAGTTCACTTATGCTCCTACCATCTCATGTTATCAAATGGCCTAGATATTTGAATTTTGTAACTTGTTTGATTTGCTCTCCTTTGCCGATCAGATTACATTTCGGGTTGATTGTTTGGTTTTTCTTTGACTACCGTACAATACATTCTGTCATTTTCCCGTTGAGAGACAGTCCCGCTTTCTATAACGACTGTGTCCAAAAGTTTCTGTACCCACAAATTACTATTTCCATAATCCTTTAGCTAATCTTTTTTTTTTCTCTTAAACACGAAGTTAAATTTAATCGGACCAAGTCTATCTGTAGAATCAAGTAGGAATAAATATTTTCTTTTGCTTACTGATGCTAAAAACTGTCCGATTATACAAACAACTGGATGATAATTGCGCCATACACCCAGAAGACTTCAAGACAAACACGATACCCCGCATAGATAGTACCGGTACAGTACTTCATGCTTCTTCCACATCTTTTATCTTCAGATTTATTTTGGTTGTAACTATCCGCATCTCCTTGTAAAAAAGAACGACGTGAGAGGGTGTGAGAGAAAAAAAAAGGTATTTACAGCACTCCCAATGTCGGCCTGAATATCACCTGGTCCCTCTTCATTGCTCATCTGATCTTGTTTTGCCTGTACTGTGCATTATGCTGTAATACCTGCCATCTTTATATTGATGATCTCTAGCACCACAGGATCCATGAACTAAATCGTTGCCACTCTGTCTTTGAACACAGAGATAGCAATGTCTTTCAAGAAGTGGATATATCCTGAGACTTTCACCAGTCTACACTATTCAGTGTTCAGAGGCATAGCATTCTCAAAGATCAAACCCGAGAGACACAAAATACAAAGACGAATCAATTAGTCACATTCCGTCCGTCGACTTGCGCGCGTATCATAGATGTCAACAGTGCAGCAGTTCGCACAAACCCCTTCATAATTGAACAAAAAAGAGTAGTAGGCTACTCACCGTATTTACACCTCGCAATTTGTGGACATAATATACTTACGTAAATGGACGCAATAGGCATAATAATTAGAAGATTTGATAAAAATATATTTAGCACCGTTTGCTTTGATCCGAGACACAGAATACTGAGACGAACGTCTCCCACTGTGATACGGTCTCTCATGACGCGATTCCTCTGTGTTCAAAGGGATGTAACCAAACAGTTCTAAGGCTATCATAGGTTTCTAACATTTATGCTTATTACCTCCCTTCCCAGCTTCGGTCTATGTCCAAAATAACTGAACAAAATTCATGCCAGGTCCTCATGCTAAAGCGAAGCTGGTAAATTGGCACCAAGTTGGCATCTTAAAACTTTAAAAAAAAACAAAAAACAATGTGACAAAAGGCCAAGGAACAACATGTCATGTTAATTTGCTACACATCACTCAGTGTAGGGGCGAACAATAATTGCTGTGTATACGAAGGTAACCACCTTTCATTAACGGCTATGTGCCATATTCCCATTCAGTCTCCCAGACTATTGTTATTCTGGCTCATGTGTTTCGCAATTTTTCAGGGATTTTTCCACTCAACGGTAAGTATGTTTAATTCTGTCAATTATCTACAAGCGGTAAAAGCCAGAATCTGATTTTGTCGGTTCAGTGATTGATTTTGTGTAATTGCTATGCAAGATGTGACATTGCCGGGAATGCAGACTTGGCTTACATTGTTATTCACATTTGCATGTGTCAGTTTGTTAGCTGATCAATACTTAATTATTGTGTGGGCTTAGAATACTTATTAGACGTTTTGATCTAGATTATACCATTCATAACAATAATTTAAAAAATGACGTTCATGCTATGAATACAATCATTACAGATTTTAATATTGTAACACCTTGGTTAATTTAGTTTCTCCACTGTGTAATGGAAACCGAGTTAGCAGTTTTTACCTAATAAGAGTCCTAATTTTGTCCTGGTTAAGTCTGTAATCAGTCTATATAATAGCAGAAAAGCACCCCTTTTTTACGTTTTAAAAAAAAACATGAAGTAAGCATTTTATCCACTGTAAAAATGTTGCATGCGTGCTGGAGTCTGGGTGGTAACGATACGATTAAGGTTCAACAGCTGAATTAGGTGTGGGTTTCTTTTTCTAAGATTTACACATATCATTTTGTATTGTTATTTTCAAGTAGCCAACAAAGTAAAGACAAAAATGGTTTTTAACATTTAAAATATTTCTTTTTCTGTTTTTTAACTTTTGAAAAGCGCGGACTCATTATTCAGCTGAAATACCTGTGTTTTTTAATCTTGAAAGTGACTAACAAGCAATTTTGCAAACGGGTTACAGACAACTGACGTACATCCCATTCCCTGCATTGTTTACATGACTGACAGGTTTTATCTTTAGATTTAGAGGGAAAAAATGATTTTTCATCAGCTATGTCCAAAATCACTGGACTCAACTATACATCTTTCCAGACTGTAATTGTTAGTGTTCTAGATTTATAATATGATATAATTCTATGATATTATTATGCTCAGGTCACATTCCAAATACATGTACAGGAAACGCGCAGCCTTCTCCGGTTACTCTCTGTTGGACAGCTGTAGGTGACTGGAATAAAATTCGTTACAAGCTCTGTCGGATATTCCTTAAGTTTCATTGCCGGGCTTATGTGTGAAAACGATATATATAATATATAGAGAGATGCTTAATTAGTCAAGTCGATCATCTTCAGTACCGTAAACCTAACAGTTAAGTGTATTTTTCTGTGTTCGCTGCTGTCAGCGATGCGGCATGCTCCAGTGGTCGACTGCGTTGGCCTTCATTTCAGTTGACATGCTTTTTAGGCACTGAGGGCGCAGCAGAAATTTCAGTATGCATGGGTGACTGCAAATTTTGCCGGCTGAGCGCGCGAATACAGAGCGTCATTTTAATTTCCACCGGATTACGACAAGGATATATTATTTTATTTTTTATCTCCTGAGAACTTTGCGGGCTGCGTTTGGCAGTCTCAGCTGCTGAGGCGTGGCTATGTCTTGACGTCACAATAGATCCGGAAAGGGAGGTAATCACATTCGAATAGGCTTGGCCGTAAACAAAAGAATACACAGTGACACAGAACCACAACGATAGAAGGTATCGCAAGTTCACAGCGCATACGCCGATGACGGAGTGCGTGTGTGCTTAAAGCAAATCGGGATGTAGTGTTATCACGACTTTGACATGATTCACCGCTACAGAACACGCAAAAAAACTTTGTTCACACTTTTTGACGCGTTGTGAATGTGACTCGATCGGCTCTGTGTTCGTCATAGATCTACCTGAGAGTGACTATTGTGCCTTGTCGGACAGGCTGCCCCAGCAGCGCTAGTTCTTTTTTTAAAGTGAATCTAGCCTATGTTATCTTGTGATACTGCACAGTTTTCATTCAAGCAGAAGTGAATTTATGCCGAAGCACAAGATTAAATTGAAATTATTACCATAGGTGTCGTAGAAATAAGGAAGTTTCAAGTAGATTATTCGTCTGGATCCCGGAGAACTCTGTAACCTACTGACATCTGCCAAGCCAAAAATTATTGAAGGATTTCTTATGTTTTATTCCAGGTTGTGGAAATTGTCAGATCTCTGTCACTTTAGATGATCTGGTGAAGTGACACTTAGGCCTAATGAGGTAGCATTTTTGTCATAGGATTAGGAAGTAACGAAAACAAACAAGAAGAGCCAGAGCTCTTGTTCTCAGGCCACGTCATTCATAGAAATTATTCCCTGAATCCTTGGTATCAGTATTAGGTTGACAGTCCATGATTGATATAATAGGCCTGGTCTAGTGTTTTGTTCCAGGAGAAGCTTACATAAAAAAGGAAAATGGGGATTCTTTTTCTCACTGGTATTGCATTGCTGTTGCTCCCGTCGATCGTGATTGGAGGGAATGTGACGGTTGATGACAATGAAATGGGAATGGGCATTCTCTATGACATGGTCAATGTATTCCTCGGAGATGTCATTCATAAAGAGAAGTTGAGCGAGTCTTTCCTCAGTGAGTATGACCTATTTGATATCTTTGATTTGAGTGTGTCTGGTCCAATACAAAAAATGATCTGTCTTAAACTAAACTATGCTTCGCTTTTGAACTATGAGACCAAAATATATGGACCATTTGTTCACCACAGCCGGCAATATTTTTGGTTTAAAAATGAGGTCCCGTGAAAATTAAACTCATCATTTGGTCTGTATTTTCATATCATGTAAGGAATGTTGATAATGTGAGCATTACCATTATCAATTCCTAAGACACACTCAAATTGAACATTACTAAGGGTCAAAACTTAATGAATTTATTCTTTTTATCAATTTAATCAAAATATCTGTCAGGTGGGTGGTGGTATTCCAACCCACTTTTACTGCCAGTACTGGAGATTGAAACTGATAATTTGAAATTAAAAACTAAAGTATATTATGACACGTCAGTGATTAAACCTTAATATTCTGCTTTGCAGCAGGATAAGAACGTTTCTTGCAACTTCTTCAAGACATTCTAATCAGTGCTAAGGACTTTAAAAAACAGTCTCCATCACCATAAGGAGAGTGTTTTAAACATCTCTGTCATATTGATGGTGGTATTTCAAACCACTTTTAACACCGGTAGCGAAGATTAAAATTGGTAAATTGCCAGATGACAAACCAGTTTGATTAAAAATATTACTATTTATTAACTTCACTTTGAACTTTGAAGTGGGACATGAACTTCTCCAGGATATCCTGAAACAAGACAGAAGAGTTAAGGAACAATTTAACGACCATTTTTCTATAACTACAGTATTACTGGCTCAGACAGCCTATAACTTGCAAGTAAAAGATTTCTGCCTGGCACCTTCCCATCATAAGTTTTACAGTTTTTCTAGTGTGGGCACCAGTTGAAAGATTTGAAGGACATGGTATTCTAATTCTAATATACCTGTTTAAAGTCAAGCTAATGTGATGGTAAGCTTTGTAGCTCCCATGAGAAAATCCTATAGTTATTTATACTTTTCTTTGAATGTATTGCTGAAACATCACAGTGTCATAAAATTATCGTTAAAGTGATGTGACCCATGGTATGCTGCCAACGTCTCGGACAAAAAAGTGAAAAAATTAAAGGGCCTAATTGATTTTTCATCATGGGCAGCTTTGGATTTATAATTTGCAGTTCTCCCAGGGACTGAACTAGCTGTCAAATAAGTTTTAGATAATGAATCGGGTAGTGTAGCCAGAAATCAATTTTCTATTAATTTTTTCATATTTAGGAGTTAACAGCATTTCAATATATCTACTTGTTCTTTCAAACTAATCAGTACCTGTCCCATTGCCCACAAATAAATTTGCCTTCATGTCATGGGGTATTAACTATTTTATGGCTGCATGACACTTTTCTCTTTCTTTCATTCATTCTTTCTTCTTTGTTTTAAAAAAACATATGACTCATTACCCATTCTTTTGAAATATTCATTTCCAAGTTGGCTTATTTGCTTACTTAAAAACTAGTCCCAAAGGTAAGATCTGGTTTGAATGTAGATTAGGGCTTTTCAACCTTTCATGAATCCTTCAAAACTCTGATCACCACCTGAGACTCCCCCTGCCCCTGGTAATTCCACCCCCCCCCCCTTTCTTGCTGTCTCCATTTCTTTCATGCATGCAGGGAGATAGAGAAAAAACAAACAACAACAGCCATTGTTATGCATAAACTGATAGACAGACAGGCAGAAGAGAAATACACACATTTATATTATGTATTATAAAACAGACAGAGAGAGAATCACGCTCATGTATTTAAGCATTATAGAACAGACAAAGAGACAAACACACACATTTATAGCATTATAAAGCAGACAGAGAGAAATACACACATTGGTAAGCATTTATTAGAGATAGATAGAGAGAGAGATCCATTTCATAATTTGAGCTTTAACAATAACAGACAGAGAGAGAAACACATGCATTCAATCATAACTAACATACGGGCAGAGAGAAACACTTATATAATTTATATTACATGCGTAATTATGCACACAAAGAGAGAAGGGTGGAGATGTTCAGTTCAAAATCCCTGCTGTAGATAATAATCTGTCTGCCTGTCATTCATACCAGTTTATTTTTCCCCCAGCTCGATGTTTTGACATTGAATTTAAAACCAAAACAGCAAACATGTCTTCTTTCTTTCTCCTTCTTCTTCTTCTTCAAATCATCAGTTTGGGTGGTGACACCAGGTGAGTGACCTGGTGTTAATACGAACATGAGGTGCTTTAAGAAAGGGTTTCGTTTTTCCTTTAAGGGGTATACATTTCCTCAGAGGCGGGTAGGCCTACGGGATTTGGAGGTAAAAAGCCACCCAGAGTAGGCGATGGCAGATCGTGGGCGTTGGCCTCAGGGTTTACTGGGTGTAGTGCATGTGATACTCGGTGACACAGTTCGTGACTTTTCATTCACACACAGAATCATGACTCAAGGCGTCATATTTTTACTTGTATGAATAATTCAGTACCAGAGTTTTTGTTTCTGAAAAATGCGATGCTTAGTACTTGAAATTATTAAACTGGAGGTATACATTCTTGTCGGGAGTGAAAACTGACTACAGTCATCGTTTTGCCGTTCCGTGCGAAGACGTGGCTTAGTTATAATACAAATCGCTATACACGAATAACTCGTCCACGCGGGCATAATTCATGTCTCAGGGCCCATCTTTTACTCTGCTCAACAGACCGCTCGATTTAATCAAACACACGATCTTTTAGTTTTGAACTGCTGAGACAAATCGATGTTTTCAGCCAAGCAGTGCAGACACAGCACTTGGGTTTGTGGTGTTGTGCCGAGAGCCTGGTAAACCTTTCCTCACGGGCTAGATGTTGTCTACACAGCAGGGACACTCGGGAATATTATAAATATAACATTGATACAGCAGCTGTCTATTAAAAAATTATGCACGCTTGTTTCTATTTCTCTGTCGGTCAGGTCATACGACCGTGTGTTTCTCAGTAATGTCCCATGTGAGCATAGCCATTGTTGACGTCTATACATCTACTCGCTTATCTGTTTTTTGTTTGTTTATTTGTTGCTTTGTCGTTTTTTCGCAGTTGTTGCAGAATGCAAAGTCCAGCGGTTCTTATTTTACTGTTGTTGATAAACTACTTAAGAGGCATATATACACGTATCATCTATCATGATGTCTTGGCAAGGGCTTTGCACGTTTTTCAGAATGTAATGAACACGTAACCCACAAAAATCAATCTGAAGAAAGGATGGTGTTACTTCGGTTTCACTGTATAGCTTGCCTTTATGGTGACATTGATAGGCAAAAGTGTTCGCTAGTTTGTTTTTGTTCATTCTTCAGTTCATCTGTTTGTTCCTTCCCCCCCCCCCACCCCACCCCACCCCTTCCCTCCAGAAAAAGCGGAGACTGGGGGAGGTAAAGAGGTGAAGAAACATCGATATGGCTGTTGTTATGTAAATTTATACACAACATATAAACCAGATTCAGTTTCTTTCTTTATGAAAAAACGATAGCAAAGCAGATTAAGACACCTAGTAAGAGACGAGACATCAAATTCTTATCACAGATTATTGTCAGTGGTATCTGTAGACTGTTCACTTATAAGTGAAGATCAGATTTTGTTGTAGTGTGCCCTCATTTGATTAAATCATTGCCACTTGAGGTTTTAATGTCTAGATTGCCCAATTCGTTAAGTAATAAAAAAAAATAGAATGAAGTACAATCTAATTGAATTGGGTCCAGCTCAGATTAGTCAAGTGTTTTGTCACGTTCTGTGCTGATTTGGAGAAGATAACAGATTCTGTTCAGTTTGTAATTGTACACAACTGTCAACGAAACAGGGTTGTCTCGCTTCTCATTTTTGTACATGTCAGAGCGGTTTTGCCTCCCAAATAAAAAATGTAGTGACACTGACAGATAAGACTAGATGCATTACTGAGACGACTTGGGATGGAGGTCAAAAGCCTGTTGTAAAATTTAACATTGTCGGAGTTGATTTAGTGTTGGCGATAGATTTGAGGCAAGCTTCTGCCGTCCAGGACCAGAGTGGTTTGACAAGAACCCAGCAGAAGGCAACCGGCCTGGTTTTACTACATGTATTTACAGTACTCGCACATCTCTGTGTAAACGTGGTTAAAATGGACAGTCTTGTCACGACTTGAATGTAGCGATGCCCTGTTTATTGTCACCCCAAACGCTGTCAACTGACCTCTATGCCAACTGTGGCCCGATCAAGCAAAACGTTCATACCATCTCATATTTAACTTTGCTTACGGGGGTTAATGCGCCCCAAATCCCGGATACCGGAGGCGACGAGCTTGTGGTTCATGAGGTGACCTCGGTGGCAAACAACTGAGCTCGAAATGCTTAAGTCACCTCATAAAATTGTCCAGGTCGTATTTCAGAAATTGTGCCTTCATAAAGATTAAATACGCAGCGAGTCAGATGTCATGATCCAATTTATTCCGCCAGTTCTCTGACACATTTAACAGCTTAGCATCTCAGTAGTGTTAAGTTTATGTTACGCCGATGTCTTTCAAAATCTCGGGTTACTTCTGCCGGCTTTCGTATGTAGACAACTTTATGATTATTGTCATGATAATGAGCATCATCGTGAAAGCTATCGTCGTGATAATGTTGTGTTTTTAAAAAAAATATATAATTATTTTATATTTTATGTTATATAGGTGATGAGCAGGAATTGGGAAACGCAGTAGGGAAAGGGTACGCGAAGAAGTGTACAGTGGCCATTTTCATAAGGAAGGTGAGGGAGGTAGACCATTCTCCTGCTTAATAACGACCGTCCATTATTTAGACAAGCTGTTTTTGCTGAGTGAACTAATGTCGCGGAGATCACTGAGAGGTCGTTTATCATTACCATCCACCACACGTACTGCCATGTAATGATGTATCCCATTGACTTCTAAGGCCGTTAAGTAAATGAAGTGAGACCTGGGTCAGTTACGTGCGAAATACGACCAACAGCCGGATGGTGAGTTTTTGTTCTGTTCATGATAGAAGAAGGTTTGCCCGTCGTCCCTGGAACGGAGTATCTAGTATAAGTAAATACGTCCATGCCCACTGTTACAATTTGGTCTTCACATTATTTTTATGTGTGATGGGCTTCTGCCGATCCTTTGGCTCTAGCCTGTGGAAACATAATTATGTGACACGTTAGATTTACGTTTGGAACAGGATTCTGGTCCTGTCGCAACAGTAAATATTGAAGGATGGGGAAAGTACGAAGCCCCCCCCCCCCCCACACACACACACTTTTTTTTCTTCAAAGCCCCTAATCTGCTGAGGTCATCGTGACCCTAGGTTGCTCTGTTCCTCTGATCCCTCGTTGAAATGCAGGAATCCAGTTCCTGTTCGTAAGTTAATCTGCCTATCGACAAGCATGCATAAAGGCTGTGAATAAGCACACTTCAGATCCAGCCAGTTAACGTGACGGGGCGATTGGCAGTGGAGCTGAAATGTCATTGGCCTGGGTTAAATGAATTTTTTAAACTGACACTTTATGCCATTCAACGTCCTCAATTACTTTTCGCCAGAGATTCCATGTATTCAAATTTGTTTTGCTTTGAATTTGACAAATGGGTTGAAGCTTCAATGGACACTTAGTGAATAGAAAACAAAACAGACACTGAATGTTGAAAGTCTTGTATACAAGTACACTTTTATGACACCTATCAATAGTGTTTTTTGGAACCCATTGGTCGGAACTAAACAGCTCTTGTATTTTCATTTTACCTCCCGGGCGTGTTTTCATACTTCCTTGTCTTCACATATTCCAGCTGTATTTAATAGGATTTGAATTGCAAAATGCACTACGTTTAGTCTATTCTAGATGAAGTTCTCGGCATTGTCCGGGATTAACCTGTGAACCCACCGTTCCATCTCTATGTTTTTGGTATGGAAAGCTTCCCATATTCTATAGTCTGAGTACTACAGATTTCACGCGCACGAGAGCACTAGGCACTCATAGGGGAATTGCGCCCACCGAACTGAACGCGTATTAATACATCGTTTCCGGTACTGTGGGCTTACTATAGGGAGTCAAAACAAAGATCGTATTTTACATGTTTACAACCTTTATTTAAAAACACATGAAACTTGAATCAACACAGTCGGTCGATACAAAAGTGATTGGGCTGGATTAGTTGACACTTTGGAAAATTAACTTTATCATTGCTGAATCTGTCATGTAGGCGGTACCGTCGAGCCCCCCCCCCTCCCCACCCAGGTCAAAATTGCACCACAATGAATTACTCCTACCACTATTTTTTTTTTTATAATAAGATATGCATTTGAGTATTGACGTCTCAGATTTACAGAGCCCAGAGTGTTGTCCAGAATCGTGGATACATTCACATATTTTCTTCTCCGTTCGGCACCGGTGCTTTAAGATTATAGACATCTACAAGTATTTACGTCACGGCCAGTTTTGATCAAGCGCATGATAAAAGAATGGAGCTACCGCCGTTTTGGTTATCTCTGAAATGAAGATTATGAAGTCCTTTAGGATGAAGTGGGTGGAGTTCAGACAGAAATTGATGTTGCATTGCGGTTTGTGGTCTTGAGTCATAAGCCAAGCCTTCAGCTGCCTGGGATGTGAAGAGTGGCCAAATTTTGTTTGGCGTTCAGTCTGAGATCGTGTCACTGAGGGCACACTGGGCAACGATGAGGACTTGTACCTAAAGGAAGATTTGCCGGACCTGACTGCTCATCTAGTTTGTCAATGGGTCTTTGTCTAATGTCATGTTCTCAGTCGTGTTCAGCCTGAAGTGTTGTCATGTTTGAGATTCGGTTATGGATGTTCATGCGAACCACCAAGAGGTTCTTCATTTGTTTTTGATTTAGAGTGCCTTAGACTAGAGCAAACAGAAAGCAGCGGAGGGGGGTTATGATAGGAAGAGAGAGAGGGGGGGAGGGGGTTTCAAGAAGAAAGATGACTCCATCCGTATGTCACTATTTCCTTGCCCAAATGACAGAATGACGTATCGGCTTTTCTGAATCTTTATTTCTTCCCATGTACGTTGTATTCAGATTATTCCAGGTGTGTAGGTGTTTCAATTTTTTTTTCCGTTTCAATAATTTTTTGTTTTGTGTGTTTTTCACGCTCACCAGGGTCGTCAAAATTGAATCTCAGAAAATAATAGATGTTTCTTTTTAAAAATAGTTTTCTGCTATTTCATTATGTTGTATTTTATTCTTATCTGTGTGTCAGCTGTTAGAATTTGACTTTATCTAAATCAGCGCACAGCCCAAGATTAACCATTAGGCAAAAATAAACACGTGAGGGGGGGGGGGTGTCTTACCTTTTTCTTACTGATTATCATGCTCATAAGTCTTTCACTTACACACTTATCGGGTCTGGCTAGGGGTGTGGCCAGGAAGAAAACCAAAGAAAAAAGTTATAAATAACGTTTTCAAACTCATATTCACCTCCTGCGCTGTGGATTTTTGAAGATAACAAAGGGGGAACTATTGTTTGGCTGTTCTCTTCGGGCATCGGTTAGCCTTAATCCAGAAAAATAGGCATCCTGGCTTTCTCTGTTTAAGCATCCAACACACTGTGGTTTATGCTCTTTTTTCTTCTCTCAAGACATGAAAGCGGGAAAAAGAGATACATGTAGATTAAAAAAAAAAAAAATGAACACGTGAATGTACAAATGGGCAGGACAGTGACATCTTTGCACTGAGCTCCACGTTCTTGCATGGTTTCTCAAGCAAGGTGTTTGTAGTACCCATTACATCATGTGATCCTTGCAGAATAAGTAAGCCATCTTCACCTCAGTGAGCTCAAGCATGCCTCTCGTGTCATGCTCTTGACCATGTGTCCTCATTTTCTGGTCGGTCGCTCCGGGTCATGGGAGGTGTCCTTAACCTCCCTGATGGAAAGTGACGGGATCTTTAGCATCACGTTTCCGCAGTTGTTGTCTGTCTGTCTGTCTGTCTGTCTGTCTGCCTGTCTCTCTCTCTCTCTCTCTCTCTCTCTCTGTCTCTCTCTCTCTCTTTCTCTCTGTGCGTCCTTAATGACGTCCGATATTCCTGTAATTATTCCACTTTTCGAAGCAATATTTTAAACAATATTCGTGTCGTTTGACGAAGAGGATAAAGAGCTTCAATTTATTTCCCTTTTGGAATTGGAAAGGTGTGTACCACCCATATACACTACTGAACGGTACCACCAAGTTTCCTCATTTTTCTTTCTTTTAAGTAACCCTAATCACTTTCAATTTTCCAGCATTCATGCAGGAATTATAAGATAACATTTTAGACAATCTTCCTCACCTTTTGGCGAAGAGAATGGAGAGCCTGTAAGAAAGCCGTGAAATTAGTTCAAAGGTTCAAAAGAACAAGCTGCCGAGCCCATTGTCACACAAGACACTTTGGTTTGTTCATCTTCAGTCAACCTTTTGTCAGTTTTGCCATGGCGTACTTTTATTTATGACATTCATTTTGTAAGTTAAAGAAATGAAAGAAAGAGCATGTGTGCAAGAGGTGCCTGTGGATCAATGGCCATCATGCTTTATCATGGTAAGAAAAGCAGATGTGAATAGGACAGTGGGAAAGATGGTAAAAAGTATGTAGCGGTAACACAGTGGAAGGGATTGTGTTCATTTTCTATTTGAAGGACATGGTTGCCAAAAATCCGTCTCTTTAGCTTATCAGCCTATTTTTATTTGTTAGTAATATTTCTGTCATAATCTGTCTCAGCGTGTCCTTTGCTGTCCTCTGCAAGGGTATCCATGATGACCACTCCACCACATCTACGCCCCCTAAGTACCTGTTTATCTATCTTATTCATGTCACCGTATTACTTTCCACCAGGGGCCAGGTAACCAACCATAGACCAGGTAACCAAGCGTAGGTAGGTGACGCCTGAACAAAGCCTCGTGGTTTGTACCTTCAAGGTGTTAACACATCCCTGCCGATGGCGTTTACCGCGTCATGCTGCCCAGTATCGATTTTTTTTGTGTGTGTGGTACGACCAACATATGACCGGAAGACCGCTTGATATAGATGAGCTAAAATGGCGGATGGAGCGTATGACCAGAATAATCAGTCGCTGAGAGAAGCGTTAATTATTAAAGCCTTGCTTTCCAAACAGTCCTGGCTTGCCTGGTAGATTTAATGCACCCATGAGCTCTCAAAATTGTCAGGGGCTGATATTTTCAATAGCTCTGACAGGTTTGTACGTTGATGAGAGGCAGAAAAAAATTGGGGCTATGCTCCGAAGTGAGATTCTACCGTCACCTTCAGTACAGTGGCATGTTACGTGCATGTCTATATTACGCACAATCTTGAGAAGGGTTGGAGATAAAGAGTTGTGATAGCAGAAGAAACTGACATGTTATATTTAGGACGCCCTTGAGCCAGGAACCAATTTCCTGTCCAGTAAGTGCCGAAACCGTTATTGCTGGAAGTAGAAAAGATCTTTCTTCTTTGAAGTGCTAACAACACAGCAAACCAGCGGCTGAGTAGAGTGTTGGGACCATGAACTAGATGACTGCTGTGTATACATTGATAATTATACCATTATAACAGTGCATAAGGAAGCTGAAATGTTCAGTTAACGCGTGCATTCTCTCTCTCTCTCTCTCCCACCCCACCACCCTATCGTGTGCATTCTCTCTCCCTCTCCCACCCCATCACCTTATCCCCAATGGTAAAAAACCTGGCTCACATTGTTAATTTTAATGTATAAATTACTAGTCAACACCTGCCAGAAAATACACGTAATTATTTCAAAGTTTTTTTTTATATGTACCAATCAGCGCCATAACATTCCGTGCGATAACCACCCCGCCCTTGCTCATCCTTTCTACATCGGTGATTTCAAAAGGAGGAAGAAAAAACAAACAAACAAACTGGAGAGTGGTTGAGAGTATACGCAGAGCGCAATTTGTTTAGCGAATACACGCATGATTTCCTTTGAACATTGCGTCGTTAACTCAGTGTGTGTCAATGTCAGTCGTAAATGATTGATAGATAATGGCAGTACAACAAACCGTGGCGATTTCTATTCTAATATTTGGACGGGGTTTATGGGACGACGTCCCGAAGGCGATCATCTAATCAGCAAAAAGTGAAATGAAAAATTTGAAGATTTGCTTTTAACTCTGGAGACGGATGATGCAGCGTCGTAGAGTTTCTATTTATGTATGTAATTATTGGTAATTTCTTGCTCCCACGAGGACAACAGGGTGAGGGATGAGGGAGAAAACTGTGTTCATTTTGGGGCACAAAGCAATGTATTTGAGACACTATACCTGTAAATGATTCTTTCGCCTCAAGTAGGGCGATTTGTGACTATCAGCTGAAAAACCTTTGTGACGGATGAATCGTAGAGGCAGAGGTTATTGTATGAGCGGTATTATCACTATAGAATAGTTTTAGTTAACAACTTGCAATAGAGAGATGAAAGGGCGCAGCTTATTGTTATTTCTTTAAATCAGTAAGGGGCACTTGCAGGTAATTAATTCTATACATTGTAAAATAGTGAAGTAACACCAGTGTAGTGTAGTTACATCTAATACAAGAAAACTGCAGCAGAGTGCACCAAAGAATGGTCTGGTATTTGCCCAGGTGATATCTCTGCAGTGTATTGTGAATGAGTGTCTTTATTGTAGGGTTACTGCAAAATGCCGTCAGCAAACTTCACACTCCGTAGAGATCTATAGCTACAAGTATGGAGTCAGAATAAGTGCGCCCACCTTTAATAAAACAGCTCACACCGGGCTACGGTACATGTATTGATCATTAGATCAATAAAGTTAAGAGTGGAATTCCCATGACGATCGTGTCACGAGCAAATAGTTTGCAGTATTTTTTTTTTCTACTTAGCCAAGAGCTTGGGGCTGCTTGTGCTCGGAAGCGTTTTGTTTGGAAAACATTTCAGCACTAGAGAATTAGCATCGTGGGCACTCCATTGGGCCAAGAATGGGTACAAAGTGTTAAATGATTTCCTATTATTATCGGTACTCAAACTCCGCTAAACTGCAGTGATCAGAGGGGAAGTGAAACAGTTACAAGTACATGTATTCAGATTTGCACGCAAATAATGGAACTCGAATATTTTCATCACATTGGAGACCGCACCGCCTATACGAAAGTCTACCGACGAAGTGTAAACGCTACAAGCACGGGGTTAATTAGCATCTATTTGTAGACACGAGCGCAGTGGAAAAATAAAAGGCAAAGGCTTTTGATATGTGTATGACTTCCAGCAGACAGCAGTAATGACGTGCTGCTTTTATAATAGAACCTAGTACGCCACCGGACATCAGTAGCCAACTGTATTATGCCCAGACCCTCAAAAAAAGAATGTCTTCCTGACCAGCAGGCTCTAAGATGAAATCAGAGACCTTTAGTATGCTAAGTTAAGCTATTTAAGGTCTCTGCTGAAACGTGAAACATGGTAGTAGTGCACTACACACCATGGGTACTGATTTAACTCAGAAGCACAGACAGATTGAAAACCTGGTCCACAACCGTGTCACCTGGTACACCCCATACACTAGGGAGGCTTGCTTTAATTTAAACAAAAGTGTTGGCATTGTCTACGTGCCCCACAAACCTATTCACTTTCGTTGTCGGTACACTTCTAGTTTGCCAGGCTCTCCCAGTTCAGTTCACCTCGATGGTCTACACTTACTTGATAACTCTAATGTTGATGGTGCTAAACTGACAGTGAAAGCCATGCAGTGCATTAAAATTTATAATCTTATGAATGAGATGGCACAGGTTATTCGATTTCGAGCGAGTTTGCATTTGAAACGTTAACTTTCACATTGGCCAGTGGTAGCTGCCTGTAATTTTCTGGTCGTCACTTGAAAAGCTACCCCGGCGTTTAATAGTTCCCTTCAGTTCAATCTGTGAAACCCAGTTGTTTTCCTGCCACTCTTTCTTTAATCTCAACATGAGAACAATCGTGAGTTGTGAGCGCCTGTGCGAGCATACGTGAGATATGAATTTAGCAGGTTGCAAATGAATTATGCTTTTATATCAGATAATTCATTTCTACATGTACCAGGAAAGAAAATGGGCGAGGGCATGTGTTGTGCGTGAGAGAGAGAGAGAGTTAAAAAAAAAAAAAAAAATACCTTGGTGGGGGAAGGGTTCCAGATAAAACTCTCGTACCGGCCCTGTCACTGTGCCATTAGGTCCATGCCAGAAGTGCAGGGGGGGGGGGGGCGGCTTTGTAATGTTACCAGTTTACGTCTAAAAATCTGTGGAGATAGACTATGGCGCAGGGGAGGAAACTGCTGACAGGGAAAGATAATTAGGAGACGACGCAGCATGCAGAGAGTGTAGCTCGACAAAAGCAGGCTTGCCATTCACGGCATCATCGAACTGGAAATTCGATAGGCTCTATGATCCTCCAGTTGCTATAACGACCTTCATTAGCAAACCTTGGTTATCCCCGACAAACCCAGAACATGGACAGGGCCGACCTCAGGCAGACCAGGTTTCAAGGAATGTCAGTCTAACCCCCAGTGCTTTCTCGTACCGAATGCTAGGCGTGAACTCAGACCGATAGGTCAAATGTAGCTTTGTGTAGACCACAAGGTAAAGCCAAGTGGGTTTGAGCAAACACCAGAATTCGTTTTAACGGTAATTGCTCTGTGTAGACCTACCTGTAAATTTATACACTGCAGGGTGTAACCGCACAAGGGCCCAAACTTGTAGGATCGTCAAGAAAATGATCATTTTTGTCTGCTATGTCATTGCGTTCTTTTTGTTTCGTTTTTCCTTACGTATTTCGTTAATCGTCATTTGTATCTCGTTAAGCTTATTGTTTTCAATGTATTTTATTACCGTAGTGATTGAGTGGCCCTAAGGGAGGGAACACTGGGAGCTGTTTATTGAGATGAAAAGAATATTGTTAAGAAACATTCTCGGCACCGCGTGCAACGCTTGGTATACAAACCATGTAAAGGTAAGAACGGCAAGGACTGGAAGGAGATGTAATGGAGCCTGCAGCCTGCCAGCGAGATATTCCTTGATCTAAGACTTCAGAGTTAACTGCTTCCCCAAAGTGGGGAAAAAAACTTGTAGCGCTGATAGCAGAATGATGGTGACCGATCTGTCTTGGAAAATAACGTATAGGAAGGTCTAAGGCCCCCTCGCACTCCGATAGCAATGCTGTTGTTGTTTTTGTTGTTGTTGTTTTTGTTGTTGTTGTTGTTGTTTTTGTTTTGCATGTGATAATGGCATCGTGGTGCTGTGCTGTTAGCAACAATTACACATGCATTAACTTAATGTGCTGTGATTGTTTTTGTTCTTTTTTTGTTTTGTTTTTACACACTAACTGGTGGAATTCAGAGTCGTGTGACATTCGTCTCATGGAGCACATTGTCTGAATGTAGACCAGGCGTAGAGCAGAAAAAACAGCCTTAAATGACAAAAGATACCGGGGATCTAAAGTAAAACAGATGCAACAATTATTCTCCTTTCCGCGTGTCAGCCCGCCCCCACCTCTCTCTCGTTATCTTTCTCTGCCTCTCTCACTGTCTGCCTGAATGCCTCTGCCTCCCTTTCTCTATCTGTTTCTTTCTCTCTTTCTGTCTGTCTGTCTTTTTCTTCTCTCTCTGTCTTTGTTTCTCTCTGCCCTACTCCCCTTCTCACTCTCTCCTATTTCTCTTTTCCCCTCTATTCCTGTTTTCCTGCGCCCCCCCCCCCCCCTTTGTACACGACATGCTCGTTCTGCAAACAGTACTGGACATTATTCATACAAGCACTAGTGAGTAGAACAGTCGAATGACTCATGTTTACTTCACAATGTTGGGCTCTCACTCATTCATAATGTCTGCAGAGTGATACTGTGGAAGGTCAAGAAGTTAACAAATGCTGCATTCAACCAAAGAATGTACGTTACTTTTGCATTCGTTGATTCAACGCTGATAATGATACGGTTGTATTCAAAATGAGCACCAAGTCGTTGGTTTTGAACAATTTATGCTTTGTTATTGTAGTACATGTACTTGTTGGCCAATTCAATCTTCTCAAAATGATTGCATGCACAGCTGCTGCTTCTTTCATTTTGTGCGCGGAGTCATTAAGAAATTCAGTCAGGTTTAAAAGTTATTAATATTAAAATCATAATGAATGTTAAAGAAGCAAAGATTTTCATAGACATAAATATCTAGTTAACACCTACAGTAATATCTTTCGACGTTTCGAATGTAGACCAACTTACAATTTGACACACCTATCCCATCCCATCTGTCGCTATAATCACCCCAGCCTACCATTTCCTGTCTGTCCCAGCGGTTGACAAACACAACAGAACACACCTATGCCCAGCAAGAGTCTCTGACAGGCAAATTGTTTATTCAGAGAGGAACACGATATTTTTGAAAATAATGCTTACAGTCTGTGTCAGTTGTAAATGGAAGGAAGATAAAAATTACCATTAAAATGTAGACCGCGCGATTTCAAATTAATGTGCAGATGAATTTTATTTACACCCAGGCGTCAAGGAAGCATTATTCTGTTGGAGCTGTATTGAAAAAATGTGCACTTATACGCTTTTTATCAGGGGAACGAAATAGTAGGGAAACTCCGGTTGCAAAACTTGTCTTTTATTAATGCGGGTAATTATGTCTTTGGCGGAGATGGGGACTCTTATTGCACACCTTTTTGCCAAGATGTTTTGTCATCACACCAGAACACAATGGTATGAACGATATCTATAAGTATAAGAATGTTTCATACTTCTTAATTACTGATGTCTCCTTCACTGACAGTGTTTGGGTTCTGGTATACCGGCATCTGTTCATCATTTCTTGTTCATAAATAAGTGAAATGATATTGTTATTTTGCTCTTGTTATTGTTATTAATATTTGAAATTAAAATAATACTGTTAAAAACAGTATTTTAAAATTCCTCCTAGGTCGATTGCTTCATCATGGTAAAAGTGTAAACGCAAATTACTGATCAAAACAGGATGGGCAAGTTAATTTACATTTCGGAAAGTTGCCAGGGGTAAACGGGGCGAAAAATGTTTGGGAATCCGTGCATTTTACAACGTGATTTGCGACCCCCTGATAGTGTTCACGGGTTTGGCTGGTAAATCATCCTCTCTTGCCTTGTCACTATGTTAGTATGTAGATCTAGGCCTTTCAGGACCTGGCAGTTGTTGACCTAGACCTATTTGGAGCGCGGCAGAGAACCCGATGTTGCACTACTGTCAGCTACACTTTAGCGACAGTGTGATGTTTCCACTTTCTCTCACTAACTTTCTTCTGACACCAGCCGTGATGGGCACGGCACAAACACACTAAATAATCGACTATCTCTCTTCTATAAGTTATAACAAACGATATCTGTATTGCTTACATATATACAATAATTATTAATTCATTCAATAATAATAGGAACATAGGTCATACAATTTCATGTGAATTTCGATGGAATGAAGTTGATGCAAATCAGTACATGCTAATTAAATGGCTTCGTAATATTCAATCTCTAGCACATTTTATAAAACACATGGGAACATTCAGCATAAGGAAACCTCTCCTTTAGGGGTGTATGGCGCTATCTGGGCACTGGTTCTTCCTCCCTACCCTGGCTTGACTGCGCAGTTAGATCAACAGGTATCGGCAGGTACCAATAGGTCGGGAAGCCAAGAAGCCACGATGTCGTTAATCAAAGTACAAGAAGTTGAGAAGCCAAGAAGGTGTTGTTCTTCCTCCTCACTCAGCAACAGCTCAAATGCCGACAAGATACCAAAGATACCACGCTCTGACAAAGGATGTTTGCGGGTTCCCTGACCTTCCCCACTCACAAGACTAGTACAAAGTTACAGTTGCAGTTGTGGTCTCCTCTTCGGCACGAAGCTGGTGAGTGCTCTCAGCGGTCTGAAGTTGGAAGGAGCGTTCGGGGATTTATACCCAGTCGGGTAGCGTCCCAAGACGCTCACCGAGTGTACATTAGTTATCCTAATAGCCACCCCCGTCGACTCCACGTCAAATACTATTGAAGCATCTCTACCCCCCAAGCAATTCCCAGGTGATCTGATCGTCAAGTACGGCGGTCAAGTAAACACTACCCTTTCCGGGTGTCAAAACGCTTTCCGTTGCATCGGCTACTTTCCCCCTCTGGCCTACAATAACTCTGTCTCCCCGCCGTTAGCTATCTTCCCACGCTAGCTATACCTTGCCTGTCTGTCGCCCTGTTACAATCGCCCCCACTTAAGTCGATTTTCCCTGGCAAAATCGGCTAATAAAATTATTGATCTACTGGTAATCTAGATAGAGTGTCGGCCCATAGAGCGTCTCGCCCCCTGATGTTGCTGACTCGAAAGTTATATGGTTGCAGCGCCAGGTTCCATCTAGTTACCCTCGCGTTCTTCTGGTCTTTAGTTCGCATCCAAGTTAGAGGTCGGTGGTCCGTCTCTAACACGAAGTTTCTCCCATACAGATACGCCTGCAACTTACTAACGGCGAAAACTATGGCCAGGCATTCCTTTTCAATTGTTGAGTAGTTCTTCTCCGCGGGTTTCAACTTTCTGCTAACATATACAACTGGATACTTCGTACCCTCGTCTTCTTGAAGTAGGCAGCCACTCACTCCAAGGTTAGATGCGTCTGTCTGGAGAATCAGTTCCTTGTTCCAGTCTGGCATCCGTAGTATCGGCTCGGAACTCAAACAAATTTTTAGGGCATTGAACGCGTTCTCCTGCGCGTGTCCCCACGCGAACTTTGTGCCCTGGGACTTCTTTGTGAGGTCTGACAACGGCGCCGAGATTGCACTGTAATTTGGTACAAACTTCCGATAGTACCCCGTTAGCCCCAGGAAACTCCTCACTTGTGTCTTGGTCGTCGGTCGGTCACAGTCGACAATGGCTCGCACCTTACTCTCCTGCGGTCTTACAGTCCCCTGTCCCAGCTTATGGCCTAAGTACTCGACTTCTGTCATCCCTATTAGCGTCTTGGTAGGTCTAGCTTTTAAATTTGCCCGTCTCAGTCGCTCGAAGACATTCCGACAACGTTCCAAGTGGTCAGGCCAATTTGCACTGTGTATAAGACAGTCGTCTACAAATGCATCTACCCCTTCGCCAGCATCTTTTAATACTTTCCTCATGAGCCTGTTAAATGTGGCGGGGGATCCCTTCAACCCGAACGGCATGACCCTGTACTGGTATAGCCCAAACGGTGTGGCGAACGCCGTCAGGTGTTTATCTTCCTCGGCCATCGGAACTTGATAAAAGCCCTTTGTCAAGTCCAGCTTGGTGAAATATTTTGCCTCCGCTAGATTGGAAATAATGGCTTCTACCTCAGGCATCGGTTCGGCGTCATCGGCAGTCACAACATTTAGCCGCCTGTAGTCGTTGCAGAAACGATGTTGACCATCGGGCTTCTTAACTAATACAATTGGACTATTGTACGGGGACTCGGACGGTTCGATGATTCTGGCCGCAAGCATCTTGCCTACCTCAGCATTGACAGCTTCTCTAGTTGAGTACGGTAGTTGGTAGGGTCTTACCTTCACAGGTTTTTGATCTAGCAATGGGATTTTGTGCTTGATCAGGTCAGTGAGCCCCGGTACATCGGTAAATATATCTTTGTATTCTTCCATGAGCTCTTGCATCTGTTCTCTCTGATCCTGATCCAGCGTGTCCCCTAACTGTACATCCCTGTAGGTTTCGGTCTGTTCTAGCTTAGGCATGACTGTCTCCAGAGGCATCGAAGTCGCTTCCTCTCCTTCATCGGTCTCGTCAATTATAGCTGCAGCTATTGCCTCTGTGTTTTCCTGTTCGTCTTCCCTCTCAATATACTTCTTCAGCATATTCGCGTGATACAGTCGTCTCTTCCTCTTGACGTTCACCATGTAGTTCACTGACCCTCTCTGCTCTTCTACTTTGTAAGGCCCTTTCCAAGTCATCTGTAGTTTCGATCCGTCACTTGGGAGAAGTATGAGGACGGAATCGCCCACTTGGAATTTCCTCTGTTTGGCCCCCCTATCGTAGTATTCCTTCTGCCTGTGTTTTTCGACGCTGCTGTTCTCGGCTACGACTTTCATGGCATCCTCCAATCGTTCCCTCATATCTACCACGTATTCGTACGATGACCTCGTTTCTGACTCCGCTTCCCCAGTCCACAGATTCTTCAGTATTGCAAGTGGTCCTCTCACAGGGTGACCGAACACTAGTTCAAACGGCGAAAAACCTGTACTGGCCTGTGGGGTTTCGCGATACGCGAACAGCAGTGGACCCAACATTCTGTCCCAGTCCTTGGGTCTGTCATGAGCTACTCGGCGAAGCATATTCTTCAGCACTCCGTTAAATCTTTCACACAGACCATTGGCCATCGCGTGGTAGGGCGAGCAGAATATCTGTTTCGTTTTGAGAAGTGCACTGACCTCTCTCATCAGCTCACCGGTAAACTGTGATCCCCTATCTGAAACTATTTCCTTTGGTATGCCTAACCGAGAAAATATTTCCATTAACGCTTCACTGACCTGCTCGGCTGATATCCCCCTTAAGGCTACGGCATCCGGGAAACGCGTGGCATAATCTACTAGCGTCAAAATATAACGCGATCTCCCATGTTCCGTACGCGGAAGTGGACCAACCAAATCTATGGCGACGCGCGAAAAGGGCGTGTCGATCAGGGGTGTCGGCACTAGGGGTACCTTTGTCACCCTACCTTTGTTGGATGTCCTTTGACACGCGTCACACGATCGACAGAAACGACCTACGTCCGCACCTATCCCAGGCCAAAAGAACGACTGCATTATTCTGTCCTGTGTGCGCGAAATTCCTAAGTGTCCCCCGAACACTCCTTCGTGAGCTATCTTCATCAGCTCACTTCGGTACTGCTTAGGTACCAACAACTGCTCCACATCAGCACGTCCAGCCCCGGCCTTCTTTACCCGATAGTAAATTCCCTTACTCTCCTTTATGTGAGTACCTACCTCAGCCGATTGCTCCAACGTGGCTCTCTCCCTTAAAACTCTCAAAGTTTCGTCCTCTCTCTGGGCCCGGGCTATCTCACCTGGTGTGAGTTCCCCTATCTTGGCCCCTACCCTTACCTCCTCCGTTGAGTTGCCCTTGGCCTCCTCATTATCTGTGGTCTGACTCACTTTCGCACTCGCATTCTCACACTCATGCTCTTCCTTGTCAATCTCCACCTTGCGAGATCGCGTGAGTACCACACTTATCTTCTCAAGAGACGCCCCCTTTATGTTTCCTATAATCAAATCGGCCACTGGGTCTTCCACTACTAGCGCTTTGAGAAGCCCAGTATAAAATGGGGTTTCTACCCACATTTCCGCGACAGGAGCAGACCTTCTCGTCCCGTCCATCAGGACATAACTCCTGTTCTTCCCAGTTAAGCTGTTAGGAGGCAGTTTGTCCCTTTTTATAATCGCACACGTGCATCCCGTGTCACGAAGGATAGTAATCTCTTTATCCCCTATCCTCCCCTTCTCCAAAAATGGAGCGGATAAATCATTCTCCGGAACATCGTCTTCGGGCTCATGTTCTGTCGAACCTTCTAACTCAATACTCTTACCTTCCGTCTCCCAAGAAATGAAGGTCTGTGGCCCAACACTCTGCTCAGCCCCTGGTTGAGTATTCGCCCTGCCCGATGACTCCCACTGACTGTCATCGGCTTCCTCATCGCTGGTTAGTACGACTGCGGTCGTCTCTTTCTGTCTCTTCCTACAGAATCTCGCAATATGGAGAAGTGACCCACACACAAAACAACCACGCCCACTCTCACGCTGGGACTTACCTCGGTTGTCCTCGACAGTGGCAGCAGCACCCTTCTTCGTCCTGCCCTGGTCACACTGCCTACTCAGGTGATTGGGAGAGCCACAGTTGAAGCATACCGGTTTACTCACTCCTAAACCCTTACTTCTGCTCTCCTCAACCCTCTTACCTGACTTCTGCTGTTGCTCCAGCCCTCGCTTCGACTGATGAGCCTCACTATACAAGTCCGCCATCTCAACTAACTCATGCACGGACTTGGGGTCCCTCTCTTTCAAATATATGGAAAGATTACAGTCGACAATCTTCAACATCTGCTCCCTGACTAACAGATCCGTAATCCCTTCCATAGTTCTCTCTGCCTCTGAGAGGTCTACCCACCTCTCAAAATATCTCTGCAATCTCACGGACAGCTGCGTATAAGTTTCGTCCTTATCTAGACGACTCTCCCTAAACTTACGCCTATAACCCTCTGCCGTGAGGTGATACTTCTTGAACAACACCTTCTTTACCTTCTCGTAATCCCTACTGTCTTCATCGCTGAGACCGGAATAAACATATAACGCCCTGCCAGTTAACAATGCCCCTAACATGTCTGCCCAGGTGTCTTCTTCCCAATCATTTGCCTGCGCGAGCCTTTCAAATCTTTTCAAATACGAGTCGAGATTCTCGCGCGAGTCATCAAAAATGGCAATTTTAGGTACCTTCGGGGCAGCAGATTTTCCATTCCCTTTACCATTGTGACACCCGTTTTTGGCTAGTTCCCGTTCGCATTCCATTCTCTCCCTTTCAAATTGTCTTTCCTTCTCCTTTTCTTCTCGTTCGCGCTCCTTTTCTTCTCGTTCGCGCTCCTTTTCTTCTCGTTCGATAGCCCTTTGTTCTCGGTTTTGGGCTTTCTCTTCGTCCCACCTAATTTTGAATTCCTCATCACTAATGCCTTCTTGTCTGGCAAGCTTCAGTGCGCCCAGATAGTCCATCAGCAATTGACCTGTAAACAAAGCTAACAATAAAGCGTGGATCGTAACTGTGAAGTTAACAACAATATTCCTGCAATAGCAAACAACAATTTTCTCTGTGACAAAAGATAAAATTGAACAGTCAATGCACAGGTAAAATCAGAGCATGTCGCAGGCACTAAATGTCAATCTCTCTCACTCGCCTCAGGGCAGATGACCTGTCCACACAATCACACAATAGCCCCTTGACACGACCCAGATCAAAATTAAATGTTATTTACTAGCAGGATCCCACTTCTGACACCATTGTGATGTTTCCACTTTCTCTCACTAACTTTCTTCTGACACCAGCCGTGATGGGCACGGCACAAACACACTAAATAATCGACTATCTCTCTTCTATAAGTTATAACAAACGATATCTGTATTGCTTACATATATACAATAATTATTAATTCATTCAATAATAATAGGAACATAGGTCATACAATTTCATGTGAATTTCGATGGAATGAAGTTGATGCAAATCAGTACATGCTAATTAAATGGCTTCGTAATATTCAATCTCTAGCACATTTTATAAAACACATGGGAACATTCAGCATAAGGAAACCTCTCCTTTAGGGGTGTATGGCGCTATCTGGGCACTGGTTCTTCCTCCCTACCCTGGCTTGACTGCGCAGTTAGATCAACAGGTATCGGCAGGTACCAATAGGTCGGGAAGCCAAGAAGCCACGATGTCGTTAATCAAAGTACAAGAAGTTGAGAAGCCAAGAAGGTGTTGTTCTTCCTCCTCACTCAGCAACAGCTCAAATGCCGACAAGATACCAAAGATACCACGCTCTGACAAAGGATGTTTGCGGGTTCCCTGACCTTCCCCACTCACAAGACTAGTACAAAGTTACAGTTGCAGTTGTGGTCTCCTCTTCGGCACGAAGCTGGTGAGTGCTCTCAGCGGTCTGAAGTTGGAAGGAGCGTTCGGGGATTTATACCCAGTCGGGTAGCGTCCCAAGACGCTCACCGAGTGTACATTAGTTATCCTAATAGCCACCCCCGTCGACTCCACGTCAAATACTATTGAAGCATCTCTACCCCCCAAGCAATTCCCAGGTGATCTGATCGTCAAGTACGGCGGTCAAGTAAACACTACCCTTTCCGGGTGTCAAAACGCTTTCCGTTGCATCGGCTACTTTCCCCCTCTGGCCTACAATAACTCTGTCTCCCCGCCGTTAGCTATCTTCCCACGCTAGCTATACCTTGCCTGTCTGTCGCCCTGTTACAGACAGGAGGTCGCAAACAATGGCAAAGAAGTAGAAAGAGAATCATCAAGCAAGCATTACACTAAAGTGCAGATTATTGTTCCGTGTTCAGAAAAGAGGTATCACTGAAGTTTCTGAATTGAAATGTTTTATAACATAAAACTATGTCACCGAAATTGAGATATGTACCGCCACGCATGCTCTGTCGCCATTTTGAGTAACAGTAATTTAAAAGACCGTAAAAAAAAACGCAAGTTCTGTGGGGTCAAATGAAACCAACCCATTGTCTGAATGGGTAAAATAGGTAAACAAATAAATAAATAAATACAATTACCTTTCCGGCACTCAGGGGCTAAATTATGTAGAAAGATGTGGCATTATGAGTGCATGATAAAAATATCTGATGCCCAGGGATTAAAAATATTTTGTTGATCATTTTTAATTATTGCAGCAGATCTTTTGACCCTTGAAAAAACAAAATACGAGGAGTGAAACTTTTGTGACGTCAATAACCAATTTGAAGGTTACCTGCCCATTAATTAAGTTCAGGTTTTAGCAACCTGCCGTTCTACTGCAGTGTTTCCCAACCTTTTTTGTCCCACGTTGCACTTAAGTTTTCCCCCAAAAATGTGAGCCCCACCCTGATCGGATGAAGTTAGTATACAGTAATACTAATACAATTAAAAAAGATATTTCAGTGTTTTCATTCAGAAAATTTTTAATCGAAACGATATAAACAAAAACTAGTTTATCTAGACAGTTAAAATAATCAGTATGAAATTAAGATTTCTATGAAAAAGGCCTACACCCCATTCTGAAGCCCCACGCCCCAACAAAGTATTGGCACGCCCCGCACTGTTCTATTGTGTGCTGTGTCCGCGTCATTGAAGTGAAGGCACTCTTGGAAATGTGTGACACCCGTCAGCCCCATTATTTTAATATGGACAATGAACTAGCCGAAAGTGCTCTCGATCAACCTGACATCAGTGCATTTGTCAGCGATGAGCTTTCTATTGTGTAAAGGTGACACATGCTCGAGTTATTTCTGTGCTGTAACATTTTGTCCATGACCGCCTTTGTGGCTCAGTTGACTGCATTTGTTTAGAAAGTTCATTGTTTTTTGTTCTTAATATTTTGACGATCACATTGCCCGCGAACAATGGATGGACGGATCAAGCAGCTGCATTAACACCCTATTGTAGCATATCCGCCATTTCGTTCGGGGGTCGGGGGGGGGGGGATTTCCCGCACACCTAAGGGGGTGGAGAATTTGAAGATCACACGGTGAACGACCTAGGCTATTAAATAACGCACACTGCATGTATTGTGAAACTACAGAGTCGCTGTTAGTTTTCTTATTCCAGATCGTGCATAACAATTTCTGTTGCCGTTTAACTCCAGTCTCCGTTCGAGCTCCATTATTTATTTCCATTGATTGAGCAGGCTTGTCCACCAGTGTTTACCTGGTCAAGTGGTTAAAGAATAAACTGGTTGCAAGGTTGTAGATCATTATTATTATAAAGCTATGAAACACCAGTGTCACTGTCAGGGTCAGGAATACTAGGTTGTGATTGGTTAAAACTTATTGAGCCTTGAAGATATTTTTTCCAACCAAACATTTCGGGAAGTAGTTATTCTTGTCGTTGAATGTGTTAAAAAACACAAGCAAACCTTTGACAGGGTTTATCAAAAGATCCGAGATATCGTATCCCCCGGTAATTGCAAGTATCAGAACCAGGAAGGAAAACGGACGCTTGACTATGATTCGGGTTGAACCGCAGTCTAAATAAGAAGCTCATTGGTTAAACCATTGTGTCTTTATTGCAGGGATCATGGGTTTATCTGCGCAATGATAACCAACATCCGTGTGTCAGATTACAGGATGTGGAGGGTATGATTACTGACGGAGACATTCTGACACTCCTTTGCATGAACAATCAGTTCAACAGTACAAACATACCTGGGTAATTAGTAATGGGTAAATATGATTACACCAGCGCATGAGCAGTAATGGAGAAGCCATTAATTATGTTTGCCATTCTAGAAGAGTTTGGGAGAGGGGGGAGCAATTAATTTGTTTTTCCGCTCTTTTCATCTCCCTTTTCTCACATTATTTCTGAAAAAAAACCAAAAAAAAAAAACCCATAGAATTTTATTCTTCCGCAGCTTCCTTTTTATTCCTTTTTATTCCTTCTCTGCCTGTGGTTCTTTCTGCTTGACCAGTAGGATGGTGATTTCTTTCTGGTTGTCATTAAGAGACTTTGTTCTAATCACAAAGCCCGGCAGAGAAAATGTTGAGTTCTGTTCAGTTTAATTCATTCCCAACGGTAACTTTTGTGAGTGTGGAGGGGCGGACGGGAACTCTTAACACCATCCAGTTTGATATTTAGGGGTGGTTCAGAGGTGTTGTTTTTTTCCACTCAGTATAAACCCAAGACAAAACGTATTTCACATCAAAGTAAAGGAAAATCAATAAATCAGGATAGTATTCAGTATCCGGCTTTTCGTAGCGAATAAGTTAAGTAGCTTGTCATGAAAAACACAACGGTCCTGTAGCAACACCCGTTCTCTGAAATTTCGGTTCTTATCTGTAGTTTTGAGTTGTTGTTTTTTCTCGGTATATTTATTTCTGTATTTCAGTTTGTATTATTGCCTTGTCTGTCTTGCAAATAATGGGTGTTATTTTTTTTTTCTGTATAAATATTTTGTTCGTTTTTCGTTGTGTGTATCACCATGTTCTTTCCCTTCCCATATTCATTGTCTGATAGGTAAGGGTCACGTTATCCCAGACATGCTTTGCTTTCGTTTGCACACCAGTACCTGTCATGGCAGGAAGAGTGAAAATGAATTATGACAGGAAATAACGCGAGTTAAAGGCGGGCTTTCATTAAATTAATGATCCTTGTTTTTTTTTAAGTTCACCATTCTTGTAACAGATTTTGGTAGATGCTGTAGTAATAGTTACTGTAGAGTTCAGGGTGTCATTATTTGCGACACAAGTTAGAATGTTCATACAGTCATGTTCATATATTTTTGCGTGTACACAACTGGTAACTTTAACAGTTTGTATCACAATGTAATAACTTCAGTGTGAACCGTATGTATATGTTCAGAGAGCATGTAAGAGAGGTTTCACTATTGGTCGATTTGCACTGAGAGACACGGGAGGCGCCGCGAAACCACTGTTGGCATGGAGCGGAAAGTAGGTCGCTGCTGTAAACAATACAAAAACTTACAAACGACTCCAGCTAGTTTCAATCAGCCCAAAAATATGAAAAAAACACAATAAACAGATATGTGCACACTATCTTTTGTGAAGTCGGTCTCTTGTTACCGCAGTGGTCAACTTTCGCGATTTGGCGGAAGTGAGACCACTGTAAGTACATGTACATACTCTCTGGTATATTGGAATTACGATTACATATACATGTATACAACACATAAACACAGTTATAATATGAACTGATAGCACAATCTAGAGATAGCTCTGGGCCTAGTTCAGTGTCACTTTTTCTTCCGTCAGATGCGGAGCCTAGAGGAGAATTCTGCTTTAAAATACTGTGCGATACATGTGAGTGGGAGAATTCTACCTTAAAATACTGTACGATACTCTTGAGATATTAACACACCCCACTAGCTCCATTTCAGAACAGAAAAAGTGACACCAAACAAAATGCCGCCCAAAGTTTTTGAACATCAAGGCCTTATCTTGGATATTCACCATACTAATGCTTGTGCAACGGGTTGGAATAGCCGGGGAGGGTGGGGGGTAGAAGGCCAACCTCACAAAAAGAGTAGAAATGGGGGGGGGGGGGGAATAAAAGACACCACAATCGAGTGTACGTACTTTATGGATAGCCCCTGAATTTACTAACATGCAAAATATACAGGGACTGTTTCATTAGAAATATATTTGATTTTTATATAAACCCAAAACTTTTTGTTCGTCGCCTCACTTTTTAGGAAATACTTACTGTAATCGAAAAGTGTAGCGTACGTTTCCCGGACCCCCGACCCCCTCTCATTGTGTACGCTTCCCCCTCCTCTCTCCTCCTCCCCTCCCCTCTTTCCCCCCCCCCCCCCCCCCCCCCCCCCCCGTTTAAGAACTTTTTATGGGTGGCTCGTTAAAAATCGTTCCCAAACATTCAAACAGGCCTGCTATTGATCCGGCCTTACTCATCACGACAAAAAAATAAATTGAAAATAAATGAAGTTCATTAATGCTCAGTAGCAGTGCAGTTTTGTTGTTTTGAATGTCCCATAAATCATTCCCGTTAACAATTTGGAGAGAGGCTTGGCTATCCTCTATGTCATTCATAACATTTGGCTATTGCCCGTGTGGATTTCATACCCATCACACGCTGAAGGTTAGCTATCCCAGTATGATATGAAATATAGCGTGGGCACTGCTGGCCTGGCGACATTTGTCCTCCTCTTTAATTACTTTGAACCACAAAGTTGAGAGATTAATGGTGTACCAGGCAATAAATCTTACACAACGAGGGTGATTTAGCGTGTGAATTTTTCACCCTCAGTGTTACAGTAATGTTTGTTCTTGGATTGCCTAGACTGTATTATAGTGTTTACTAATATGCAGTAAACGCCCATTCTTTCTCTCTCTCTTCCTGTTCATCTCTCCCTCTTTCTCTCTCAGCTTCTCTGTTTCTCTCTCTTTCTCTTACTATCGGTCTGTCTTGTTTTCTACCTCGTTGTCTGTGTGTCTGTCTGTCTGTCTGTGTGTGGTTGTTTATAGCTGTGAATCTGTTTATCTGTCGGTTAGTCTCTCCAAGATATTGTAATGTGATACAACATTTATTACTCGTCGGGTATTATAAATACAACCAATCGGGAGAACATTGGTGGATATTGTGTGAAGACGAGGAATGTAAATAGATGATGCGGTGAGTGATTTGTTATCGTGATGGAAAGGAAGCAAATGGTGTGTGTCGGGGGGGGGGGGGGGGGAGAACGATTCATTTTGGTCCGCTCATAAAATGGAATTTACACTTTCAGGAATGCAAATACGTGGGTGTTTCCCCTTCACCGGAGGCAGAAATACACGGTTGTAACTTCTGGATACAGCTGTATAAGCTTATTTCAGATCGCAGCCTTCTCTGCAAATTTCCATGAGGTCAGGTTATCATGTACCCATGTTTTCTGATTTTGTCCCCCAGCGCACTAATCTTGGAGTTACCTAACCCCTTAGTTTGCTGTGGGTATCATGGTCTATACTAGGGAACTGGCGTCTTCATCACCAGCCATCTAACCCTTTTTAGATGGTTGGGTAGCTGAGACGTAAAGGGCGTTGGGAGGGTCACACGTAGGTCAACAGCTTATAGAAAGTGATTCAGGATCATGTTTGGCCGGCAGTCTGTAGCTGGCAACACAGGTCATGTCGTTGAATGAAAATCGTGATTATCCCACCGGCGAGCGGCGCATTTCGTGTGTAGGTCTTTAACAAAATACCGTTGGTTACACCCGAAAGGAAAAGGCTATCAAATGAGTCATAGGGAATCCGATGTTTGCAAAACAGTTTATTTATGTCACGATGCGTCAACACTTGGGATAGTGGACCATAGAATTTCGATGGCATAGTTAGAACGATTGATTCGAGTTGAACTTAAGTAGCCTATTCACTGAAGTGCATGTGCGCAGTTTTGTACTCGAATGCCATATACAAGTCCACCCAGATAAAAAAAAAGTGGGACACCTTCGTGTCTTCTTGAGCCTAAACAGTGATCTTGCGGTTTGATGAGATGGGGTACTGCCATACCCGCATGAACTTATTTTGTATGAGAATATCCAGCTGAGAGAAATGTTATGCTGTTTGCGTTTTGGTAGCCAGTCGGAAAGCTGTTTGAATTTTCAGGTTGAAGAAAACGCTGTATGAATAATACGACATAATTATTATGATGAAAATAGTCGCATTCATTGGCTTGACAAACTATTTGATTTTCTTGTCTGTCTCCTCATTATCTCACAGAACTGTCTGTTCTTGTTTTAAGCCGTCCATCCAATGTATTGGCCCATCCCTCCATCTATCCATCTAATTCCATTCGTCCGCCCACCCTTCCATCCATCAGGGCCTTCTTTAAGCCCGTGTCTAAGTCCCCCGCAAACGCCCAAGGCTGACCTTGTCCTCCACGTATAGCGGCCACACAGTCTTACTTCAGTTATACAAAACAAAGACTTGATAATTTTTATTTAGCAACACTTACCACGGGGTACCATAATCTCTGGACCTCAGATTAGCAGGCAAAATCGTGGTGGTTTAGGTAGATGGGGATGAACAGTTGTGGCAGGAAACCTATCCGGTTTGCGAAAGACACAATCCCCCATTCTCCTCATGTACCTGTTCCTTTCCGTTCTTCCTAGACATTTTCTGGGGTCTGAAACATTATACTTCAGAATCTACATGCTTTCTCGAATCAGCTTAAATCCCTTGTCATTATTGTTGTTTACACCAGGGCTATTATTCACCTGATGTTTGACTAACATTTGTTAGTCTGACATGGTCAGTCCTGATGCTTGTCTGCCCTGGACTCTGTTTCAGGTAGTGTCTTCTTCTCTTTTCCCCCCCCCCCCCCCCCCAGTATATATTTACTGCACAAAAACAAACAAACAACAACACTATCTGCTATAGGATGTGGAGGCATGAAATACGTCTGTTCTTGACATATATTATGGTGCTTATATTTATCATATATTATGTCATATGGCCCATTTTGCTTTTTTGGTCAACGAAATTTACAGCGTTCTCCCCTTTCTTTTTCTTTTTCAGATCTTTCAACAATCTTTGTGGATGGTCATTTTGATTCAGACCAAATAAATGACTGGAAAGAGGTGAGTTTATGACACCGACAGCTTTTACCTTTCAAGAAATGCATGTATAAAGAATTGAAGGCCAACAGCACTGCTTATAACTTTAGTCATTGTAAGATCATCTGATGCCGTGTTTTGCATGCCAATAAATATAATCAAAAACACAAGCTCCTATGTATATATAAAATGTTAAAATAGTGGGTACCTGTATAGATAATCTGTTTTCGAATAAGTGAAAGCTTAGGTAATAGTATACTATAGCATAGATGCAATAGAATATGTCATCACTGTTTTCTAAAACTGTAGTAACTGGTTTTGACTACTTTTCAGGAGAAGCTGAAACTGTTTTATTTTAGCTCAGCGGATCTATTGACAATGACTTTTTGAAAGTTTGCTATTCGATTCATTTTCAGCTTGGGAGTCTAGAATGAAGATCATTTGACACGGCTTTGAATGTAGTTAAACATATGTAAAAATAGTTTTTTTTCGAATTTTGGAGTTGCTACAGTCTTAGGGAATGGTGACAATCTAATCATCCATTATTTGTGATAGGTAAAATTATGAGATATTGAGAGTGTTCTGGAAAGGTAAATTATGCTAATCATGAAATTTTGAGAATTTACTAAAAGCAAAAACAACTCCAGATAACCCCCTCATGTCAAAGTTATAGCCATAATGGATACTTGTAGAGATAATCTTGTGTCTAACACGTGGAAACTCATATAATAGTATAGATATATCACAATGTATAATAGGCATGTGTTATTTGTGATGTGACAGGTAGGTTTGTTGAGGTATTGAGAGTGTTCTATACAGGCTGTTTGTTTGCTTGTTCTGAGTGACAGAGAGTACCAACTTGCTTATTATTAAAGTGACTGCATATTTTCTTCACAGTGGTCAGATTACTTGATTGGATTTGCAGTATGTGCAGCAATTGGCATTTTGTTCATCATTGTGATGACCATCACTGGCTTCATCTTCTGTTGTTGTCGTCTCTGTGGTAAATGTGGAGCCAAACCTGGCAAAAATGCAGACAAGAAAGCCACGTGCAAACGCAGGTCCTATTGCACAGTGTTGATTATACTCAACACCATTGCATTGTAAGTATTGACATGAATATGAATGAGTCACTCATCATTAATATAACTTGCAAATCTTGAACTTGTCTGTTTTGTTAAATTGACCTTGCTCTTGACTCGCAAATCTCTCAATATATTGCTGTCAGATTGATCGACTTACATATATCGTCGGTTTCATGACAAAGGGGTGAATAGATAACAGCAGTTGAACAACGAAAAGCTGAACACTGAGCTTATCTATGTGACAAATGGGTGAATAGTTCAAATTTCAGATTATATTTACTCTTTTGAGGTTATCAAAAAATGTATTGTAAGGGCCTTTACCCAACACAAGCAATTTTGTTAAATCTCTTTCAGTTTTTGTGTGCCGGTTGGGATTAAAGCTTTGGAGAAATGGATAATGAGAGTAGCAAAATATTTTCAAAATTGAATTTCACGCAAAACTGCTTTTGGCGGTTTGCCCCTTCGTCATATAGAGAAGTTAAGCGTTCGCCTTTTCATTGTACAGCTGTTGATATCTATTTGCCCCTTCATCATGAAACGGGCGATGTATCAAAAAGACTTGTCAGAGTTGACGTAGAGGCAGGCAAGTGCTAGACATAGATCTTGCTGCATGCTTCTAGCAGGGTAGTTTCATGAATGGTAGAACGCCAATAAAAGAATAATGTAGCCAAGGAAGAGGTACACTTGTAAATATTACTTCTCTGTACTGTCCATACTCGCGACCATTGCATTATGAGAACATTCACTGAAAGGACTTGAATGTATTCATATTGAATGAATGTGACATTGTGATTTCTTGGATTTGCTGATTTCACTCACATTTTTTATGTCAGCTGGTATTCATTGTGTATTAGTCCATATAATTTTGATTTACATAATTGGTCTACCTGTCTTTAACAATCTCCAGTATTCTTATGTCTTTATTATAGGCCCATGATACTGGTCATTTCAACAAGGGTGTTTGTAATAGCACTGAATCAAACTTTTTATTTCAGAGCTGGCATCATTTGTGCTTTTGTGTGCAACAGCTTGATGTACAAACACTTGCAGAATGACCAAAATGATGGGGCAGTAAACCTTTTGAGGCAGTCATTGCAGAATGTGGGGGGATTTATAGAGAATTCAGTAAACGTGAGTGTCATCAGCTTCAAAATCCCAAAACCTCCTTCTTTTGGAGTTTCTGGGAAATTTTATGCCCTCAGTGTTACCATTTGCCATTGGGATCATCACATTTATCTTTATCCGCTGGGAAAGAATGCTTTTTGTTTAGAATGAAATTTTTTTTGCAAACTGAAGTTAGATATTTAACCTTTTCTCATGACCTTGTGCAACGCCTGAGTGCCACCTTTTTACAACCGATGGATGCACTGAGCGCTACAGTTGAGTGACGATTGGCCCAACCTTTCGTTCTGTGCAGTTCAAACCCTGAGTTCATGAAGTTTCACGTTGCGAGCTGTAAAGCACATTTGCCTACAAAGAAAAAAAAACATTTTTATGTTCCTGTTCTCTACTTTTTGTAAACTATCACAGATATTTTGCTGCAATATTGTAGGTTTATTAGGAGTTTTTTTTTTGGTGGATTTTCAGATTTACCCCCAATTATGTGTCCACAGGGAATAATTACAATGAAATAAGAACAATCAGTTGGATGATGAAATGCATGAGATATGTGATGTGAAAATATTTTTTGCTACAATTTACTATGGCAAACATTCTTCCAGATAAAAACAGCATCAAATTTCCTCCATGCCTTAATATTTTAATATAATGAGTCACATTTCTGATGTGAGTATGAGTTTGCAGCCAATTCTTATATGATGGGATGGCTTTCTTTAAAATCATCTGCTGTGAAATTTCACTTAATTTTGTGAATTTTGCACATGGCCTTCATGAAAAAATACAGTTTGGGTAGAACAATTAGATCTTTCTAATCCTTTGTCAGGAACATGGCAACTTTGCAATACATGATGAAATACTTCCTCATAGTCACTTCAGAAAAAGGCACCAGGATGCATTTTTATATTACAAATGCTAAAATTGAAAGTTCGTTTCAGCCAGACTCATTACCTTGGCTTAAGTGAGATCTTGAAATGAAATATTTAAATCATTGCTAAGCCACTGTTATTATATTATTATATTCAGTCTGACTTAGCCTCAAGGAACAAAACTTTGTTTAATATTTGTGAATTTTTGCAGCCAGATCCCTGCAACACAGAAATCAACTAATAAATGTGATTTGGGAGGGGGGGGGGGGGGTTAATAAAGGACATGTCAAATGAACTTGCCAACTTTGTATTTTGCTATTCACTGCAAGAACAAGAAATATGTGGTATAAGACTGGAAATAATCAACTTGGATATTCTTTAGTGCTCTGGTTGCAACCAGATGGTTTTCAGTTGTGTTTGAAAAATATACTGTAAAAAACAAACTGCAGGTCAGTTACTTAACTTACACTGAATTAATATGCTTTGAGACAGATGGATCATTTTCTCCATTATTGAATGTTGTCCGGCTTGGATTTGAATGCATTTATTTTTTCGAGTCATTTAATACTTTGAATTGAGGAGAAACTTTTGTGTTTTTGATGTTTAAATTCTGTTTTACTTTTTTGTTTTTAAGGGTGCATCAGCTTATATAACCAACGAGTATGATGTCACCAGTGCAAAAATTTTGCAGGATGTCAATGGTAGGTACTTATATCAGAATTTTATAGGCTCTAGCACTGCTATCTGTTACTGAGACAGTGCCAGATGTGTTAACTGATTTACGTCTTGAATTTTTGTACATCAGCTCAATGAAGCTGATTCTGTAAAAAATGTGATGAGAGATGAATATCATTCCAGTTTCTTTGTGAAACATCAAACAAAGAAATTTGGGATGAAGTTGATCTTTCTTTTAATTTTTTTACTGATAAAATATTATTGTCTTCCATTTTTTTAAGGGGGGTGAAGGGGTCAATTCTGTTTGATTATTAATATTATTATAAAATAATATTCAGCAGTTTATCATGTCCATGGAATGGGTCATTCTGTGTCATTTATTGTTCCGTGTAGAATTCAAAACAATTTGTGATGTAGGCATTGCCAGTATAAAGATGAATTGCCTGTCCTTTCCCAGACACTGCCTCTGGAGCTGTGGATAAAGTTCTTGACATGTTGAATGCCACAGCTTTATTGGCTCAAGCGAAGGAAATTAGCAAAGGTAAATTAATAAAGTACTCATACTTTACACCAGGTACATGCATGAGTACTCTTTAAAAAGTGACATACAACAAGCTCAGTCCATTATGATTTTTGATATGCCTGTGAAAGAAAGCTAGAATGCTGTTATGTTTTTCAATTAAAAATGTTCTGATTGTAATGTGTCATTTAGGAGCATGATGAAAAAAGTGTTTCAGATGTCAAAATAGAGAGGGGTTCTTAAGGGTTGGCAGCTCAAGTGGCTGAAAAAAAGAAGTATGATATTATTTTGGTGAATTGTAAAAGATGTGTGTAACTTTTGTACATGATCGATCATAAATGAAATGTTATCATAAGCAGAATGCTTTATTGTTTTAAATATTAATAATGATATAGAAAAATTTTTGATGTGTTCCATAAGTTTTTATTGTTTTCTTGAACTGTTTGGTGTAATGGGAGATTGATGCAACTGATAATTTCTTTATCACAGATGCAAATGATACAAAAGATCAACTGGATGAAGTGAGTTCGTTACTTGCCGATTTGCACACTGAAAGTGTCCAGATGCAGAATAATCTGACAGAAATAAAAAATGACATTCAGGACGTGTGTGTCAACTCTCCCAGCAGCTCATGGTGTTCCCGGTTTAAGCCTGCGGACTATAATACAAACGCAAACTTTTCATCAGTAAGTACTGAGTTCACCTGTTTATTTCATACAGAAAAAGCCATGAAGCCTGAGAACAATGATTTGTGGACATTCAGTTAAACAAATTACCTTGATTTAAAAAAAAAACAATGGGGTGTCTGGTAGGTTCATCGTTATACAATGCATGACATAAAAAGCTTTTTAAAGCATTCTTCATGCTTTCAGTTAAGTAAGGCTGACGGAAAGTAATGGTGTACGAATATTGATAGTATGAATATGACTTGAATTGGGAAAAGAGGATCATATATCTCAGATGCTGTGTCCAAGCCATTCTACAGGACTGGTGCATATTTTCTAAAATGGTAATTACGGTAAGAATGTTACAAGCACATATGTCCCCCAAGTTTTGTGCACTAGGGGCATGTATTTTAAAGCCTTTTATGACTCCAGAGCTAGAGAACTCCTTTCGAAATACCACTGACAACAGCCTTCATTAATTATTCTTTCTATTCCCTCTATTTTTGGTTGAAAGGGCAGGGGGCAGGATTGGGGATTCAATAAGATTTAGAATTGATGATAAGAACGGCCTTAGGGATAGGTACCTATACGTACGCACCCCTGGTGCAAAATGCTTGGAGTGTATACGTACTTATTACAACAGCCTTCCGTAATGCATCTAAAAATAATCTGTTGTTGTCATTCATGGGTGTCTCTGTAAAGTGTCTCTTCAATTACAGTATGAATACCTTTTCACTGTGAATTTCACCAGTGGCAGACTGTTAGTGAGAGCTAGTACATGAACTGCACATACATTTCAAAACCTTCTTGGACATTTGTAATGTGGGATAATCATAGTTCATTGTTTATTTTATTCTTCTTGCCTTGTCTTGCCTTGCCTTAATCGTTTTGTTGGCTTAGAATGATTTCACTAATGGCCTTTTGCAGTTTTCTAACAAATCTTTGCACACTTTTTCTGGTGATGGTCATGTATTGAAACAATTTTCCTGGCAGCTGTATTTTTCAAGCTGTCATTGTTAATATTAAAAACAAATTCCTTTTTTTATTCTTTTCCATCCATTTCATTTACAGCTCAAAGATTTGAGTGATGAATCTACAAAAGTTGGTGAAGCCCTGGACATGTCCAAATACATTTCACAGGTAAAGCAACTTACAATATGACACAGCTGGAAATTCAAAAAAAAAAAAGTTAATTCATAAGGTTTTTGTATGATCTACTTCAAATGAATTTACAGATGCTTATTTGTTACAGGTTTGTTACAATCCGGCAGTAAGTTAGTTCCCAATATTATTTTAAGGAAAGGAATATAATTAAACTAAGAAGATGTGACTTAACATTGTCATCATCATTATTTTGTTTTTTAGGTCATTTGGGAGTAAATAATTATCAGTGGAACACATACCTTATATGCTGGGGACTTTTAAACCCTGATCTGTGTGAAATTTTTCATCTGTCTGTTGCCATAAGCTTAAAGTATTTTTAATTTCATTATAATTGAATTAAACCAATATATACATATTATTTTTGCAACTGTCATCCCAGATTTTGTGCAGGTAAGTATACTTCAGAGCAGAACAGCAGGTTAGCATGAGACAAGAACTATTTTAATGTATAAGTAAGATTTCATCTAAAAAAAAAAAAATTTGAGGGGACAGGACAGATTCGGTAATGTCGCAGCTGCTAAAGTTGAGAAAATTGAGTAAAATAATGGTTGGGCTTTAAAATGTCGAATTTTTTATTTTTATCAATTTAGATTTTTATGTCTGCAATTGTTTTGTATTAAAAAGAATTGTAAATTTTTGTCCCATCCATTATTTTGCTGGATTTTCTCAACTTGAGCGGCTGCAACATGTGTTGGATCAATTCTGTGCTGTTTCTTCTCAAAATATGATAATGTAAACTGATTCATCAGTCCATCAGCAACAGCAATTAGGTCATGTTATGGCCAAGATCACAGTGGATAAACTGATACATCTTGCTGCACAGCAGCTAAGTACATAACCCAAAATAAGAAAGAGAAGTTGTTCTGAACCACTACACTCAAGAACGAAGAATGACCCGAGGGTCATGTCACTTTCCATAATTTGTTCATAATTGGTAGAAAAATAATTTTTGAGACTTTTCCTCTTCCTATAGATTATATTGACTGCCTATTTTCAGTTAAATATTTGGAAGTTAAAATGCTCCCATCATGGATCTGGTAAAGATATAGTTCATGGTAATTAAGAGGCTAAATACTGCCTCTTTCAGTATTCATTTCTTGGAGAAAATCATTTGTGTTTTGAATTAATGGATTGGGCATTTGTTATCTGGTAAATTCTCTTAAAGATTAATATAGAAAGCATGGATGCCAAATATACATGTTGACTTATTTTTTAAACATTACAGGCTGAGGGCACTCTTAATGATGCAAAGACTGAGGCAAAAAAAAGTGTTCAGGATAAGACTGCTGGTAGGTGATGATATACTGATGTTATGAAATAGATCTTTCAATAATAACATCTTTAATTCGTCATTGCTTTTGCTCCTTGCTAGAACACTTTGTACCAAATGAAAGTTGATCTGTAGAATATATATAACATGGGGCACGATGCGCAACAGAAATTGAGATTGTCATTGAATGATGTTGATAGAGTTGTTGTGACATCATGTTGCTACTTAACTCTTTGTGTGCCATGAATTTTTCCATGTTTACTGATACAGGAAGAAAACAGTGGCGAAGATGAATGAAGACTAACCACAGCAGCATTTATGAATAGAAAGTTGACTTTCTTTCTTCCCGAAACAAAATAACCTAGCATTCTTGTCCATCAATATATCGGTGATTGGCACAGATGTGACCAGTGGAAGAACCGATATATTGGTGATTGGCACACAAAGAGTTAAGAAATAAATTGTGGAAGCTGTTGTAACCTTACACCTACTGCTGTTGAAATTCCAGAGATGCTTAAATCTGAAAAATGTTATTGGGAGCGTGTAGTCTAATTGCAAAGTGAAACAGAGAAAATACTGAGTTATGTTCACTGTTCAGCAGTGGCTTACAATGTGAAATACCAGGTGCTCTTAAGCGTAGTCCTGCGGGAGGCCACTATAATGGCCTCCCCGCGCAATACGTGAGACACGGGAGGCCATTATTTTGTCTGACGCTTAACCGCGGGTCCTGCGGGAGGCCACATTTTTGTATAGCAACGGTGCGCCTCGCGCTTTGTGTATTCGGTTGCCAAGGCTGTCGTTTTTTGTGTTTTTTTTTCACGGTTTTTTTTTCCACACTATTTTCGCGTGTTTATCTATCCTGTCACCCCTACTATATGTAACAAAATGGTATCGTCCGACTACGTTTATTACGATGCAACTATTCGCAACTTTTCGTCATACTCATGTAATAGTACTGACGGTCTGAAGTTCGAACTGGGGAAATTTTTGGGGAAACTTACTTTGATGCTGGTTGTCGTCTACATGTGAAATGAGAAGAAAGGGGCCATGTGCGTATTTGAGATGCCGTTCTACGGCTGTAATTATGAATTCGGATGTAATATTAGGGCATGCTGCATAAGGGCGTCTGTCAGCAGGTTTTTCATCAGGGAAAACTGGGAGAAAATGACCGACTTTGTTGGTGGTTGTTGTCTTTGTTTGATGTGGTAATTAGAGAGATATTGTGTTCCTTTGGTTAAACCGCTTTTCAGTACATGTATGACTGTGCTCTACGACCTGAAACTGGAAATCAAATCTCTCGCTAAAACTAACATCATAGTACGTGGAAGCTTTACATAGTAGAGGAGGGAGAAGGCAATGTCACGATACATGTGGTTAGTAAATGAAGCGAATGGCTTAAAAAATAATTTGTTCACCTGAATGGCCTGACATAGGGACAGAAAGAGCGCAGAGATCTTGGGAAAATGATAAAACGTGTGTTAAACGGCATGTAAATTTAATGCAGAAAATTCTTGATTTGGGGCCTTCCATTTCACAATAAAACCTACTGCATATCATCACAAGTACTTTATCCAAATATCATAGGGGTCCCTTACGATTTATCCACCACTATTGTTGTTATTGCGTCCTGAAGTATACGCGATACAGGTGTTCACAAGGACCCGATTGACCCGACCGCCGAGGTTATCGGCAACACGCGAACGATCGGCTGACTGGCCGCTGGCTATTCCCGCACGGGGCGTTACGTGGACGAGTTCACTCAACGCGGGACGAGGGTTAACAACAGCCAAATCTGAAAGCTGTACAGTTTATTGACACAACAACTTTGGAGTGTTTTTTGTTTCAGTAAAAGCTCATGTTGTTTGGTGTTCTCAAAACTGCACAGATGATTTAATACATTTTAACTCTCATATATATTTTACAGAGAAACCAAGAAAAATGTCCATAAACAAAAATCGTTTGTCTGAAAATCATTTACAAACAATGTCTTTAATTTCAGAGGCTCAGAAGGCAGTTGAAGATGTCCGCAAGGAAATTCAGACAAATGTGAACAAAATGCAGGATGAAAAAAATCGACTTGTAAGTTGTAAACAACAGTTATCTAAAAGCGAAACCAAATTTGCTCATTTTGCTGGTAAAGACGACGTTTACTTTCAGCGTCCAAACAGTAAAGATACGTTTTTGTGTCCAGTATTTAAGAGCAAGAGGCATCTTTTGTCCAGGTTTTTATTATTATTATTGTTTTAAATATTTTTGTATGTTTCATCCATAGTTTTCAAGTGTTATGCCTAACCTCATGTTAGTCTGATAACTAGGATAGTTTTACAGTAGAAACTCAGACCAGTGTCTTGTGTGATTAAACATGTAAGTTTGAGAATGTGTTTTTCATATGTTTCTTGTTCTATTAAATAAAGCTCTTTAAAACTGAGCTGGAATGAATAATTTCATAGTAAAACCATAAGCAGTTGAGCTGTTCTGAATTCCTCACTGGTTGTTGAGAAGATCAGTTGCTCTGACTTATCAGGTCATAGGATTTACTGTGTGAGAAGCCTGAAGAATTAAAACCTTCATTCCAGCATGACTTAGATTAAACTTGTGCTGCCGAGAAGTATTCCAGAATAATTATCAACATTTATTTCGTGTTCACTTGTTACAAAAGGTGTTTTGGTATATACTGTCTTGTTCCTTTCATTTGCAATACAGTCAGTCAGAATATTCCACAACTTAATCTTTCATTCACAGCTGAGAAGATTTCTTAAAATCTATTCAGATATGAATAATGTGAGTGAAGATGTTGATGAATACAGCAAATACGGGTAAGTTTGCAGTCTGTTCCACGCTGTATTTTTATGTTTGAAGTCCTTTTGTTCTTTTTTTTTTTCAAGGTTTGGGATAAAGCTGAATGCAAATTCTAATAGAAAGAAACCTTTGCCATCTTTGTAATATACCATATTTGCATAATTTGGAAATATGGTTGTTATTCTTGTGACAGGATGCACTTTACATTTCAGTGAAGATTAGGGCAGATTTTCTTATGTTTCATTTCAAGTGTACATTCATGTCTTTAGACTGAATGTTTCAGAAGTGCACCACAAAATTGAAATGAGGTCCTGTCTAAAGACGGCTCAGCACTTTGAAAGAAGTCACCAATATTGGCTTGATCACTGAATTTCTTTCCTTTTATTTTCAGATATTATGCTGTGATTGGTGTGTGCTGTATGTACCTGCTGATTATAGTATTGTATTACATTGGCATTCTGTTTGGTATGTGTGGCGAGAAGCCAGGACATGGTGCTCCTTGCTGCAACACAGGCCATGGTGCTAACTTCCTTATCTCGTAAGTTCTCTCTTTTTTTTGTCTTTTTTTTGTGTGGGTAGTTAGTGAGTGCTTCTGGTAGGGTTTCTTCCTGTCCCATGGATCTGTCCTACTCTGTCTAGTGTCTTGCTTTTTTCCAGCACAACAGGATCATTAACGTGTCAGTGTACTTTCTTCAAACAAAAACTCTTTTTTAATAGGTATCCATGCATGTGTGTTCAGCTTTGCTGCAGCTGTTGCATCTTTTTATTTTGGTAGCATTTTTTGAGTGCCAAGTCTAAAATATTTCAAAATTGTTTTTGAACTTTCGTCACCCACAAAATGACTTTCAAATAGTTTTAGACTATATATATGCAGAAGAAACCTGCACTAATGAAACATCAGTTTTCCCCCAATAATGCCAAAATCATTCGTGTTGCCGGCCCTGTTCCAGGATTCTTGTTTTGACAGAGGAAGATGTTCATTTTATTGTGGTAAACTATTGTAACTCAGTTTTTATTTTACAAATTTTTCAGGTGGTGCAAAAACCTGAATCACATGCTTTATCAGACTTAATAGTTACAATATTTTAAAGAAACGTTTTTGAACCTTTAGTTTTCAGATATTTATCCCCAACTTATAAGACATCTGTGGGTTGTCATGGGCTGCAAACATGCCAAATATCTCGATTTTTTTTTTCAAGTCGATAGTCACGATAGTTTACCATTCAGCCCTCTTTTTGTGAAATATTTGATCTTCAAAATTATTTTTGTGTTTGATTCAACAGTGGTGTGGCCTTTACCTTCATTTTCTCCTGGATCCTGATGCTTATTTGTCTGATTCTCTTTGTGATTGGTGGCCCAGTACACACAGAAGTATGCCGCTACTTTGAAGATCATGACCCATCACAGATTGAGGTAATTTGTGACTGTTTTATGTGCCTGGCTTTCATACATTCTGCCCTTCATTTTAGCAACACTTTAGTACTATTTGAAACCCTGCTGTGGCAGATCTACAAGTTAGAACTATCCAAGAGATGCAAGTAAACATTCAGTGGTAGAATGAGATAATGTTAACTTTGTGATACTTGTGGAGGGAACTTTGTGATACTGGATGGAAATCAGTGTGGGATCTTCAGCCCAAATATCATGATGATTTCAGGGGCATCTGAAGCATATCTGAGCTGAGCTCTCTGCCCCCCTTCTACCTAAAACCAATAAAAAGACATCCATTGGTGTAATTGCATCTCATGAGAGACAAGCATGGCTTCATATTTGTTGAAATACTGGAATGCATTTCACTTTTCCTGTTCTACTGAAAACTGCTCTTTTTTCATTAATATCCTCTTTTATTATTTTGTTTGTTTTACTTTGTTTCAATTCCAGCCTTTCAATGATGCCTTTGTCAAGGGTCTGGATCTGTCTGAATTTTATGACAAAGTACCAGCAGACAAGCTGAATTTATCCCTGTCCAACATTCTCAGGTAGGCACCAGGCAGTATTTGTACTTGACTTGCTATCATACTTTTAATTTATTTGTATGCCAAAGATGGCTCTGAAAATGAAGAATGGAATCTTTTTTTTTTTTTTTAAATATAATTTGATGGTTGTGACATGAAGTATGTTGTTCAGACATTTCCTTGAATGTTGGCCTTTTTAGTTAATGTATTTTATGTCCTGTTGTGTTATGTTTTTTCTTTTTATATTTAGATATCATGGCTGGGCATTTACATTCCTCAGATGGTACTTTTAAAACAAGAGCTTTAGAATTAATTTCATGTGTATTGTGTTTATATGCTTACTGTAACTGCTGCTAAACTTCGTATGGTAATTGCATATTGAAATATGTATGGTAACCTGGTTCCACGTAGTTTGAAATGCTGCAAATTGTTGTATTTCTGATTGAAATCTGTTCGAGTATAGAATGATTATAGTACAAAAGAAAAATGTTTGGGCTGAGAGTGTAACAAGCTAGTGTATTTCATTTGAACTCTGGAGTCAATAAAACAGTTTGTGTCCAACATAATTTACTGATAGGGGCTTTGTGATGGTTATGTTTTTAAGGCAAACATTGTGGCTCTACATACAAAGTAATAAGTCTCATCACTGTATAGTAAAGTAACAAATCCTTATCACTGTAAAGTGACAAAGTCTTACCTCTGTAAAGTATCAAGGTCTTGCCTTTGTAAAGTAACAAGATCTTGCCTCAGTCATTTTGTGAAATGTGACATTTTTGCCTGTTATTCTGTTTGCAGCGATTGCCAGAGAAATCGACCAGTCTACTCTGCTTTGAAACTTGATGGAATCGTGGACCTGGATGAAGCCACAGACATTAGTGTAAGAAAACTGTGAACTGTTAGTCTTCAGTTATTTCAGTCTTTATATCATAGTCAATTTGATCAGAACACGGGTAATGAAAAGACTTGGGTAGGCACGTGGTATTTTACATTATAAGCCACCACTGTGAACACAAATCCATATTTTCTGTTTGGCTTTGTAATTGGGCTGTGCGCCGCCCCTAGCAACATTCATGCAAGAAATATCATGTCCCAATTCTATTACACCCATGTAATATATAAATTGCAAAGACTTTGTAGTAAACTTTACAAAATTGAAATATGTGCTATTAAATAGAGGTATTGCCTGCCAAAATGTATTTGGATTTGATATGTCTGCTGCCCAAGGAGCTTGTCCATTCATGTGTTCACAGTGGAAAATTTGTCATGGCCTTTATTAGCATTATGAAGAGCACCATGAATAACATTCTAACCTTTTGCAGAATGAAACTTTTTTTTATTGGTTGCAGACCCTGAAAACAAAACTGGATGACCTGAAAAGTTCAACATTGAACATTAAAAATATAAGTATCATCAATGATGAGCTAAGGGAGAAGTTAAACAAACTGGCCAACTCAGGACTGGAGAACATCACCTTCAATAAATACTTTGAAGAAGTAAGTTATTTAAATTATACCATCGTATTTTGTTTTTCATACAGTCTTATGAAAAAATCTGGCTAATAATGCAGCTCCTCTCATCTCACTGCATTGACTCTTGAGAGTTTCTTTTTGCCCAATTTTGACTTTGCTTATAGCCCTGCTGCGACCCCACAGTTTTTCTGTGGTTTTTATGATATTTCTGAATCTCTGCATGGATAGACTTGCAGAATGGGCAAAAATTGGACAAATAAAGGTTAGAGTAACACAGTGGGACAACTGGGACAGACATGCAGGAGTCACTTGTACGTATATATATATAACAAGTTTTTGTTAGGGCTTTCTTTCCTCGGAGTTGTTATTTTGTCATTATCATAAAAATTCAGGAATGAAAATGGACTGCTTGCCAACTGGGTCTTTTATTCATGCTTTGGGTAAAGTAGAAATGCGTTCACAATGAAAGACTTGGGGTAACTATCTTTATCTGTCAATTTTATTGTTTTTCAAGCCAGTGTGGGAATTTATTTGGGTCCAGTTGTCTACCTTCATGCCATCGCTTGGAGAACGTGTCATTGACGAAAAATGTTTAATGGCATACTGTTATGTAAAATTGAATTTTGTCACAAACAAACCACTATATTTGATGGGAGATGGTGCTGACTTTTCTTTTTTCACAATTATAATGGTTAGCAGTTGATGTAAAGGATTAGAGAATAGACCTGCCTGTCCTAGGCTATAATTTTTCAAATTTTACTTTTCACTTTCTTCTCCATGTCTGGTTTTGTAATTTGATGATCCCCTTTATATTTAGTTGGTAAGTTTTATTGTTGTAAATCTCATGCTCCAAACTGGCAAATGCCAACAGGAGGTTACTCAGGTTTGGACTCTTTGAGACGAACACCAATAATTCTGCAATGAGGATCTCTCCAACTCTTAGCCAGGGATATTGAGATATGTTTTTCTTCTCTTGTGTCTATGAGGCAGCCATTATAAAAAGTATTTCTCATTATCAAATATTGAACAGCATAATTTACTTGACTGTATCAAAGTTTTGATCCTTAGTGTGTGGATGGATCATATCAGAGGAGTAATTGCTATATTGTTGTATGCGACATTTTTGCCAATTTTGAGGTTTTGTCATGAACGTGGTTCTCTGACTCCTGATTTTATTATGTTTAAGTGTCATTCCAATCGGTTGAAAACTTTTTGAAATATGTGTGTATGAGGTAGTGTTGTATGCGTTTTGGCCCTGATTTTACACAACTCTTCAAACTTTCAATCCTCATTTTCTCAAAAAGGCAAAAATGCACATACAACAATATGGAAAAAACCCGACGATATTTTTGATAAATTTGCCTGTCACTGAACAGGAAGCAAATATTTAAGAAAAAAGTACAAGATGCATTTTCAAGAACTGATTAACATAGCAAATGGAGCAAGTGAGACACTTACTTTAACGACTTGGAAAATGAGTTTTCTTTGCAGAAAGTTGTTGTTATCTGCTCTTGGTTGTTTTGATGTTCTCAGTTTAACTGCAGAAAATAATGTAAAAGCTCCTTTTCAGTAAGAGATCTGTCATTACTTTGAATGTGATTGTTTACCGTGTGATATGTGAAAATTGTGATCTTTTATGTTTCCTCGGGAAAAAAAACAACAAACATTTGTCATTCGCATGATCTATAAACTTTTCTGAAGTCTGAGTCTATAAACTGCTGGGTTTCATGGATTCATCACCATTGGTGTGCAGCTGTATTAAGAACTGAAAGGAGAGGGGCTCACACATTGAACCTTTGTCTTACTTATACAAAGTCCCGTTTTAATAATACGAACACCCTATTTTAATAAGAGTATTTTATGCGAGTCTTACCACACTTTATTTGCCAAAAAGGGAGCGAGCTGAGTGGTTGGAAGTGACTGTGTGTGAAAATGCCAAGTTGGATTTGAAAAAGAAATTTGTATAGCATTTTTTTTTGTTTTTGTGTGGCCTTAAGTGACCACAGAAATGAAATGAAAAAAGGGGGGAGGGGGAGGAGAAGGAATGTGCAGGTATGAAATGTTTACAAAATATTTTAGAATGCCCAGGACTTGGCCAATCCTAGGAAGGTACAACTTTACTTTTACTCTCAGTTAAACATGTTGTTAAAGAATTTCATTTGTCATGTCTTTAGTGGTTAAAAATAAGGGGTCATTGACTTTGTATTTGAAAATGAAATGGTTTATTCCATTGAACAAACTGTTTATAAGTGACCAATCACCATACAGATTAGAGAAATCACAGGAGTACATGGAAACCCCAAGAGAAGCAAACACACAAGAAGCTTACTGATGAACATTAATGAAAAAAGAAATCCCTATTTCACAGTGGATTATTAGCTTAGTTAGTTGTGTGAAGGTTAAAAGGAAAATGGTGACAAATGTTGGCACAGATTTCTTATCTCGCCCAAAATGGGAAAGCACTTAGATGCATTGTAAGAGGAGAGAGCCTATTGCCCTCTAGCAAATGTGAATCATGGGTGCATTCACACCTTAAATTTCCCAATCAAAGATTTTATGATCATCTACAGAAGACTGTTGTTTGTGTTCTCTCTTTCATGATGTAATTTTTACTATAAACTCCAATCTTTCACTTTTTCAGCTGCTTATGGTGGGTAGACAAAAGTAGCATTGTGTGACCTGTTTTTTTTTGTTGGTGCACTGCTGGTAGTCTCATCATGTGGCATGTTTTAGGATGAAGTGTCTGCATCATTCAAGGAATAGCTTCCTTGATACTTTTTGCTCATGCTGTCAACTGACATACATGTAGTTTTACTTTCTCTTGTGCCATCACCAAATCTTTGAATGCATTGAGGTGGTCACGATTGTTTCTGCTTCTTTCAAAAGCCTCTGTTCTCCTGAAGCAGGGATGAATTGATGACAGCACGGAGCCCTGGTCAGAGAATCACAGCATTTAAACATGTGCATGATGAGACAAATTTAGTGGAGCAAAAAAAAAAAAAAAATGATAATGAAACCCCTGGGGCAATGGAAAAGCAGACAGGATCAGGAAATTTGAAAGAGCATTTGAGAAAATTTACATAATTTCAAAACTGTTTTCCTTAAATTTTCTTTTAACAGATGCACCTTTAATTGTTCTTCTACTCTTTTGTGAAAATGGAAATATTCTGTCTTAGCATATTTGTAAGCCTCAGCATCAGGGTCAGATAAATTTTATGAAGTGCTTGACAACAGTGTACTGGACATCGAGAAGAAGTGGTAACAGGGTGTTGATATGTATTTATTACAGCAGTGAATGGAACAAGAATCATGAAAATAAATATCCATGTAGTACAATAGGACACTATCGTTCTTTAGCATGAGTTTCAAATATGGATAGTTTTGTAAGAAATCGAGATGGTCATTAGCCAAATAATATCATTATGTACCCAGAGTAAGATGAATTAGAATCACATTTAAGATGGTTGCCTCTAGAATGCTTGTTTGTCAGTACTGAACTCACTATAATTTGAATTGGCATGTGTGTGATTATTGAGACAGACCCTTTCGGCATGTGCCTGATCTCTTACTGTCTTATGACATTGTGTTTACATGTTACCAACAAAATTATGAAGAAAGAGTGTGACTGATGAAAGGGAATCATTATCAAATGTCTGAAATGGCCAGCTATGTGTCTGTGGATAAATGCACCTTAAGATCAGGGAAACCATCATTGCACATCAATAGCAGCTAGATCTGTAACTCTCATGCTGTATTGTCAGTGCCTGTTGCACCTGGCTAGAGGTGCAGGGCTGAGATGGAAATTTCTGGAGAAAGGCATCGTCATATTTTCTGACTTGTTATTTCGGGCTCAAAGTTGGCACTGTTGCAATCAAACCAATTAGTAAAGAGAACTGATGAGTGCCATGCGCTGTGAAATATAGGAGCCAGAGATCATATCCTACCATACAGTATCCTCCTCTGTAGTAAGCAAGCTAATTATCAAGTTCTGGTAACTGAAAAGCTGGACAGTTGTAATATAAATCACCTGAAAAACAAGGTGACCTTAATCTCAAGGTCCTTCTATGTCATGATTCAGGTGGTGCAAGCTTGGCAAAAATTCAGAATCAGCGGTGCAGTTTATTCCCTTTGGAAGTTGTATAATGCTTTATTTCAGTTTCATTTCTACATTCACACTGCTCATGGAGAAGTTAAAATTCTCATCACCCTTAGGCGGTAATTATTTTTTAATGTGTGCCCACAATACTGATTGGAAATTTGAATTGTATAATGGTTTAATCTTGCCTGTTTTTTGTTTTATATATTAGGTTATGATTTGAGGGGAAATGGTTTACAGGAAAATAGTTTGTTATCACCTGTACATAAATAGTTTTACAGGTTGGGCATTTGGTGCTGAACATGACGTGCCTGTAGATGATAATGAAATTGGATGTTTAAAAGTCTGCCAGCATGACTGTCAAGAATTTCCTCATGTTTGTTTTTGTTTTCTGCTCATTTAATTACTAGAATGTGTTTCTATGCTGGAATTGGCGGCAGTAGTTGTGCATGAGCTATGATATGTGAAATGACATTCTCAGCCATTAGTGCATGCCTAATGTGACAAATCTTATGCTTTGAGTTTGTTTTGGATGGCGTGACACCTCAAACTACATTAGAAATACATCCAAAGCTTCATTTTTGTTTTTGCAACATTACATTTACAATTGCCGCCAAAGCTTGTCACAACAGTATAGCATTTAGATCCTATTGTGATATTCTTTGATTGCCATAGTAGAGGACTTTGCCAGCATCACAGTGAATTCTCTGGATCTTCAAAACAGAGGCACCATTATTCATTTTTGCATGAGTAAGACCCTTACCACCCATTATATTATATGCAACAGTAATTAGTACTATAGCAGTATATAAATGTCGAACAGTTGTGTTTTCTGGTTAAAATGCATTGGTGACTGATGATTCACAAATCGTAACAAAATAGTTTGACATTGAGTTGAGTTTTTTACTGGATGTAGCAACAAATGTTTGTTATATTAAAAAGGGATCGATTCTATTATGCCCAAACCAGGGATACTTTGATATAATTATTTTGTCATTTATGTGATTTTTTAGCAAATTTTGCTTTCCTTCATAGGAGAGCAGAATATTTATGGTTATAGAGAGAGACTGTACTTTTTAGCATCCATTGCCAATGTGCACAAATTTCTTACTTCTGTTTTCAAATGACAAATGACTATTTTTCATGTAGTGCTGAGATTTGCTCCTTGATTTTACTGTTAATTCCCAAAGGTTGAGGTCTTGGTTTCTGGGAGGCTGTTGGACAGCAGAAATGAATTTATTTGTATAATCCCCCCAAGGTTATTGCAATATGCCATAGCCAGATGGTGACTGTAGCATTGCCTTATTCCATTTCCACATCAGCGCACTTTGAGAAAATGGCTTGTAAAAGCTTTGTAGATAGTTAGGCTTTACCGAGTGTTGAAAACACTTAAAACAATACTTCCAAGGGTGAAATATCTACTTGGTTTTTGTAGGAGTGATCGAAAACTCCTAGTTATGTCTTATTAAGGCTTTATTTCATTTTTTTTTTTAAGAGATAGAATAAAGTTGTACTGGGGGTGACGAAATTTTAAGAAAATTGTTGAGAAAAAAACAAGTGCCATCAAAACTGGTCAGTTCGATGTGAGTGAATCACTTGAATGCTGTCAGCCAGTGGATGGTAGTATCTGAGTATCAGCAGTTTGATTACAAATGAACAGGAATAAGATAGCTGATAAAAAAACAGTCATCTGCAGGTATCCCATATGGCACGTCTTTTTTTTTTTTTAAACATTTCTTTTTTTTGGAAAAGAGCATTGAAAACTAGGTATTTCCTGTTTTGTATGTTTTATTTTTACATCCCTTTTAATATTTCATTTTATTACAGAAAACATTTTTTAATTTTTTTGGTAATATATGAATAATGTCTTTAGGACGTTCATGACTTCTAATTTAACAATTTGTTTTCACTTTTAGCTCGCCAAGGGTGTCACTGTGGGAGAGTTAAGCACACTTGCTTCGCTTGTATATGACTTTGCTAACAGGGAGGTAAGCATGATAAAAGATTCTAAAAATTTGAGATTTTTATGTCTTTATGAGATGGTGACACATTTGCATGGCCATTTTGTCCATTGTATTCAGTCATATTAGGTTTTAGCCCCTTAGCCTTGTATTTGTCTCTCTGATCATTCCATCTCCAGCTTGATAAACATGTGCTTTATTCAAATTCAGCAATCTATAGCCCTGTGTTAGGAAGGCTTATGAGAACATTCATGTCTTTCATTCCTCTTTTCTTGGTTTAGAATGACTCCACCTACAAGTCCACACTCCAGAAAAGTGCTCAACGTTTGCAAAGTCTGAGCAGCTCTCTTCCAGAAATCACAGGGAAAGTTGTATGTATTTACTGAGTACATTCATATTGGTATGGGTGAATTAGTGGTTAATATTAAAAAGACCACAATGAATAAGGATACAAATAATGAAATTATTTTTCCAGATTTTTGTTCAAAAACTGGAAGATATCTGAAAGAGTTGAGGTGGCACGGAATTGTAATATATTTTGTTTCAGTTTACTTTGTGTCACATAATTTGGGGGAACACATATGATAATTTATGAATGGTTTTAAGTTCAACATATGTTGCACTTCTCAGGAACTGTCCTCATTGAGTATAGAAATTCCCTGCATTTATGTTTTGGTTGATTGTCAAAGAGAATCATATATCTGTGGCCATGGATGGATGTAGTCTTTGACACAAAGGCATTTAATTTCATTATACATTCCATTTCTTTTTCGAGTCCTACATACAACACTTGAATGCATACATTAACTTTAATTTAACTGCATTTATCTCCTTTGTCAATGCAGGCCAGGCTGAATGGTACACTGACCACCTTACAGAAGCAGAGCACAATTAAGGTATATAGGAACTTTTTTTAATGGAGACATTCATTGTCTGAACTTGGCTGTCCTTCTTCTCTTCTTGTAGTTGCGCTTCTCATTTCCCTCATACTGTTTATTGTAAATGGTTACAGCGTCTGATTGACTTTGCACATATATATATATACAGAAGGATAGCAGAACTGCCAGCTGTCCCTAATTTCAGAAGACTGTCCTACATTTAGGCTTTTGGAACTGAGAAATTAATTTTTTTTTGTTGAAAAGCAAACTTCTGCCAGATTTGAGGATAGAGGCCAGTGCAGTAAAGTACAAGGCAGTGGTGACTGTAGGCACCTTACACTAAATAAACACAGTGTACATAATTGACCTGTGAAGTGTATTGAGGTGTCCCTTATAGTTATTGAAATGGTCATTTAGTTGACAGTTCTGGGATAGTTCAATAAGTTGCAGTAATTTTGGAACACAATTTATGAATGCATTCTTTTCTGTCTACCTGTCCGTCTTGCTTCTCACTTTCAGTATGTCACGAAGTAGTATTTAATGAAAATCTGAAATGTATTTGATGTATGCTTTTCTTGAAATTAATCAGTAGGCTTTGGCAGGACAGATACTGGAGGTCCAGTACAAAGTTTGCATTCAACCTGATATCAGTCTCTGAATTTGTAATTTGCAAAGCAGATAAATTATGTTTCTCCTGTGTTCGTGGGCGTTTGTTAGTATATCTGTGCAGTTTCACAGAGACAGGTAAACATTTTCCTTCAACAGTCCAAATCAGTTTGTGCAGTCATAGAATTTTCAGATAATTTACATTTGGATATGGGCAAAGAAGTGCGTTGTATTTGAAATCTTTTTTTGTTGCCTTGCAGTGATTGAGAATTTCATTGCAACTCCTTCAGCGCAGAGTATTTAGTGTGGCACTTACAAAGTCCTGTCTGTCACTGATGTTGCAGTTGCTCCTGCCCTTTATGTGTACAAGTATTATAATTCTGAAAATATTCAGTTTTTACTGCCTTGTTATTCGTATTTGTATACTTCTTTAATCCCATTTGGAGTTGATTTACAACTGGAGCAGACACGTTGCCACAGTGCCGGTCGGCATTTGGGGGGGTGTGTGATTAATGGACACAAAGCTAGACATTGATCAATATGTGCATTACTGTTGCAGTGTTGCACATTTCCAAGGACACTCTTTATAACTTGCAAAAATGCCTCTGGATTTTACTCTCCTCATTCTGCCGGCCTAACCTTCAGCGGGTTCAACACAAGAAATATTAGTGTTGCCTTGGTTTACCAGAACTGTAAAGACTAAAACTTGAGAGACTTCTATTAAGTTCTGACTACAGAGACAGGAAATGAATCAATGAAGTGACTTATGTGTTTCAGGCGTTTCATGCATGACACACATAGAATCAAATTAAAATTGTCTGGCTGGAAAATTCGTAATCTCCATCGTTCTTAGCAAAACTGTCCCAAGATCAGCGAAGTTTCATTATGTTTTTGCTGTTGTCTCTAGCGTTCATGTAAATCTATGGTTACCCTGCAAAATTCGTTATTGCAGGAATCCATTTTGAAGTTGATTGACAACATGAATAAGTCACAGGAAAATTTCAATTCACAAAAAGACCAGCTTGTTCAAGATGTGAGTATTTTTTTTAATCATATGTCTTCTGTGTCATCTTTTGAATAGTGGAATTCAGACATAGCCTTAAATCAACGAAGGCTTTGGATTTTCCTTAATTGAATTCAGCGTTTTTGTGTGTGTTTTATTTTTAAAGATTAATGGTTTAATCTATGAGACATGTTGTTTTATATCAGTGTTTGTATGCACTGAGGAAAATGGTGTTATCTTGGTCAAACAAATTTGATGGTGAGCTCTGATCTAAAAACTGATGTGGATGATCTGAACTGTGTTCTAGCTTTGTTTTTCAATGAACGTTCAGTGAAACTTGGTAGATTCTCGCAACATTCATCAATGGATTGTTTACCTTAGTAGTTTTCCTGTTTTTTGGGTTGTGTGTATGTGTCTTGGGGGAGGTTGGGGGAGGGTGCACCTTTAATTGTAGGTGGTCAGTTCATATAAAACATATTAATTTGAGAGAAAGAGAGAAATGGAACAGTCAGTATGAATTTAAAGCATACCGACAAATGGAACTATCTCTTTATTTGCATCATCACTAATGTAATATCTTGTATTTGTGAAGCATCACTTAAATGAAATAATATTGGTGATGTTATGAAGACAGCCCCAAATGTCAGTATACTTTAAATCCATATTGACTGTTCTGTTGGCAGCCCTGTGTATTGTATACGAATTTTAGGAGAACAGTTTTTCTGATAATTTTGTTTTCCACTGGTTTATATTTTACAAAAAATAAAGGCTCTATTGGACATTGAAGACTGTATTTGACACAAGTTCAATTTGGTGTTGTAGGTTCTCAAGGAAAACCTATGCATGAGGAAAATATGGGCAGATCTGGCGTTATAGAATCCAACTGAGAGAGAGAGAGATTGGGAAATGTGGAAGGATAGGGAGAGAAAGGGGGAGGGAAACAGAAACGTTTATCCAAGGCAAAGCCAGGTACCCCAGCTAGTAAATTCTATTGGTGAGTCTATGTTGGTGTCATTTCAAATTTTCAGGCAATCTCAGAGCTGGCAGATGAGACTCTAAAGTATGCTAATGACAGTATTATGAATGTGAAAAGAGAGGTAAGACATTGAGACAGTTTTTATACATGATACATTCTCTAAATAAATATAAATACTACTATGTTTGATCATTGTCTTCACTTTGGAAGTTAGTTATCTCTATTATTTTGTGAGACAAATAAATTGCATGGCATATTTGTTTTGGTCGGAACAGACAGAACAATGTGATAGTGAAAATAAAAAAAAAGTTAACAGGTAATTGACCCTGATAATTAAATTAATGTACCATATTTTGACAAGAAACGTGGCAATAACCCTAAAATTACTCTTTCTGAGATTTTTGTAAAAGTTTTGTTATAAAAATATATTGCATAGATTAAAATTCAAACAAGATAATGCTCACCTTGATCAGTCACAGTTTTGGTTGTTACTGAATGTGACTGAGCACATTGCTGATTCCTTTAAGCTTTCATGATTGGTGATCTGCGGAGTGGAATTCAGAGGCTAGGGGTGTAGATTAAAATGAAGAATGCAATCTGTCTTCTGCTCTTCACGGCAAATGGATTATTTCCTTTAGGGAACAGGAAAAACAGTGGATTATTGCAGGCAATTGCGTTTATTGTTCTTGAGTTGAAAGTTATTGATTACATTAACTTTTTATTTTGTTTTGTTGTTTTTTTTATATTTTAAAAAAAAAAATGAAAATGTGACTTGCATGATACAGGTAAGAGAGAGCAAATTTGGATGCCAAGATCTCAGCACTGCTCTGTATACCATGAGTGATGTTGTATGTGTCTTGGTTGTGAATCCTATGGTGAGTATTTCGTATGGGTCTGTACCATTCTAAACTATTGAATTTGTCTTTGAGAACTTTCAGTAGAATAGTACTCAACTATTTAAAGATATTACTTTTAGATGAACTGAATTCTGCCACTGCACTAACATAATTGGATTAGCTCGTATTTTCATAGTTCTGAGGCAAAACAAATAAAACTGTTTTATCAAGGTGAAATATTTATCTTTTGGCGTCCATTGTTTGGTGCATTATTGCGGGGACAGATTGGTGCATCTGTTGTTTGTCCACACGATAGTGTTGGGCCTGACCTCAAGAAGAAGGGAAAGGGTCAGTGCAGCCTTGGCCTTCATCGGACATAATCATATTAGGTTAGCACAGTGACGATTTTATATTTTGTAAGCGCTGCCATTTGACAGTGGGTGAAACTTGTTTGATATGAAAGCTAACAGTTAGAAGATGGATAGAGTAAATATGTCATTTAAAATGTTTCTTAATTGAGAGTTTGCGATGGATACATATGAAGATCACCTTTCTTCCAGCCTACAGGGTGATGTTCCAGTTATGTGAAAATTTTGAAAGCTATAAAAGTTGTCATCATTAAGACTATTTTGGCCTGTTATTTTCATTTTGGGATTTGCATGTATGTTATACAAGATCAGTATTTTCTTTAAACAAAATTGACTATTGTTTCATTATTCCTATATTTATGGAATTCCAGTGACCATAAGATTTTTCATGGTAGGATCGAGTAGTTCTTGGAAATTGGATTTTTCTCATATTTTCAAGTCCCTGGTCCTATTGGGGGGTAGGATCGAGTACCTAGTCTTCTCGGATAAGGACGAAAAAATTCGGAGTGCACGTTGCGCACGTTAAAGATACCTTGGCAGTTGGAAATCGTAAAGAGCAGGCCGAAAGGCCGCTGCCCGGGCAAAATTGAAATGAATAGATTAAAATTTATCCATATCATCTCCCCCCCCCCCCGCCAGAACAAGAAATAATAAAACAAGTAAAGTGAGGTGTAAATGCCAAGGGCAGCGAACCTCCTAAAATAAAGACCTCAAATCATAAGATTTTTCATCAGGAGGCCAACAGCCTATGGCCGAGGCCCCCGAGAAGCAAAAGAACTTTTCCATAAGATTTTTTATGTATTTACTAATACTATGAAACATCCCTGTCAGGAGAATGACAAAGCTTGAAATATGGGAAATGATTTACGAGCTGATCAAATAATGTATATGCCTCTGCTCAGTTGTCACAGATTTCAAATGTATTATATTCTTTGGCAGAATGGTTTGTGGTTCAGTTTTGGATGGTGCCTGTTTTTCTTTGTGCCTTGCCTTATCTTTGCTGTCCTCCTGGCTACGCAGTACCGCAGGAAACTTGAGGATGACAAAGAGTTTGATGATCCGTAAGTTGAAAATAAAATGTGTGGCCTCATTTGTTCATTAACCCTTTGTTTACCCTTAGCTTGGCCAGCTTGTCTGCTCAGAAGAACAATTCTATGACACACTGACCTAAATTTTAGTTGCATTGACCCCCAAAGAAAAATTCATGTAAAGAAAAAACAAAGAATTTTATTTGCTTAAAGAAGATTCAACAGAAAAGTCTTTTCACATTCAGACAAGACAGGTTTGTATTGTACTGACAATTTTTTACATGAATTTTTGAAAAACATGTTTTTACAAGCTTTTTGTTTATATTTGCAATATTTCATGTCCACTATCCAGATTGTTAATTGAAAAACAAAATTCGATGTTACTAATGTTCATTTGCAGCACCATTCAGTTGTAGCTGGGGAAAGTTACTGCATATTTCTATTGAAAGTTTTTTTTACTATTTTTAATGAATTTTTACATTTTATATGCATTTTGAAAAAAAGGAAAAGGGAGTTGTTTATATTTTTCCATTATTTGCAAGTGGTTTGACAGAGTATGTAACTATTTAACTACTGCTCAACTCCTTTAACAGCTGTGAGCTGACTGATTTGGCTTGGCTTTGAACCTGGGCACATTTTGACTGGCAGGTAATGCCCAAGGGACATATTTAGTCTAAAGTGAACAGTATGAACATTAGAATAGTGATCATGTAAAACTTAACAGCTTGGTGCTGTCTTAGATAGTGTAGGTGGGTAGTCGGTGTTGGTGGCATATCATCAACGTAACTTTCATCCTCACAGGAACTACCTGATGTATGGTGGGCCTAATCCTGATACCATTCCATTAACAAGGTCAGTTATCATACATCAGTCCATTGTCTATGAGTGCAAGGAATGCTAGAGCTTATTCTTCTTATGCCAGTCCTGATACGATATATTTACATTTCAACAGAACTAAAGAACTCTCAGAATTGCTGGTTGTGTAGAAATTAAAAAAGTCTCACATGTCAGTTAATCTACAATTCTCAAGTCCCAAGTGAGGACTCACTGACTGTACTTAAATTTTCTGTAATTCATGACAATTCAGTTGAGTCACGTGAAATTCCCTAAAAAATATGCTAGAAAGATTTGGCATTACCTATATAAATGATTGTGTTCTTTGATGTCATCTGATTTTACATTTTTGTAAAATTATTTCAATTCCAAATTTTTAATTTGGACACTTAATAGATAAATATGTCTTTTCTACATTTTACATAGCTTTTAGGAAATCTTTCCTTGCGGTTAATGAATGACAGGACAGTTTATGTTGGTTTTAGAAATGTGTGGGTTAATCTGGGGTGTCTTAGACTTGAATATCTGTGTATTGTGATGAAGACAGAGGAGAATGATGAATCAAACTAATAGTTCAGAAGTTTGTCAGTTGGCTTACTAATGGTTGATTTTATCTAACAGCACATTCACAAAATATTGTTTTTCTATCATTGTGTGTTTTGTCGTCAGGTTTTTAATCAGTCCAGCATTTTATATCCATAACTATACTTTGCAGTAACGAATACTTTAACTCTGGAGAGTGTTGCATATTGCTTTTTCATCTTCGTGGTTCCAGATACTTAAAAGTTATCAATTACCTCTTTCTCAGTAAGAAAGCTAACAGTTTATATCAGTATCTTAGTACTGATTTTTAACCATATTAATACTGACAACTGACACTAGAGGTGGGATCTTTATTTTTTCTACATTAGACAGATCTATGAAACATTCAAGTTATAGATGAGACTATTATTTTTTCTGCCAGATTTATTCGGAACTGATAGATCACATTTCTCAGAAAATTTTTTATTTTAATATAGAAATCCCTGTATTGGTAGTATCACTGCTCACCATTTGGTCCTTAACCCTCTGGAGATGAGGATATCTGAAAAGACAGGGATTCACAGAAAAAAAAATCGATAACGTGTTTACAATAGCAGGAAGATCCGCCATTGATATGCGCAGATCCGTAGATTTTATGAAACAATATTCTGATTGGCTACAAGACCGTGACATAACTAATGAGAACTGCTTTCTAAACGCGCTGATAATCGGCCCCAACGTCTTTTTCACTATAATACAGTCGGGCTGATAAAATAATTGGGCCAATCATCGGCACCATTGTCTTCTAAGATTAAGCCACTTGATGTTATAAGTGAACTTTCTGTTACAATGGTGTGTGGAATTTGTCAGCCTGGGGTAATTAACTACATTATGATTGGCATATTAAGCTTCTCTTTCATTCATTGCGATCATAATGAAATGAATTATGAAAGTTTGTCCTAAGGAAACAGGCAATACCATAATAATGCCGAGACATTTAGTTCACAGGTGTTGTTATAGATAAAGATATATCAAATCAGGTGGTGGTCTTAGAGTCGCAGCTTGATGTTAACTCCTAGACCTGAGCGGGGCTTGTCATTGTAGTCTTGTACATGTTTAATCAGTTCTGTTCGGAGCCTTTGGGCATTGGCATGACATTGAACTTCTAATTTCTAACCTTTTGCCCTGGTGCCATTGTGTGTGCATGCATGTTGGTGTGCACATGCAAAGTGTGAACACTCCTTGTGGATCTAACATGCAGGCCAGCCAAAGTTTCTGTAGGTGACACACTGTGGTAGAAGTTGTTTGTGACAATGAACACAATTTTTTCATGCAGGGAATGTTATGGTTGTTAATTTCTTTTCACAACTTTCTTGGATCCTCTGGTTTGTAAACACTCTGTTCAATTCTGTGTGCAAATGTGATGGTCTTCCTTACACCCTGATTGTGTTGAATTCTCATTTGTTGTACAATTTTGGTATTGTACCATTTTTGTGCCCGTGTTTATTGAAATATCTAGTAGACTCGCTCAGATGCAACTTTTCGCGATAACGACAAGTCCAGAGCCTAGAATTATGTTTGTATAATTGGAGTTGTCAGTAGTGCATTAATTCGTAGTGTTTGTGTGGCAATTTCCACTGCCTTAATCACACTTTATCAGAAGACTCTCTGGCTTTTAAATACCTATACCACACAGTGCTGAACATGAGGCTTTTCTTGGAATCTCATTCTGCATATTGTTATCCATGTATTGCCAAGAAGTTGCTTTGTTACAATAGCTTCACATTCATCAGGGCCTTGGCTGTTTCTTTTTCTGGTATCGTAGTTAAAATTTCCTGCAGTTAATGCCTTCATCTCTGTCAGCTGTCCTATCCTTCTTGTTTACCTGACTTGATACATATATATTTTAAAAAATTGATAAGAATAGTATTATCAAAATCAAATCTGTTGAAGTAATATTCATGTTGATTTGGTATGGTCGAGCAGTTTTTGACCAGAGAAGTTGCAGTATAAAAATAACATGGTTTGATAAAGAATATTCCATCTTTATAATATTTTTGATATGATTGAGGGGGGGGGGGGGGTGAATTGAACCAGAGTTTCTTTTGCTGTGAATGTTTAGACAAACTGTTGAAAGAGATGTGAAAATGAAGAGCTTGAGGCATTTCTATTTAAAATTTCTATCTATCTTGCTTTGGATTCTGCTTTATTTGCTTTTGCACCTTTCCTGAGACTTTCTGTAAGCTTAACTTTCAGACCTTGAGATGATCTTGTGTATCTCCAAAATTTTCTCTTTTTAACATTTGGACTTCCTAATACGCGAATTTCTTTGTATGTTCCTTTTTTCTGTTGTCAGTTGGTGTTTGCAGGCGTGCACAGTTCTCTAGTTTGATCTGGACAATTTCCTTGCTTTAGATAGGTCATAAAACCCATTTGGCTTTGAGATTTATGAAATTGGTTTTTTTTTGTTATTTGAAGAACAATTATTCCCTTGAGTTCAGTTATGAGGAGGTTTCTGGTTCTCAGTAAGTTTAGGTCTGTGGTAGTGGCGTAGACTTTTGTGAGTCTTTTTTGTTTTGTTGTTTTCATTACATCTCCTCTAGAGGAGATATGATATCAAATGCTATCATTGTAAAGCATGTCGGAGGCATTAGCTTTTTTTCTGAATCTCATTGATGGTAAAATTTGTTTCAGATGATAAGCTTATTCTATTTTATTTGGTATTGCAGTGAGAAGTAGTCACTGTCACAGTGATGATGGTAGAAATGCCTTTGCAGATGATCAGTCTTCATTCCATAGACATGAAGATCTAAAAGTGATTATGTTTTTGTCTCTCTCATCCCTACCCACTCCTTTCTGCATTGCCAATGCCATCTCTGCCCTGCTGTTCTGTTTGGCTCGCTGACCTGCCTCCGACCTCTCCTATAAATGACCCTTGATGGACCTTTCCCCAGTGTGGATCAGCCCCGTCGCAGCAACGGCTACCAGCACCAACAGTACCCCTCTGGCATGTCTAATGCTGGTTATAGGGATGACAGCAAACTAGGTGCCAATGTCCCACCCCCACCCTATGAAGAACATATGCACCCAGGTATTGCAGCGTATGCCCCACAGGGTCAGCACCATGATTTGGCCAAAGCATATCCAGCCTTGCATGATGGCGGTCACAGGGCTAGTAGTGGGAGCAAGAGCTCTTACGCATATCCATACTAACACAGCAAGCATGCCATTTCTGCACATTGCTTCTTTTCACATTTCGTAAGTAATTCACTGGTAGCATGGCTTTAATTTGTGTATAAAATTAATGTTGTTCGGGGTGTTTTTAAACCTTGTTGCATATAAACCTGGTTTAGTGCTAAAAAAATGAAATATTTCTGAGTGTCAGAGGAATAAGCGATAAAACAGTTCAGTTTGACAGAATATAAAATGTAAAAATGGGTCACTATTTTATTATTTTGGTCAAATGATCAAATTGGGTTTTGTTCTCAGAATTAATCTTGTTTTTAAAGTGTTAGAGTTAGGATGAGGTTTGGAATTACCATTAAATTTGTCCAGGGGAGAAAATAATTGTTTAACAGGCAAAATTGTTACACTAACCATTTTCTAAAATTGGCTACAAATCAGCAGCAAGTAACTCTATCATGAATAGTTTGGTCCCTTGACTACTGTAACTGCTGTCTTTAACAAACTACATAATTATCATCTTCTCATGGCATTGCTCTTAGAACAGTAACCACACCACTTGCGGGAAGAGGGCTTTCTCATCCATTCCATTTTTCACAAATATGAGCATTTGTTATCATGAGTCTCTGTGGAAATCAGCTTTTTATCTGTGTGAATAATGGCCCACAGCAGAAATGCTGGTAACAAAATCAGTCTGGGAATACTTAACCCAATACTGCCTAACCTGCTTTCGCAAGTCCAGCTCCTTACTGCAAAGAGGCACTATTCTAATTCTGAAAATATTTTAAGAAAATAAAGTGAAATATTTAGAATGTGAATTTGTTTTTGTTTTGTTTTTGTTTTTGCATTACTGTCACTATTTTCAGTTAAATTTATATCATTTGAAGTCCCTTTTTTATCCGTTACTTCCCAGATAAATTGTAAAAGTTTACTAAAAGTGCTTGAAATGCCATGTGTGCAAACACAAACTTGGAAAAACAACCGAAGGAAGTAGGAAGCAGATAGAATTTTTCTGTTTCACAAGGAGGGAGATCATATCATCCAAGTCACACATATCAAGTTATTTCCAGTACTGAGAAGCTTAGTTGTCATTAATGGTTGAAAACACCATATTAAATGCAGTGCTTCATGGCGTGCTAGGCAGGGATCCACCTTGCAGTTTTAACAGCACTTAATGGCATGCTAGGCAATGTTGGGTTACCATAATCTGGGAACTCTTAAAAGCAGCAAAGATGCCTGTCATCTACAAAACAATTAGGGGGGCCTTAAAATATCTCTCAAACATTATTTATTCATTTTTTTTTTTTTCTCTATTCCTGCAAGTCTGTCAGCTCTCTTCCAATACATAATGTCCAGCATTGCATAGACTTGCCCACTTATTGAACAATCAGTATTTCATCATCATCAGAATAACAAAGAGTTTCTTTTCATTTGACAAAGATTGAGCAGTCAATGTAATCACGGTCCTCCAACCGTCTACATGTAATTTTTGCCATACATTTCAATTCACAGTTGGAAAAAAGACTTTAAAAAACACCGAACTTCTGTTTATTATCATCCACTGAAGATAGTATATAAATTTTGCATCTGCTCATGGACCTTTCAGATAGAGAATTTTTTATAAATGGAGATCAATTTGCTGATCTCAGAACTGTTCATGGATTTATGGAGATATTTTGAAATTTTAAACCCTTTAGAAAACTTTTGTTTAAATTTATGTAGTCAGCATGGGTAATAAACGGTTGTGGACCCGATACGAAAAGTATAACTAAATGTGTAATTAGTTAATATGGAGCTGGACACATGGTGCTGTGGGAGGGATACATTTTATCTTTAGGTTTCACCTTACAGGGAATTTTGGCTAAGGGATTCCGTGAGAGGATGGAAGACACTACTGCTCAGTGCTTGCTTTCATATTTGGTTCATCTCCGTAGACACAAGACAGCACTGATCATGATCAAACTAGTGTGAACACATAACAAAATGACTAACTGCTCAAACCACACACTCTTCCCTACATTTCATTAAAAAAAGGACACTGAGCAGCTGGACTGATTCTTTTACCAAACTCTCAAAATAATTTCTAGACAGTTTATTTTGTATGACTAAAAAAACAAGGAATAGAGAGTAATGCTGTTAACGAAGGTGATATGAACCACCCAAAAAATGGATTAGCAATCGTAGCTTGTTCCTTAAGTTCCGAAATAGAAGACTTATAAATGGTTTTTCCATTCAGAAATTGCATGTGGTAGAATTGGATACTCAGTTGATAAAATGAAAGTGGCCTAGTAATAAACAAGACACAGAGCTTGAGAAAAACTGTAGATTCCCTCGCAAAATGTAGTTTTCTAGACACTTAATCCCTGTGGCAGTGATCAGGCCTAATATGACCTGATGGCAACTTCAGAATGCTGTAATTCTGTTTAAGATTGCTTTTTGGACTTGAAGCATACTGCATACAAAAGAAAAAAAAAATACGTCAACTCCACATGTCAGTTACTGAGTGGCCACCAAGGTCTGATCACTAGCACCCATCAATGGTCATAGGGTCATATATGATCCAACCTGTTATGTCATGTGCAACCCAAACACTCACTAAATGGTGCTGCTGATCAGCGCGTATATGAATGGATGACTTCAGAATGTTGTAGGTGACTCTTTTACAGCCCAGTAACTGCAGTATATAAAACTGAAATCCTTCACTGCCATAGGGGTTAAAAGTTGCCAGTCGTAAAAAAGGAAATGGAAGTGGGTTGCTCTCACTTCCTGAAATTCGGGTGAGGCTTTTGTAAGTCTAGAATTTTTGCAGGCTTCACATAAATATTTATGAAATCTTCATTGATTCAAATTATTATTAAATTATATCTGACATTTACTAGATATCAGATATATGCTCGTCATATTGTTGTAGATATTAGTTAGGAATTAGCTGAGCTCAATGTTTATTATACAGGGCTTGTAGTCACATTATACAGTATCCAAGGTAGGTTTCTGTGTGCTAGTGCACCATTGTGGGGTTTGGGCGGAAGCGGTTTTTACTGATTATTCTAAAGACGTTTGATCTTGTTCTTGTACTTTGCACCAAAATTTGTGTTCTCTCTGGCTGGTTTTCAGACAAACGAGAACCTTGAGATTGTCCACATCATTACTTTTCTTTGGTTATGATTTTTTTTTTTTTTTTGTGCACCACAAATATGGTTGAGTAATTAATGCACAACTGACACCACATAAATATAGTGTTAACAGTAAGTTTATTTCAGAGTGCATGCCGAAAGAAAAGAAGTAGATCTAACAAAGAATACACTGCAGATTTCTTTCTTTCCAGTATTTAATTTCCTATACCGAAAATTAAGAGTCACATTAAATGTCTTGTTCATTTTGGCCACGTAAAAAAGGCCAGTGATAAGACAACGGGAAACAGAACAAAAGTAAATAAAGCTTTCAACCTGAAAAAGAATTCTCAAATTTAGAGATAATTCATGTAAATGATTGCTAAATAATTATGTACATATGAATTCTTCATGGAGGGAAATGTAGAATTTTAAAATTTCAGTCACATTTGTGTCACACCACAATGTGTTATTTTATTTTTAGTTTTCTTTATCAGAATGAGAAACAAAATTCTCATTCATGGTTCTTATAGTGAAATCATAAAATTCAAAACACAATGTAAATACTGAAAATTTCTTTGCCTTATTTTGAAAGTGAAACTCAAGTACATGTGTTTGTTTTCAATGCTATTTTATGTGTTTTGGCATTTACTTCAGTTGTTCCATAGATGTTATAACTCCTGTTTCTTCCTTTTGCTCTTTTAGAGATTATTTCGTGTCTCTGTTTCCTCTCTTTGCCAGCAATCTTGTCAAAGAAATAGTTTTTTTTTTCATAGTTTTCTAATTATCATAATCTGTGAATAGTGACAGGTTTCCCTGTGCGATGCTGGGTACTGTAACCAGTTCTCAATTAGATCTAATTTGAAAATTTTAAATTAAGTATCTGTTTTACATATATTTTCACAGATTCACAACAATAATTTTTCAGGTTTTGATAAGTCTATAGGACGTATCTGCATTTTCATGTAATTTAGTTTATCATGTTTCTCTCAGCCACTTTTTTAGTTTCTTTTTTTTTCTTTTGTCCATTTGCTGATGGCATTTCTTGTAAGTAGATGCAGGTGGCTTCCTTGAAAACTCTCCTTCGAAACAGTCCGATATTTTATATTAAATGAGGAGAAATTGATTTCTTGTTTTACACCCTATTTTTCTCGTATTTTTACTTCTTCAAGTTAATGCTAATTTTCCAGCATTGACAATCACATGAGGATGAACCATGTGCATTTGAAATTTTTTAAAGAAAAAAGTGATTTTAAAAAAATGAGTGGAAACCATCAAGGCATGGAATCCAGGCTTTAACAAAGCAAAAGTTTACCCTGATGTTCTAGGCTATGGTTTATGATTGGCTTTTTATGTATCAGGGTTTCACTTTCAGAAATAGAAATGAAATTTTCTTTGTTTGTCACAGGTTATTCAATATAAGTGGATGAATGTACCCGTCTTGTGCACAGCTAACATAAGTTAAATCTAAGTAGCCATTTTGATGTAACCATCACAAAATCTGCCCATTGTGTATAAGTTTGCTGTTTGTTTGCCAGCTTTAACAGTCTTATTTTTCAGTGGTATTTTTGTTGCATTTTTATTTTCAGGCGCGTGGATTGGTGACATTCCAAGTGTTGAAGGCAGAACATCTCGCCCAAATAGACACCGCTACAGCAATGGCAGGGATATCTACTGAAAAATTCAGCAGTTTCAATTGCATATCATTTTTTTTTTTTTATCATACATTCAGACTGCTTTTGATTAAAAAGTCCAATGTGGTCATTGTTTATTTATATTATGAAATGGGATAATGATGTTTTTAAGAACAGGTTTTTTTATTCTTTGACAGCTTTCATGGACTTTACAGTGCTTAATGCAAATTCTTCAGCAGTTGGTGTAAATTTCATGTGTAACTTTCGGGGGTGCTAGAATGATGATATATAATTCTATCAGCCACAAGCTGCTTAGTTTATCAACTTCTAATCCATTGGTGTATGAAGTATTAAAATTCTGCAGGTGAATGGCATGATTGAGTGAGTTTGACATCTTCAAGTTCTTGTTAATCAGTATTCAGCTCATCACATTAGTCCACAATCAAATGAAGACAATTGGTACCAGTTAAACTGAGAGCCAAGCGAAGCCCACTTCACATAACCAAGCCGCTGCCTCGCATTATGGTACAGATTTGGGCGAGTAAGAAATCAATATTAGGGCTATTTGATTGAAAATGGGGGCATTTAGTGAAGAAATGGGGATTCAACACCCCCTCCTCTCCCCAAAAATAAGAATAATTCTACAAAAACGTTTATCATCAGATGATCATAAAGTGCTAATAACAATTATCAGTGACAGTTAGGAGATGATTGTGAAAAGCTTTTATCTGAGAACCGTTCAACATAACTATTTGTTGTATCTGCCCTTTTTTCTGGTCAGAATTTTCATGGTCAACAAGTTTGAGATAATGGTTGAAAATGACTGCAGTGTTTTTCTCAGCCTTTGGGGAAATAGAATTTAAATATGTGAAGGATTTTTCCATATGTAACATTTCCAAAACAGCAAAGTGGTAACTGTGTGTGTAATGTGCTTTGAATTGTTTGATATATATAATCATCTGAATTCTTTCTGCTGCACTAATCAGCCTTGTGTGAGTTTCAGCATGTGGTTTTTTTGGGTTATTGAATGCATGGATGTGTAGGTGGTTTACAGGCCAATCCAATCTGACTATCTGCAAGATGCAAAAGTGCTTGAAAGCCTCTCACTATGTGTGAGACTTCAAGACTTCAGCTGAGCGTGTGTGAGGCCCCACAGCCTTCAGTAAGAGACAATCAATCATCAGAGACATTGTGGCTATATACAGCACTGTAAATGATTCCTGTCTGATATAAGAGAGAGGAATAACGTGAACTTTGACGGTTAGGTGGATATGATTGTCTATGATTTTATGATATGAAATGATGAATTGTTTCACTGTTGAGTGATATATTACCACACATAATGTGTTCCTCATATGGCTTTTTAACTTGCCACATTTAATTGACTAATTTCTGCTTTCCTGGTTGCTGTTCATTATGAAGTTGAAATAAAGTGCATATTAAATGGATTTGCAGATTGCTTCAAACGGGATATCGTTTGTTTCGTGGAGCTATGACCTTTTCCTTACGTGTATTGAATTCCAGAGAAATGTTGTTACTTGTATAATATTTGTACTGTTACAGTTTTTTTAGGAGGTATGTATATTTTGATCAGATTATTGCACAGGATATCAAATTGTGTATTAATTTATGTGAAAGTTGTGTGGCTTTGGAGGGGGAGTACAATGGAAAGAGTGTTATGTCAAAATATATTCATAAGTGTTGTTTGATATGCGTGGTGTGCGTGAGTAAAGATATACAAGTATCCAAGATTTTGATACAGACAGCATATTTTAGAGGATATTGAATTTTTGACAGATATACATTTTAAGAAATAACCTGCTCATCTAATGTTTCTACCTCTGCTTGGCATCATAACTTAGCTGTGTAGTTTGGTTATATCTAGTAGTTTTGGAAGTTTGTTTTTTATTTCAGTGAGGAAAAATACTGGCCTCGTAAATATGAGCGTTTGTAGTACCATTTCCAAGTATTTTGAATAATCTTTCAATAAAAAAATCAATGACTTTTTCAGGAATAACTGATATAATCATCTCAAAAACAGATAAAATTCAGCAGTGTGTTAAAGAAATGGTTGAATGGTGGTCTATTGTTCCCCAAGACAGAGAAAAGGATGCTGAAGTGTGTGTACATATTTATTTTTATGTGATTCATCATTGATAGCCTGTTCTCTTTTTTTTCTTTCAAATACTGTGAGACAGCATTATGCTCACTTGATGTGCCTCCCGTCAGATATATAGTGTTGTAAACTATTTTTGGGCCACTCAATACAAATCTGATCCTGTTGCTCACATCAATGCCTTCCTTCATGTGTTGTTTTAGTGTCCAGATCTACAGTACAATTGGCCTTACAGATGTGATGATTCTCAGCTATGCTTTTCAAAACACATTCCAATTCCCAGACTCCAGCCATGTGTAGTGTGTACACTTTTCATTATCTTTATATTTAATAAGAAGTTTTTTTACATTAGTTTTTTGGATTGTGTTAATTTTTAACAAAGATTGTTGTTACATTGTATCTGATTATAACTTTCAGTCAGCTGTGTGGCTGAGACTTGCCAGAAGTGACAGCAAACTTCCATTGTAGCAAAATTACCAAATACTGAGAATGCTAAATAAGCTCCCAAGTTTATGTTTCCAGCAAAGACCTTCCTCTAAGAGTTTCACAGACCCCCGTTTGGGAACCCATGCCTTTCAAGAAGTGCCCAAAGTGCGCACTGTTATTGGGTTCAGGGGAAGTGCTTAAAATTTTCTTAATTTAAGTTGAAAACTTGTGTTTCCACACTTGCAAATTGAGGACTTATGAAATACCTTCCTGACTTGTTCATAAAAATGAATTTTTTTTTTTCATTTGTACTTTTTTTCAGCCTTGCTATTTCATGTGTTGTGCTTATGTGTAGCATTAGGCACAAAGTTTGATGCATTTTGATTTTTTAATATCTGTTGTATAGTGGAACTTCTAAAAAGTTGTGAGGAATAGATGAAGTTAGTATCACTGGACATGATCAAAATGTGCAACACAAGAATGTAAACTGTCCTTTCAGGATATTCTGTGCTGTGAAAAACAGCCGCATTCATGCCTTGAAGAGTTGTGGGTTTCAGTACTATCATACGCTAACTTTGGATTCTCAACCACTGGACTAGTGTAGAGTTAGAAGTGACACAACTTAGCTTAATGTAAACCTACACTGTGAAATATTGCTAGGAGATTAGGGTAGATCATTAGAACAGACTTGTGTGGTTCAGCATGATAGTCTGATAATGTTATGAACTTAAATATTTGTTTCTGGTACAGATACCTGCACCTTTCATCAAAACCTGACACTGAAACAGCTAATTACTTCTGAAGAAGGTCAAAACTTGGAATAAAAAATGTACTGGGGATGAAAATATGAAATGGCATGATTTTGTGTATGGTGAGAACAAATAAAATCTGTGGCCAACCAACTTTAAAACAAAAACATATTTATTTTATAAATAAAATGTCATATTGTGCAACTGAGGATGTCGTTACACAAAAATGATGAAAGGATAAGTTAATGACATGTGAAAGTGAAAATTAATGATATTATATTTTACATTCCACCATAAATATTTTTGCCACAAACATACCAAATAAAAAATGTTAAACTCAGTAAAATCACCATCTGGCCAGTCAACATATATATATATATACATCATATATATTACATATGTCTTCCTCCCCCAGCCTCTAAAAAAATGCCAACGGTCACTATTTATATCAAAGTAAATGTGTGAATTCCTACTTCAGTGATCTTGACCCAGATTTCAGAATGTTACACAGACATAAATCAGTATTCTCCAGGAGAATATATCAAAGTGGTGATATTCTCTCAGTGTAAGTTTTCCTTGTGTATCCACAAGTTCACCAAACGTTTACCTGCTCTCTTGCAGTATGTTTACTAAGGTTAGCAGTAGAAGTTAACTTGTGATATGGCTTGGCCAAGTAACGAAAGATGAACGCTGGTTGCTTTTTCACATATGACTGTATGACAGAGCAATGCTATAGTCATTGGTCAGCAGTGGTGTATGCAAATTTCTTGAAAAGTTGATTCCAATCCAAATGCTCAAAAACTTACTGGAATAGTAAATGTGGAAACTTGTACAGAAGGCTCCATTCTGTTTTCCTTGAGAAACAATGTTAAATTTAATGTTAGATCTGAAGTACCGTACTGGTCCTTTCACCAGTTTTTTTTAATTTTTTTTATTTTGTAGTGTTCTGGTGAGGGCCAAACTGATTCATTTTAAGTTTATGCAAAGTGAGAATTGGTATCATTTACAGCAATTACTAAATATTTCTGGGGTCAGGGATTACAACAGTGCCTTGATGTCTGTTCAAACGGATACAGGCTTTTGTAAAACACAGGAAATGACTACTTCTTAAGTTTTGAAATAATGCACATATAATGTATGAAATAATACATTTTCAGTGAACTTACTTATACATAAGTCCCCTTTATTATTGCATAATATGCTCCAATTTCATCTAAACTGTCCAAGTAATTTATTGTTGTCAGCAGATTTTTTAAGAACTCATTTGAAAATTGAATATACTAATGTACATACACTTGTTGCTGTCCAGCATGTGAGTTCTTATCTTTACCTGTGTTTGTGTTCATGTAATCATTGTAAAAATATTTTTGGTTGTGTTCTTTTTTTTTTTCCAATCATGTTTTGACTTCTTGAGGGGAAGTTTTTGGTTTCTGCGGATAAGATTTGCTTTTCTGTTCTCTTTATCACCAACATGACAGTCACAGAGCTTTAAAAAAAAAAAGAAAAGATTTTCCATTTAGTTCAATAGTTGGTTCCTTTTGTTGAGATGTCTGTTCTTAGCCAACTGCAGTTTATCATGGAATTTGGTTAAGATGCAAAAGAGATTTAATTCGAAATTCGTCATTGACAAAACCTCCATGCAGGGTGATTGTGATTATCCATTTATGAGGAGGCAATGTAATTTGTACTGTCCCATTTCTTAGAAATTTATTTGGTTCATACACAGCACTGTGTTCCAAGTTGTGAAACAAATGAAATTTGGATAATAATATAATATAGACTGTTTTGGAACATCTGGAATTTTCAATCTTAGTGTAATAAGTCAGTATTGTGGAGATGGTGAACTGTGTGTTCTGGTGCCTTTGATATGAGGTTTTTATCACATTGTGCCTGGTTAAATTTTACAAAATCCCTCTTGTCAGTTTTATTTCCAATTATTGCAAAGTTCATGTACATGTAATCCCTTTTTGTTGTGATCTTGATTCTCACCAAAATAAAAGCCATAACCAAAAAACTTGTCTGCCCGTTTTATGTATGTGATTTTTGCATTTTTCATATTCCCTGGTTGGGAAAAAATATTACACTGTATTAAAATGCACTGTCTAACAACTGAGTGTGGACAAAGCAGTTTTCTTACTGAACTGTGACATGTTGCAAAACTTTGTTGAACATGTCTTTTTAACCCTTTAAATGCCAAAATGCATATGTGGTATTTTACCATTGGTATTGTCGCGGATGAAGTTGTATAAAGGAGAACATTATTGTAGAAAATTGATTTTGATTCTCACTGAACACATGTAAAAAACTGCAATAAAAAACATGTAACACTCACTATGAATAAGAAATTTAAGACTTTCCAGTCTGGCGAGTTAAGAGTTAAACACTAAAACATTTAACAGCTGTGAAAAAAAAACGACAACGGAATAAAGGGTTTAATTTAATCATTTGCCGAGCTGGTTTACGTCATCCCTTCTTACTACATGTGCCATCCTTCCCCCATCCCTCTATCACCCCTTCCAATATGTCTCTCCCTCTGTCTTTACTTGTCCCCCCCCCCCACCCCATCTCTCTCTCTCTCTCACCACCCCAATCTCTCTCCCGCTCCTTTCTCTCTCCCTGTCTCTTTAACATGATTACGCCAGCTTAAAAAAAAAAAAAGTCGACGGTACTAAACTGGGCGAAACTCAGACCGGTGTTGACCTTGAACAGGAAAATGATCCAGGCCTTTTCGGCATAGCCTCACGCAAGCTGGCTCCGATCCTATTGTACTAGAAAATTGATTTTGATTCTCACTGACCGCATGTAAAAAAGTGCAACAAAAATATCTAACACTCACTACCAATAAGAAATTTAAGACTTTCCAGCCTGGCGAGTTAAGAGTTAAACACTAAAACAGATTTAACAGCTGTGATTTAACAGCTAAATTTGACCATAACATGGCGACTATCAAATGCAAAATGTGCTATTCACCACAAAATATGCCTTGGACCTGAAAGGATGTAGCTGTTTTTGTATGAAATGGCGGAATAGTACATAGGCCTACTTCCTGAGATTAGGCGTGACATAGCACTCCTGCCCATGATTGGCCAAGAGCAGTTCAAGACCAAAATCTTATGGTCAGTACTCATGCGAGTATAGCTAACATACCGTGGAAAAATCCAGTGAAACAAAAGTTAGTCATCCATCACAAACAACTTCCATACTCTAGACTCTAGATGAGCAATGACACCAGTATAGAACAATCACAAATATTATTTTTCACTTTTGTGTTCGGGACGCAGGGCAATTTTAGCCCCAATGGTGCGTTCTTATGCACTGTTCCCAAAAGCTCTATCTAAAATAACTGCATTTTATTGTAACAATCCCATGTCATTCAGCTCTATACTGGGGACGCACTGTAAATATCAAGCAAACAATCAAGTGCCACAAACATCTCCTTTTTTTTTTCATTTAGTATTTGCTATATATTAGAACTACTACATCCGTGTATATGACAGGACTTACAAAATATTCATACTTTACACCATAGCGGAAATACCGCAAGAGCCATTGGCACACTGTGTTGTCGTGCGACCTCAGATCGCACCACCGAATTCCACTATCGAAGCCCGTGGCTCTGAACACATTATAAAAATGGCACATTGGATGGGTGCCAGAGCCATTGCCGGATTTAGACCCCTGGGGCACTTCAGGTAAGGTGGGCCCTTCATGCAAGGAAATTAAAATACACGGCAAATCAACAAATTCACACATCGATGTCCTTTTATTGTATGAAACGAAGTGACGCTATAACATATACGCAAAAAAGGTTAAACGACTTACATTGTATACATTTGAATTAAAAATAGGTAGGCTACATACATGTACATACCTGCCAGCAAAACTTCAAGTAAATTTTAGGTAAGACACAATGCTGCCATGCAGGGGCGATGCTTCTTCCTAATCAACTAATCAGTGATTACCCTTCGAACATTAATTCTAGAATTGCCGTGCTCTCCAGATCGAGCCCAACTCCAAGTCCATTTAGTCAGTTCAGCATTCAATTCTATCTCGCTATTTGCGTTTGTTATATAGTCCAACATCCCTCACCGAAAAGCACCTTTATACAGACCTACACCTTATGAACTGGTCCATAATCAGTGATTAACAAAGACGGAGAAGACTTGACTACGCCCAGAAGCTACCTTGAGTATAGCCTGTATTCGTCGACGCGGCCCCGTAGACAGCAGAATAGTGGGATAGAAATAGGATTATAATCAAAGTTTGACCTGATTTTACCTAGATTTATGCATGTTTTTCACCATGCGGCCGTTTTCATCCTAATCGAAAGGTAAAGAGTAGACTGAAAGAGTTTGTGTGGATTTTTTTTGTTTGTTTGAAGTAATCTAAGAATAATTTACTCTACGCACAGCAAGAGCTATCAAAGCATAATAATATAGTCTAGATCTAGACAACTGTGATCAAAATCAGTTGAACTTATCAAGAACATCACTTCACGTGATAGGTCGAGCGAACCTATACCGCAACGGCAGACAGCCACTTCTCCGAGATCGCTGCACATCGTTGTGACACAGAGATGCCACTTAAGCGCTTTCTGCCATTTAATGTTAATTAATGGGTCCTTCTCGAGAAACTTTATGAGATGGTAGAATAACAAAATCTCTGGCTATGAATATAACAATGAAAACTTGTCGTTCAAATTATATTTTAAAAAATGGATGACAAATATGCGTTTATAAGTCTGTTAGTATGAATGAATGGTATTTTCAGATTAGTTTGGCTTGTAAATTGCTGCATTCCTGTCCTGTTGACCAGGGTTGCCAGTTTGGCACTTTTAGTGCCAAATTGTTCAAATTTGGCACTTTTGAAAATGGTTGGCATGAAAGCAAATTGGTTGGCAAGTTGGCACTTTTTTTGGCACTCAGCATTGTGACTTGGATATACATGTATTACATTAACATACTTTCTTGATCATTCACTCCTCAAAGTCCTCGAGAGGATTGGATTATATCAGAGGCTCTAAAATTATGAAAGAAACATTAGACAACACCGGGTAAGCCAGAATTTTGTTTATTCTAGAATTTACATGTATAATATTTCACTTTTATGAGTACGTGTGACTAAAATCCTTACTTTTACAAATTTGGCAAGTTTTTAAAGCATTTGGCGAGTTTTTGTCACATATTTGGCATGTTGTCCTGAAAAAAACTGGCAACCCTGCTGTTGACAAGAATAGTCCGCTCTTCAGATTTTGCAGTGCCTAGCACCCGTTTCATTGTTTTAGTGGCTGCATTTATAATTACGCAAATGTGATGTAGCGATACGTCCTATTATAAGGATCTCTAGCATAAATTCTGATTACCCCTCTGCAGAGGGCCACGCTTCGCCCCTGCTGCCATGTACTCTTTAGTTCCCCCACAGATGATAATGGCTGACTCAGCAATTCACGCAACGAAGTTGAACTCCTTATCATCGTATTTTGTAGGAAGGGGCGGGGGTGGAGGGCTGTGCATGACAGGGAGGTCGGACACTGCCCCTTTTGCCCATCTATAAATCTGGCCCTGGCTAGAGCCATGCTGTTCAATGGTCATATTCAGCCGTCCGACTTGAGATCGCACAAAACAGCCTAGATGATACAGCTCTTTTAAGAATCATGTTCCCGGTAGGCCTACATGAGACTTCTTCACCCTTCTTCCACCTGGAACGGCTGATTAGTCTTGTGTGTTTCAATTAGTGGCATGGTTCTAGTCTTAAAATACACGGGGCGCAAGGACTGGTTAAAAAAAAGAAGGGGTGGGGGAGGGGGGCGGGGGATCCAAAACGACACAGTTGTTGTTTGTTAAAGTACTGTACGCAGCTCATCTGGTTTCTATCTGTTAGATCGCACGTATTTTTCATTTTTCCACATTGCGTAACGTTGTTAGTAAAATTTATCCACAAAGTATCACAGAATTCAAAAGTTAAGGTAACTTCAATATTAGTTTTTTACTTTTTATCTATTTTGGGGGGGGGGGGGGGGAGGAGGGGAAAAAAGCATCGCGTTGAGAGGGGAGAGGCAACATTTCAAATTACGACTGGCTTCCGACGTGACCTTTAGATCTAGCTGTCACCAATAACGAGTCGAATGTATCATTTCCCACCGCAGGCCTATTCTGGCCCCGCGGAAAATTGTGTTCGGTGCGGCCGCATTGCGTCCGTGATTTTCATCATTTACCGCAACGCAGCCGCAATTTTTACGATTTCCGCAATTTTTTGCCCGTTGTTTAAGAAAAAAAGGTCCAAGATGATAAAAACAATGAAAATTATTTGTTGTTTTCGCGAAATACAAAAAGAACGCAGGTATGCCGAAAGCTGAGGCCCCTCGATGCGTGCACAAGTAAGGAAGTACATGTAGCACGGTAATCTAGGCCTTCAAGCACACGCACAGTGTACACTCGTCTCGTGGTCCTCGTCCATTCGTTCGGCAGCAAGAAATCAAAATTACTACATCATAGGCCTACACGATGGATAAAAAATTATTCCTTCGAAAACCAAGTGCCTCGTCCAAAACTGGAACAAAAACCAGCGCAAGCGCTCGGCAGTCTCAATTTTCGACCGAGGCATATTTTTCATGCGATAGACTGTCCTGTCGGGTATGCAATACTGTGCTCGATCACACACTCAAGGAAGTCATCGGTGGATCACCACATGACTACAGAGAAACACAAGAAAAGAAAACTGCAGAGCTCCAGTGAGGCTTGCCCCGAAAAGAGCCAATTTCCAGCAAGTAGAGTTTCCTCACAAGGTGAAAAAAGTGGGAAAATGCGACAGTTACAGTTTCTAGGCTAATTTGGGGAGAAGAGGGGATACCTAGCGTAGGCCTAGGTCATTCGATCTAAATGATTCACCATGAAGCAGTAACTTTTAAAACTTACAATCTGGTCTAGATTTTTGCAGGCCTATTATCAAGAGAACTACTAGTACCGGTACTAGACTACAATACATGTAACTAGTAGTAAACTATAGATAATATATATAGATCTAGATCTAGTCTTTCTACCTCACTCCATTGAATTTATATGGAAGAAAAATCATTCATTTTCTTCAGCTTGAGCTTGGGTGACTTCACATCACCCATAATATTCTAGTTCAGGTGAATTCTGTGTGACAAGCCATATTTCAGATTATATCCACCCAGATAATTGACTTACTCTTGTCGCCAGATTAAGTAAATGTAGATCTAGATCTAGTTTATATCACCACAGTTATTTGAACTGTATTGTAAGTACAGTATAGGGCGGCTTCTGTATCAGCACATGCAGGCTATGTACATGTATTTCTTATATTCTGATCTTGGAATGATCGGATGAAAATCAAAGCTGTGGGGCTTAAATGGCTTAACAACTTAATGATGATTTTAATTTTTATAATCAGTGTTAGAATGCGATTGACTGAGAAAAAGAAGTTACGGATAATCTTTTTTCACTTTCTGTATCTAAAGATAATTCGAGATCTATTCTTTTTTTTTTCTTCCAGTTCCAGAGAGGAGTGAACTTTGACACTGTCAGGAGTGGGTAGCTATGTTTGCTGCTGCTAACATCCTATAACATCCCAATTATTCAAGGCTGACCACCCTGCTGTTAGGGAATTTGTGCAGAAGGGAGTGGTTAATGGTGGCTCATCGTTTTGTAAAGCACATGGGGCCAATGCAGTAGGGAGTGGGAGCTATATAAATAATAAAATATGTATTTTTGTTCATTCATGAACGCAATTTTTTGTGCAATTTTTACTGTTTTTTGCATGCAATTTTTGCCACTCAGAATGCATTTTTTTAACGTTCAAAATGCAATTTTCCGCGGGGCCAGCCTATTGTCACCAGTATCAGGCTCTGCGCACTATGATAGATTCTGATGAAAATACGTCATGAAGGCCTAAGCACTAGGCGCAGTTGGGTAGACTTAGTGTGTGCACAGCAGAGGATTACATAGGGATAGCAGAGGGGGATACTATATTTATCGCCATACTGTGGTGCACAACGAGATATACGCTGTGTAGGCTACCATGTCATAATATATTCTGACCTAGTTTCAGTTTCATTCAGCGGCTGTTGCCCGCCGGGATATTACCAGGAATAGGTTTCGCACTATTAATGAGCTCCGAGAATGACAAATTGGTTGCACAGAGAAGGATGGATTGTTACTCAGCTGACCAGACTTCTTTATTTTGCTGGACAAATGGCAGGTAAGCTTGCACTAGCAGTGCACACATAATAAAATGCTTTGTTTTATAATCTGTTTCTTCAGCAAGATGCGTCTTTTGTGCAGCAATGAGACAACAGGCCTACTTTCCTGGGCTGGATGGGTTTCCTTATCTCAGGTTTACAGTGTGAATTTATAATATATTCAAATGAAACCAGTCTCCTTGCCCCGAAATAACTTCATAAAAATTCAAAGAGTCCTGATTTTTTTTTTTGCATGATATTTGTATCATGGTGTGAAGTATAGGCCTACTAACTTTTGAAGTTGAGCATTACAGCGAAAGGGAGGAGGGGGGGGAGGTTACTGATATGATAATCAGTCTGTTATTGTGCAACCACTTAGTGCCAAACGATAACCAGAGACAGAGAGAGAGATTTACTGCGTGCTATAAAAGGAAATTTTGCTTTTATTGATTTCACAATTAACTTGCATGCAGGAACTTGCATGTAGGCTACATCTAAATGTTAGCAGTGTATGGGTGGCTGATTTGGTATGTTGCCCGTCTCAACAATTCACTGTGGATATTATTTTGACGAGAGAGACGGGCGGATCGTTCATGGGACTAATTACAATGATGCCCTGTACTGCGTGCTGCATATCGGAAACAATAGGCCTACTGGAAATGAAAACGGATACTGTGTTTCAGGATTTTCACAACCTGCATGAACTCAAGCCTCTGCATTGTGACGGCGAGGCTGCCATTACTACATGTACATCCTTGTGGAACGGTCGGCCGGCAGTGTTTTGTTTTTTATTCTCATTTATTTTAAGAAACGGGTTAATGAGATCAGTATGCACATGCACCGACAGTCTAGACTGTGTCGGTCGGTGCATACTGATCTCATTGAAGGTTCATAGTTATCAGGGAGATTGGGATGAAAATGGGGGTTGGGGGGGGGGGGGATTTCTCACTGTGACTGTCAGCAGGCAGTACTTTTTTCTCTCTCTTTTGTGTTTAAAAACGCGTTTACTTTCATTTTCAGTTGCACTGATATACTGTGTCGGTGCATATTGATCGTACTGGTTTCAGATTATTGGAAAAGATATGGTGTTTTGGGGGGGGGGGGGGGGCATTTTTGTCAACCTGAGTTAAGTATGAGATTTCTATTCCCTGTGGTCGCATCACGCGACGTGAAGATTGGCGTGCAGGTATTTGTAATGTAAGTCATGTAAATTTTGAATGCCAAGCTATTTTACTTCTCGACATGTCTTTATTATACATTAATTTGCTGGTTTTCCTGTTCAAAGCGAGGATACATCTTGAAAGGCAGTCAAATAAAAACTAAAAGAGCCGAGACACTATATGTTACGAGTTGGGTTATATGGAATTATTGGTGTTACGACTGCATTTAAAATATCGAGAGGTTTTTAGGAATTATTCTTCCATACCATGCCACATATACTAATAACAATTCGAATAAGTTTTATCAAGGACCTTGCAGGGCCACAAATTTATTACTTTAAATCCCTAACAAATTCCGTCTAGCTCTTACATATTAAAAGGACAACATCAGCAGCATCAAATGAAAATTCAATAATATCACTAGAAGTCTCCTCTAGATTCCTAAACGATTATATCATTCTGACTCATTCACAATTTAATTATTACTTATCTATCTTCCAGATATAGACTCTAGTCTGCCTCCTATCTAACAAATAATATTCTAATGTCTCAGACGACAATGTTAACTCAGTTATTTATGCCTACCGCTTACAAAGGATCAAACTCGTCAATACAACTGACGTAGTTAAGTTAGATCTAGATCTACTCTAGGATGGGCTGGCAATCCCCAGCCTCATCCAGACACATCAATTTCAATTTACAAATGTGTATACCAGACACTCATGCTAGATCTAGTTGCAAGTTAAAATACATTGTAGTCTTGCATTCTTCGGTAGCACTTCTACTGGAGAATTTAAGGTCAGCTTCACGTTCATCGTCGAATCAATAGACAAACACTTACACTTGGTCCCTGATACGAGATCAGGGAGCTGGAGATAATAGCAGTAGATGATTTGTAGGAATCGTATGGTCTCATTCCAATGTCTATCAAGGACATAGACATGTCTGTAACAATCTTCTGATTCTCTCTGGCTGAATCACGCCGACTTGCCTTCACAGAAGGATATTTCTGCATGGGAGTGAAGAAACGTGGGAATGGCTCCGCTTAAATACTGCTCAGCCATCTGCAAATCCCCAGCCAACTGCCCAAATTTGATTGGTGCATCCATTTCGAGCTCAGCTCGTAGTATTAATAGATTCTGCATGGAAATCGGTCACGGCCTTGCACTAGTAACAGACAAGGTCAAATTAACACATCAAAACCCTTCCTAAAGTCACTAAACCCTCTACGTTTTATGTACGAATTTACTATTTCCCTTTTACTCACCCCTTCCCTCTCTGTTAGAATTCATCACAATCACGGGGTCGAAAACTGCACCGTCACTGCTAATTTATCCATTTATTCTATCTTGCCCCACTTTCTTTCCATCTCTAAGAAAAGCGTTACAAAAACAAACTGTCCACGAGAATAGTTCAAGGACATTTGCACTGGCTAAAGTTAACGAGACCCTGAAATAAACACGCCGTGACCCAGCACGACACTTCTAGTCCTAACCCTGACACTATAACAAAGGAGGTCGAAATGAATAGGAACTTATAATTTTGAAGAAAAAAAAAGTCGCCCTCTTATCGGTAATTATCACTAATCACGGCATGACCTGAATATCCGTTGTAATTAACTTGCTTACAATTTCAAAGCTTATACTTTTTGCAGTTTAGTCGGTAACTGATGCAAAGCACCGGCAATTCTTGAAGTACAATGTGTTGATCTTATTGGTGGTGTATAATTTTTCTGCTACTATTACAGTTAGTGCTGCATATTAGTCGTGACTCACTCGCGGCATGACAGTACCATGCAGTAAGTAACGAGTCCCTGGACTTCCTTAAGGCTGTCTCGAACTACCCCTGTATATTATTATGGCTTTGCTGTTCTGTCCATGTTCATAGTGGTTTTGGATATCTATATAAAGTTGAACAAAGTTGCCATTCCATGACCAAGGTCAATTCTCAGTTACCACAGAGTAATTATTGTCATGAACTGACTATTGTTTTACAAAGACAGCATAAAATTACGTGAAGCTGCATCTTTCAAGGTGCGTCTTAAATTCCGAGAACAGGGAGATAATTATGATTCAGATCTGACATCACCCTAATCTGGCGTTCACTGCTTTGTTAATGCTATGTGTAGTGTAGACAGAATCGATTTGCAGTGAAGCAGCCCGAAACATTAATATTAACATGACCGTTTAAGTGGATCGTCCTTTTCGATTTCAGTGGCCGGATGACATAGTTATGTGATAGGATGAGTGAGCATGGTTACTTTAAGTGTAACTGGTGGTTTAGACCCACGGTATCCTCGTTATGGCTACGATAAATTTCGGCATGGCCCAGTTTGCGCCCTGAACCCTCCAAGTAACACTGACGAGCTTTGCAGGTCCCAGCCCAAACTAACCGGAGAAGTGTGCAGCAGTCATATCGTTTCGTTGCAGGTGTTGTTCTATTGTGCAATAAAATTACTATGGGTTTCAGTCACATCAACTGTAAACTTGTCCCCCTCATCGGCTGTGTCGGCATTCTTGGTGGACATTGTTGATATGCCTGGAGGTTCAGTTTTTTTTTTTTTTTTCTTTTTTTTTTTGGGCTCAGATTGAAATGCGAATTTTAATGCATTCATTTTGTGCATGACTCAGAAATTAGATATTGCTATTAAGTTTGCTCAGATTATTATGAAGTTACTTTTTCTGCAAGTCTAGTAATTGAAAAAGTAGATAAGATTAAATAGGAATTACATTTACAGAAATAGAAGTATTCCTAGGTAAGAGAGAGATCAAACCTAGTGGGCTTCTGCCATGTATTCTAGTAGTGTCCTGTACTGAATACTTTGTAGTCGGCTGTTCTCGAACCCTTTAGGTTTTTTCATTATCAGCTGACAGTTTTGTCATTCAGTTACATCCGCTGGTATATAATCATGCAGTTTTCCACGTACATGTGCTTCCAGCAACTAAAAATACTGAATGAATAAGACAAAATATTAATGAATTATAGATTAAATAAAAGATCTGTTAAGATACACCGAAAGTATAGATAATAAATAATAGTGTACTGAATACTTTGTTGTCGGCTGTTCTCGAACCCTTTAGGTTTTTTTCATTACCAGCTGACGAGTTTGTAATTCAGCAAAAAAAAAAAAGGTAAGGGAAAATAGTCCCAGTCTCAACAAATCCTAAACCCCAAACTCTGAACATTCAGAGAAATTAACTGTTTAAACAAAATCGAACTTGGGTACATGATGCAATAAGAAAAAAAATAAAAAAAATAACGATAATAACTGTCTTTTTCAAAAACTGGCCAAGAAGGAAAACTGCGGTGTATGAATTACTGGTAAAGATGCAATGACACAGAGACATCTGTCACAAATCCCAGACTGGGAGATGTAATAGTTTATGACAGGACGACAATCACGAACAAACAAGTTTAACACTTAACAAAACAACCCATCAGACTCACACATTTATTAAACATAATTATACATATAATAGCGCAATTACATACATTATATTATTGAAATGACTGCCGTACAACGGCCTTATTCTCACACACACTCTCCCTCGGATCCACAATCCGGTAGTCACTCCTAAAGGCACTTCGGCCTCAGCCTCTCCCCTCAGGGTCTTAATAGTACATTATTGATTCACGGGCACCGCAGTCTCTCAACATCACCTTCCTATTGCCATACGACTTATCAGTTCACTCGCCCATCATCATGGCAATAATATAGTATCTCATTCACTCTCATATCTACGTCCCTGTCCGTGGCCTGACTGCCACGACTTTATGTGCCTCTACTGTCCTGCACCGACAGTCTCACTTCTGGCCTATGTATGGCCCCCGGCCCTATGCTGGCCTATCACTTGTGCTCATCGAGGTGGCTCTTCGGCCCGTCCCCGACACCTACAAGAATAACATTACATTGGTATAATACCCTACCATTTCTATTCACTCCACCTCTCCTTACAATCCATGAAGCGTACACACACTAGTTCACCTTTCACTCACCACACATCTTACGGTAACACACCTCCATCGGAGTACACACTACTCACTCGCGCTACAAATCCATGAACTCACTTTCATCTATCGCTCATGGCGCACATTGCTATATCCAATATCAAGGACTTCCACATTCCTCACATATACTTATTCACATCATGGTAATAGACGAATATAATATAATACATCAATCATAATAATCAATCAACGTTCTACATACCAGTCATTACTGGAAAGACTCTTCCACTAGTCTTCTCGACTGCTCCCTTTATGTCCGCCCGATGGGCTCTTATTCACAGGTCCGCTCCGTAGGACCTTCTAACTTGCAGTGATAGTAATACCGCGCTTTCGCCTCATTCAGACCCCCCCCCCCCACTACTCACAACAGCACGCTTAACTTGCTGTCTACTGTGAGCCCTTCTTACTCTACACCCGCTCTGTAGCAATCCCCTTAATTGCACTCACTCCACTCGTGACATCATCCCCCACCCCAAAAAAATTAATGCAATTAATTTCAAATCGCCTCAAGATGACTGTCAACGAGTGAGCGTGAGCAATACCTACACTAAAAAAAATGACCTAGCAGTTCCCCTAGTATATAAAATACCGAAATCAGGGGAAAATATGGGGATCAATATGGCCTGAAATATGCATATATGTGTCACATCATCAATAGCTAACTAAACACAATACCTAATACAGAATCAAAAGCCAATCAACCTATCAACCATTCTTCATATCATATTTATAATGTCAATATTTTAAAGTCGACTCATTCACACAGATCCTGTCAATGTTCCTGTCCTCCGATGTATAAGCTCCTGAAATCTTGCCCTAGGCTCGACTAAGGTAGTCGGCGATATGATTGCTGGTTCCTGGAATTGGTTGAATAACGAAGGTATACGGCTGCAAAGCCAATGCCCATCTAGACAAGCGTGGGCTGGACGAACGATTCTTCGACAAAAATGTCAGTGGCTTGTGGTCTGTCTGGATACAAAATTCTCGTCCCATGAGACAACGTCCTAGTTTCTGGACGGACCAGACAATGGCAAGACACTCACGCTCTATCACAGAATACTTTCTTTCTCTCTGCAATAACTTCCTACTGACATAACATACAGGATGGAGACATTCGTTCTTCTCCTGTAGAAGACAAGCGCCGACACCAGAGTCCGACGCATCCGTTCTGAGGATAAAATTAGATCGAAAATCGGGTAATATCAGAATGGGTGACGATGATAATGCTGTCACCAAATTATCAAATGCTGTCTGACATTCAGACGTCCACTGGACCTTATCGGGTTGTCCCTTCTTAGTAAGGTCAGTAAGAGAAGATGACAAAGAGGAAAAATTTGGAATGAACTTTCTGTAATAATTTAAAATTCCCACTAAGCTTCTGACTTGTTTCTTTGTTTTAGGGATTTGCAACCCTACTAACTTGTCAATTTTTGTTACTTCAGGTCTCTGAACACCTCTACCCACAATATGTCCTAAGAATATTATCTCTGGACATGCCATATCCCTCTTTGCGGGTTTAGCAGTTAACCCAAAATGACGTAATCGTTGAAAAATTACTGTTAGTGTCTGAATATGATCAGACCATGTCGACGTATGGCATGCTATATCGTCAAAGAATGACACGACATTAGGTATGTCCTTCAACACTAGTATGAGAATACAGATACTCTGGTCTCTCATGAAACCTCTGCAGCATATCAACATGGACAACCTTTACTGATCCATCAATGTGGATAGCGTAATCTACCTTCGAAACAACTTGCTCAATAACATAAGGACCTTTCCATGTCATCAATAACTTATTATGGTCCGTAGGTAACAACAATAGAACCTTGTCTCCTGGCTTAAAAATTCTCAGTTTGGAACCTCTATCTTTATAGTCTTTTGCTCTTTTCGAAGCGATACTAGACGCTTCTTCTGCTATAGTGCGCGCTGAAGATAGTCTTTCTCTTAAATCAACAAGGTACTGAAACCTTTTTAAACGGTTCCGAAACCGTGGGGATCTTTTGACGAGGAGCCTGGGGTGAACGACCCTTATGCGTCGTCTTTTGGCACGCACTGCACGTCTTACAATATAAACGTACATCTCTGTATACTGACGGCCAATAAAAATCTTTCAGAACTCTCTGCTTGGTTCTAGTACTTCCCATATGACCCGCTAATGGAACATCATGGGCCAGTCGCAATACTGTAGCAATTAACGACCGCGGCACGACGACCTGCTTTTGAACGGAAGCCACTGTGACGTACATACGGAACAGAATGCCCCCCTGGACAAAAAAAGAAGATGACCCGTTCTTATATTTCCTCGTTTTCTCGGTTCGCGCTTCCCCAAAACATGGGTTTAATGATGGGTCCTCCCTTTGTAATCTCGCCAAGCGCTCTGGCGTGATATCTAGGTTGACCGCTGGCGTAGCCAAAGGTCTAATCTTATCTTTATCAGCTACCCGTCGACGTGTTTCGACCGCGGCGCAAAAGTCAATACCTTTTGATTGCGACCATGCTTGCACGTTCTCATCGGAAGGGGAACCCACCCGTGATACATTCCCAATGATGAGCTGGGCGCCTGGAAAACAACCAACGACTGCTTCGACTTCCCCGCCAAGGAAAGGTGTATCTATCATTATTCTTGCCATGGGTAATTTCTCAATGGCCCCCGAAAATTGGATGCACGGGACAGTCTCACCTGTAAGCTGTGAATCCCGAATGCAATCCCTATGCACTCCCACAACGGTAGATCCTGTATCTCGTAAAACCGAGACCGGTTCGTCCCCAACAAACCCCGGATAAACCCTAAGACCACCTCCTGTATGACATGAATTTATAACGGGGATCTTTCTCCCACAAGGTAAAACACCGGAAGATAATAACTTCTCACAACTGGGACACTTAGAATACTGTCCGCCTCCGTTGTCCGATGTAACGCACGCAGCCGCATGATGAAATTTATTTGGGGAACATGGACTGGAGCTACTGTCCACGTTCGCCGCTATCCTACCTGCAGGGCAGTTCACGCTGATGTGATCTGCTCTTCCGCAGTTCCAACACTTCGCGGCCCTACACTCGCGTGAAAAGTGACCCACGCGTCCGCAAGTCCAACACTCCGCTCCCTGTGCTGTACTAGGCCTGGGTCCCCGTGACCCATCGCGACCGGAACTAGAGTCCCTATGCCGTCGGTCATCGGCAAAGGTCACAAATCGCCCCCGGCCATTACCGCGACCTAGCCCTCCTGCTCGGTCAAACTTACCGGATCCATATGCCGGTGATTGGTGATAGCCCCTACGCTGCCCCTGGGCTTTCCCGCTATAGGCACCACGCTGACGCGACCTGTCCCTAAGTCCTGCCGGCGACCCCTCGACAACGGCGACGTACCCCGCATCTTGGACGTACGCCCTGGCGACTGGTTTGGACGGATGTGCCGTACGGTATGCCTCCGCCAACTTAGACGCCTCCTGCACCGTCGCGGGTTCGTTCTCTTTCAGGAAAGCCACCAGATCTTTGTGGCACGACGCGTACAGCTGGTCACGGATCATTAAGTCTTTCAGTTTAGCAAAATCCGCGCCCACATGCGCCAAGTCTACCCAGTTCGCGAAATATTCCGTTAGTCTCGCGACGAAGGCAGCAAAGTCCTCCCTGGTATCTGCACGTGCTCGCCTAAACTGCTCCCGGAAATATTCCTCGGTACGCGCAAATCGGCGAAGCAGCAAAGCCTTCAGCTTATCGTAATCTTGCACGTCTTCGCGCTGTAGCTCTTTAAAGTATGTTAACGCTCGCCCCTGCAATAGCGACGCCAGGTACGTGGCCCATAATTCCTTATTTTCCCCCCATTGCAATTGTGCGTTCAGTTCGAACCTGTAAAGGAAGGCGTCTATGTCGTCCTTCCGGTCGTCGAACGTAGGGAGCTTAATCCTAACGCCACCCTTATTGTGTACCTGCCGCTCAGCCGTTTCCGCTGGCGTATTCTTCTTGAGTTCTAACTCCGCAATCTTTACTTGCGCCTCTATCTCCTTTAACTTTATCTCCCTCTCCTGCTCCCGTTCCTTAGCCTCTCTTTCCTGTTGCTTAAACTCCCTTTCCTCCTCCTGAGCCTTAGCCTCTTTTTCTCGCTCTCTATCCTTAGCACGCTCATCGCGCAAATCCGCCTGCTGTTCTTTAATCCAGCCGCGTAGCTCCTCTCCCTCCAGGCCAAGTTCCTTACCCAACTTCATTAGTTGTTGGAGTTCCGCCATTTCACAGATTTATGGTTATGGTATGTATTATAAGAGGACCAACCTGTCGGTATGATCACTAACGATACGACCAGAGACCTGAGATCACACCAGATATAACAATGCCCAATTGTCCCAAATACAATTCAGAAATTTACCTTTACAGCACACTAATTCTATATCTATAAAATGTATAGCACTATTAATTATAAAAGAAAATAGAACCACAAGAATGAAGAAATACAGTAGAAGGACCACAAGTACGTCAAGGACAACGAACCAGACTAGGACAAAGCTTCTACAAAAAAAAACTATAATGGAAAAAAAAATGCAACCTACTACGCCGATTACACAACACGGTACGAACAAGAACAGAGTCTGAAAAAAAAGAACGTATCTACAAATAGGGAAGAGAGGGACAAGAGAAACGTCTTCCTAAAACAACGAGGAAGATAGAACGCTACAATCTAAACAAAAATACAGGTCCCTATAGAACTGTTCACTGTGATGAACGAAGTTCCAAATTTAGCCCACCTCCCGAAGAGGACAAACTACGCTCACCACAGCAAACCCGCGCCACCGCCCGTATAATCAATTACAACGAAAACAGAAAAACAGCGGAAAAAGACAGATTAAAGGAACAGCCCACAATCCAGGGCACAAAATTTCAGTTTCACTTAACTTCGAATTTTGAGTTTAACTCCTCCCCATAATCGGAGCTCTGGCTGCTTGTCTCCTCAGGCTGCACGCACACTCTGCAGAAATTTAAGTACACATTAATACATATTCATCAAAATACATGCATCAATACATATTATAATTCATAAACATACATAAATCATATCATCGTGAAATTTCCATTCATCCCACGAACAAAGACAACAGCACGAATTCCTAGCACAACAGAAAAACAACTAGGTATAACGAATACACAATGTCAAAATGACCACAGGTAAACAGGACGAGCCCCCAGTGTCACAACGGACGAGCCCCCAGTGTCACAACGGACGAGCCCCCAGTGTCACAAATCCCAGACTGGGAGATGTAATAGTTTATGACAGGACGACAATCACGAACAAACAAGTTTAACACTTAACAAAACAACCCATCAGACTCACACATTTATTAAACATAATTATACATATAATAGCGCAATTACATACATTATATTATTGAAATGACTGCCGTACAACGGCCTTATTCTCACACACACTCTCCCTCGGATCCACAATCCGGTAGTCACTCCTAAAGGCACTTCGGCCTCAGCCTCTCCCCTCAGGGTCTTAATAGTACATTATTGATTCACGGGCACCGCAGTCTCTCAACATCACCTTCCTATTGCCATACGACTTATCAGTTCACTCGCCCATCATCATGGCAATAATATAGTATCTCATTCACTCTCATATCTACGTCCCTGTCCGTGGCCTGACTGCCACGACTTTATGTGCCTCTACTGTCCTGCACCGACAGTCTCACTTCTGGCCTATGTATGGCCCCCGGCCCTATGCTGGCCTATCACTTGTGCTCATCGAGGTGGCTCTTCGGCCCGTCCCCGACACCTACAAGAATAACATTACATTGGTATAATACCCTACCATTTCTATTCACTCCACCTCTCCTTACAATCCATGAAGCGTACACACACTAGTTCACCTTTCACTCACCACACATCTTACGGTAACACACCTCCATCGGAGTACACACTACTCACTCGCGCTACAAATCCATGAACTCACTTTCATCTATCGCTCATGGCGCACATTGCTATATCCAATATCAAGGACTTCCACATTCCTCACATATACTTATTCACATCATGGTAATAGACGAATATAATATAATACATCAATCATAATAATCAATCAACGTTCTACATACCAGTCATTACTGGAAAGACTCTTCCACTAGTCTTCTCGACTGCTCCCTTTATGTCCGCCCGATGGGCTCTTATTCACAGGTCCGCTCCGTAGGACCTTCTAACTTGCAGTGATAGTAATACCGCGCTTTCGCCTCATTCAGACCCCCCCCCCCCACTACTCACAACAGCACGCTTAACTTGCTGTCTACTGTGAGCCCTTCTTACTCTACACCCGCTCTGTAGCAATCCCCTTAATTGCACTCACTCCACTCGTGACAACATCAAACAAGGTGTTTATGTTGTCTAAGCTATCAGTATCGTAATGACAATAGGAGCACCTGTATTTAATCTAACTTTACTTCATGCACTTTGGAATGTAATTGGTTTCGCATTTTTCACCTTTCGTCATTGCCCTTTTTTTTTTTTTTGCTTTTATTTCACTTTCATCCGCCATCTACATTTTCTCAATTAACACTCTGCAAGACACAACTTTTAATATGCCATAGACGATGATCACTTTCTAGATACTGGTGGCTGATTATCCGGTCATATCAAATGACATCAGTCTGATGAAACCCAAGTTGAGTTCGGGGTACCAAAACCTCTCATGGCACGCCAACAATTAAAAATCACTTGTCTGTACAGAATGGCTATTCCATTAAATGCTCCCTATGCTGCCATTCTATTTCGAAGATGTGGAAAACGTTATTCATGGTTCCATATTTCATCTTACTTATACATAATTTGGCTATTAGTATAATGTGATTTATAATATTTATCCTCTTACTTGTACATTCGTTATGGTCTTCTTTAACTATCCCAAAGAGTGCTGTCACTTCGTCCATGTCTAATTTATATCCTGTTTTCATGAAGATCATCTGGCCAATATGATACCAAAATTCTCTGACTTTCTTACAACGATAGAAGAAATGTTCTATATAGTCTCTTTCATTGCAGTATGCACAGTTTTCCGATGATTTTATTCCTATTCGTGTAAGTAGTATGTTGGTGGGATAGATATTATGTATTAATTTGAAGTGAAGAAGCCTAAGTCTACTTTCACGAGATGCATTTTTTGCTATCATAAAATATTTTGTTATATCTATATCCAACTTTCTTTTCCCAAAGCTCACTCCACAAATAGTGCCATCTCTCGTGTTTAAAAACGAATTTCGTATCTGCTTATTAGTTTTGGCAAAGAAAGATTCTACATGTTCAGGCAGCTTACGAGCTCTCTCTATGGCTTCCTTAATCATGTCCTTTGTGACCCTGTTTAGTAATTCCCTCTGGTTTTCTGTAAAGGCATTTGTCATTGCATTATATTCAAACAGTAGTCCTGGATAATTTCCTGTCTTTTCCTGTATTATCTCCCTTCTAATTACCCCTTCCTCATTCCATATGTCATGTACATATCTAACATTTGCTTCAACCCATTTTGGGAAAAAAAGGAGTTTTCTTTTATATTGAAACAGTGTATTATTAAATAAAGGTTGATTTAATAAATCTTGTTTTGAAAGGTTATCCATATCGTATTCTACTACTTTTGTATCCTTGGCCTCTATCCAGGTACTAGCTACGGTTCTCCAGAATAAAGATGCGATAGTATTTATTTTTACCTTACGTTTGATGCTAAAATTACCTTCTACGAAGTATTTGCTCCCTCCCAATTGTGAGAAAAAGTGTTCCGAAGTATTTACACAGCCTTCATTCGTTGTATTACTTTTCGATGTCACCCATTTCATCCACTTCATTAGAAACACTTTCTGCTGATCCTTTAAACTAATCATACCTAAACCCCCTTTAGAGAATTCTTTGCAAATTACAGTTCTTTTTACCTTCTCAAATGCTTTCTTATTTGAATATTTTTTCTGCCAAATGAATTTAAATATCTTAGAATCTATTTCTTGCAATATATTTTGCGGTAAACTCAGGGACTGTATTATATAGCTCAACTGTGACAATAGAAGGCTCTTTACCACAGTTATTTTACCATAACATGATAAATTACGTCTTTTCCATCTTTGAATGATTTCTTCAATTTTTCTTATCCTTTCATTCCAGTTCTCTTCTACGCATGATATTTCTTGATCAGCATTAAAAAAAATGCCCAGTATTTTCATATTATCTCCTTTCTTAAGCCACGATATTCCCATATCACTAGTTCCCACAATCCTATCACCTATTTCCATCCCCTTGCATTTGTTTTTATTTAATTTCAACCCTGAGAATTCCCCGAATCTTTTGATGTCCCTAAGAGCTTCTTTCAAATCATTAGTATGGTTTACCATCAATGTTACATCATCTGCATATTGGTATAATTTATTATCCAAGGTATTTTTCAATTGTATGCATTTTATATGCGGATTATATCTTACCTTAATGGCCATAATTTCTGCCACTAAAATAAAAAGTAGAGGGCTGACACAACAGCCTTGCCTCACTCCGCGTTCCGTTTTAAACCAGTTTGAGACCCAGCCTCCATTTTTTACACAGCTTTCAGTATTTCGTATCAATGTTTTAATATATTGAATAAAGTTATTGCCAAAATTGAAAGCTTCAAGTGCATATATGATTGCTTTTTTATCAATACTATCGAACGCCTTTTGGAAATCTAGCGAGACTAAGATACCTGCCCCATCTTCCTCCTTCCTGACTAAGGTCATACAATCATCTATAGTACGAATCAAATTTGAGATTGTCATGATTCAGATGTTGTTAAAACTCACGCAGAGAGTGAGTTGTTGTTGTTTTACCAGGGCCATGAGAAATTGGCTGGTGGCCTTGAACGGCCCTCGCGAATTATAGTTGGTGAGTAAATAAATGTAAAGTTAAACTGTTAGATTCACGCTTGTCGGTTTTAATGTTCGTGATTAATAAGTAATGGAGTAGGGGTGAAACAAGGTGGGGCTAGTTGACATTGTTAATTATGACTAGACAAGTTTTGCACGTTAACTGGCTGGTAGAATAGTGCAGACGTATTACTACAATTAAAATGGTGGGAGGTTTCGACCTATGAGATAGCTGAACTAATTGGGCCAGCGGACTAGCACGCTGGGTAGTTAGATAGTATAAAACATCGTGTAACGTTCAGATTTGGTGAATACAGACGAGCAGAAGCATCGTGTCGTGAAGTATCTCCGGTTGACCAGTACCTGAACTGTGTGCTTTGAAGACAAGAAGTCCTTGCTAACGGACTGACTGAGCTCTAGAAAGAAAGGTCTGAGTGGGCTGACCTTTGAAAGCCCACGCTGCGCTATATTGATGTTCGCGCCTACCAGTAGGCGTGACCAATGGTACTATATTTTATTTATTCAAGCATAATAGAGATCGGAGATAGAGAGAGAACTACAGCCTCATAACAAGACTAAGGAAACCCCAGCTGGCACTCGACCACGAGTGTCCTGTATCATAGATCTATTGCCATAGTATGATTGGAATAATATAGCACATTGTTGATGAATTGAATAGTGATTGTGCATAAAATATAGTCTTTTGGCAACTGCTTAAATTACCTACAAGCCGAAGAGTGCTTCTGTAGGCTTTGAACATACTGGGCTCTCCTAACACTCAAGCCCATATGATTTAGGGAGAGTTTGCCTGGCGACTGGCCAGTGGCGACTCAACTGTCACTTTAAATTGATATCTAGTTTCGTATAATATACCTATTTGCTATTGATTGCAGTACCTCCATAGTTACATGAATATCATTGGTTAAGTTATTAATTAGAGTTTTTTGGTTTGAATATATACCCCTATTGTCTTTTGTTTTGTTATTAATATTTATGTAAACTATGGCCTGACCGGCCTGACATATATACGCTCTAGTTATTTAATACTTTTCTTGTGTGGTTGTGTCCGAGTGTGAGTTAGCTGCCTCTCGTGCAGTCGTAACATCCCCAAGACCCTAACTCTGCTTGTGACATCTGGAGGGGACCCCACTGACATCTGAAGAGGACCCGTCACCCTCTGACATCTAGAGGACACTACTATCATCTGAAGAGGACCCCGTCAACAGCTGCAGGTCTACCACTCTAGACTCCACTGTTATTTATGTCATTTTTGTAGTTTATAGTTTTGTATACTGCTGATTTTTTGTTTTGTTTCTCCCCCACATGTCTGGCATGTCCTCTCGTCATTGATCCTGGGACCACTACGAGGGACTGACAGCTAGCATCAGGAAAAGACAAGACCAGCGCTGTGGACCAAAGGAAAGAGCCAGTCCATTTTGCCCAGTTAAGTGAACCATCTGTATTTGTCTTCGTTTGAGGGGTTCGTCGTTCCAGCTCCCCTACTTTTGACAGGCATTATTTTTTCTTTTGTGTTAGATTAGATACGCGGGAGGTTGGAAGGGATCGAGACTCAGCATACCTCTTTTTGCCAGACTAGCAGATCTAGATGGCGTTTAAAACGGATAGGAGATATGCTTTGCCTTGAATAGTTCTGTAGGGACCTGTTATTCGTATAGATTGTTAGCGTTCTATCTTCCTCGTATTTTAGGAAGACGTCTCTCCTGTTCTTTTTCTTACCTTTTTGTAGATAGTTTCAGGTTAGTCAGGTCTGTTGTCGTTTGTTCTTTCTGTTAGTCTCGTCTTACTCTCCATGTAATTCTTTTCCATTATAGTGTTGCATTATTATATTTTGTATTCATACTTGCTATATTATTGCCTGGGATAAATCACGTGTCTAGGGCACGTTGAGAGATAATCTGGATATTAGAGTTGTTAGGCTTGTATAGCCAAGGAAGTTAATATCGTGAATATTGATTTATTCCGATTTATAGCAGACGGAACGCTGCTAGGAGTGTACGGAAAATACACTGGGAATATTACATTGGTATCGTTAGTAAACGACCAATCACGGAAGCAGTAGACTGACTGCTTGAGGATTAGGAGAAATACGTGGAGTTAAGTGATCACTGAGATAGCTCAACCACTACTTGGTTGACTAAGACGTACATTTTGTTGTTGATTTTGTTAATTTCGTTCATACTGCAGGAACGAACACCCGCAGAGTGCAATTGATAAATTGCTTCAAGGGAGAATAAAGTTAGAGATTTTCAGAAGCTGTCCTCGATAAGGACATTATTATATCGCATTATCGACCGATATCATGGCCGAACTACAGAAATATTTGGAACTAGCCCAATCATTTGGCATACCGGAAGCTCAGCGTGCTTCTTGGGTAGACCAGAAACTGAAAGAAGAACGAGAAGAAAAGGCCGCGGAGAGATTACGAGAAGAAAAGGCCGCGGAGATATTACGCCAAGAAAAGGCCGCGGAGATATTACGCCAAGAAAAGGCCGCGGAGATATTACGCCAAGAAAAAGCTGCGGAACGAGACGAGAGAGCCGCGGAACGCGCGGAAAAACAGGCTCAAAGAGAGTACGAGCTCGCTTTGAAACAGTTAGAAGCGAAGCAAGCCCAACCTACCGGGGCTCCGGAAGTTACTTCCAATAATAAAACAAAGCCTAAATTGCCAACCTTTAATGATAAGGTTGATCGTATTGATTCCTACCTACACCGCTTCGAACTCCATGCCGTTTGCGCGGGATGGCAGCGTAGTGAGTACACGTCATGCCTCGCCAATCTTTTGACAGGGAGAGCGTTGGAAGTTTTCCATAGCCTCACTATTGATGACGCTAGGGACTATGACATTCTAAAGACCGCGCTATTAAAGCGTTTCCAACATACGGAAGATGGATTTCATAAGCGTTTCCGCGATTGCAAGCCGGAGGCATCTGAGAATTTCTCTACTTACGTGGACCGCCTCCGCCACCTACTCAGCCGTTGGACTGAGTTGGCCGGTGTGGAAGAGGGAAACTACAAGAAACTATATGATTTGATAATTAAAGACCAAATATATATCTCCTGCCACACGGACCTGGTGGCGCATTTTAAGGAACAAGCCCCCAAAACTACCGTCGAGATAACATCGATAGCGGAACGGTATGCTGCGGCTCACCCTAATCGATCGTTAGCTAAAGCTAAAGTAAGCGAACCGTGTTACGCCGGCGCTGCTACTAAGACACCGGTACCGTCGAGACAATCAAGACAGCCCTTTCGACAGTCGCCGCAGGTTCGTCCACGGTCCGAGCCGCCGGTTAGCAGGAGGCAACCGAATCCCCATAAATTTTCTCGGGACTGGGAACCCCGATATACACGTCCTTTCCCTACCGGAGGACCGCGTAACAACTACTATCAAGCGCCCACATTTCCTTCTTATCGAGGTACACCTCGAAGGGATGATAATCCAGTCTACTGTTATAGATGTGGCGCCGGAGGCCACATTGCGCGACAATGCAGAGTTAGATTAGATGCGGCAAATGCATGCTCTGTAGCATTCACCGAAAACCGCGGTTACAGAACTAGGAATGCCGAAACCGTAGATAAAGTTATTCCAGTTATGTCCGCCCTCCACGAGCGAGGCGCGCTGACATTGTATGAGGGACGAGTAAACGCCATACGAGCATCCGTATTGCGAGATTCAGGCTGTACGACCGTCGGTGTACGTGAATCGCTGGTCCGTCCTGCACAACTCCTGGATCGCGATGCGACATGCATTACTTTTGGTGGTTCAGTTGAACATTTTCGTTTGGCGGAAATATATGTTGACACACCGTTTATAACTGGTGTTGTCACGGCCTGCGTGCTACCAAATCCGGTCGCCGACCTAATCATTGGGAATATTCCCCACTTAAAGGACGTCTCCGATTGCGAACTCGGGATTTGGGATGATAACGACATTGCGTGTGTCACGACAAGACAACAATCGCGTCGCCAGAGTGACGACACATTACGATCGCCTGTCGTCGATTTGGATGTAACCCCCGAGATTTTTCGTAACGAACAGCGCACAGATCCATCACTAAAGCCCCTCTTTGATAAGATTGATCCGGACAACCCGGATACATCCAGGTTCTGCCTTAAAGACGACCTCCTATATCGCGTTTTTCGGGGAAAGCGCGAAACTATTTTGCAATTGGTCATACCGAGATCATTTCGCCGAGACATCACCCGCCTCGCGCACGACACGCCATTGGCGGGCCACCAAGGCAAAGCGAGAACAAAATCGAGAGTCCTGTCTGTTTTTTTGGCCCGGGGTTTACGGGGACATAAATAGCTATGTGTCGCGTTGCGATACATGCCAGAAAAGAACCCCCAAAGGAAAAACTTCGCGGGCACCTATACAAGAGATGCCGCCGGTTTCCACTCCATTTCAGCGAGTTGCCGTCGACATCGTCGGGCCATTACCGAAGTCGGATAGAGGCCATCGGTTTATTCTATCAGTAATCGATTATGCCACCCGTTGGCCTGAGGCTGTCCCTTTAAAGGAAATATCGGCCGATCACGTCGCCGAGGCATTGGTGACCATATTCACACGTGTCGGATTCCCGTCCGAATTATTGTCCGATAGAGGTCCGCAATTCACCTCTGACCTTTTCAGGAAAGTATTGGAACTCACGGGCATTAGGCAGAAACTTACGTCGCCATACCATCCACAGTCCAATGGCTGTTGCGAGCGCTGGAATGCCACCATGAAAACTATGCTGGCACGCGTTTCCGCCGATAGACCTGGTGACTGGGACCGTCGACTTCCGGCCATCTTGTTCGCATATAGGGAACTCCCAAATGCGACAACGGGTTTTTCCCCGTTTGAACTTTTATACGGTCGAAAACCACGTGGCCCGATGGCCATTTTACGCGATTTATACGCCGGTTCTGATACCGACGTTCCTGATACGCGATCCGCGTATCAGTACATAGTCGATCTCCGACATAGAATAGTTAATGCATGCGACCTGGCTCGACAATTTGCATGCGTACGGACCAGGTCATTTATAGGATATCGCGATCGGGGTAGTCGGTTAAGAACCCTGTCAGTCGGAGATCGGGCATTGGTGCTGCTACCAGAAACGAATAACAAGCTACTCCTCACTTGGAAAGGCCCCTTTCTAGTTAAAAAGCGACTCTCGAGAGTTAATTATCTCATTACCATACGTGATAACGATAAGGTGTACCATATTAATATGTTGAAAAAGTATCTTACCGATGATCAAACTCATCACGATCATTCATGCCATGTTGTGGCCCAAGCAAACGCAGCGATGGTCACTATCGATGACAACGACCGGGAGCCATTATCTATGACTAGATCGCTCCTGTCCTTGCAAGCCACAGAGGACGCGACTTCCGTTAATATCAATCCAGAGCTGGATCAAAGTAAGACACAGGACATCATGAATCTTGTTCGGGGAGTTTTCGCCAGTATTCACTGATTTGCCGGGTAAAACATCCTTAGTTCAACACGTCATCCGGTTGCACTCGGACGTACCCGTGTTTGTCAAACCCTACCCGCGCCCGCTGCAAGCGCACGACACCATACAGTCCGAGGTGGAAAAGATGCTCAGCTTAGGAGTCATTGAGCGCCCGACGAGCCCTTACTGCTCGCCGATTGTACTAGTAAAGAAAACAGACGGTTCCGTTAGATTTTGTATCGATTACAGGAAGCTTAACGCTCTAACCATTTACGATGCTGAACCTATCCCGAATCAGGAAGATCTATTTGCGCGATTGGCCGAGTCGTCCGTGTTTTCGAAAATAGATTTGGCTAAAGGCTACTGGCAAATCCCAATGGAAGAGGCCAGTAAACAGTACACAGCGTTTCAGACCCCTATGGGTCTCATGCAATGGAGATTCATGCCATTCGGTCTCGTAACGGCACCAGCGACATTTGCGAGGATGATGAACATCCTATTGCAGCAGACACCATGCGTCCTAAGCTACTTTGACGACATTTGCGCTTTCCATACGGATTGGAAAGGCCACTTAGAAGCACTTCGTCAAGTGCTTAGTAAACTTCGAGATGCCGGGCTTACAGCTAAGCCTAGCAAAGTCTTCCTGGGTTATACGCAGATTAACTTTCTGGGACATACTATCGCCAAAGGCGTCCAAACACCGGACGACAGTAAGATAAGTAAGATTTTAAAACTCCAGGCTCCTCATACTAAGAAGCAGGTTCGTAGCCTGTTAGGCTTCTTAAGCTATTATCGGAAATTCGTTCCTAATTTTTCGGCCCTTACGGCCCCGTTATCCGATCTTACAAGAAAAGACAGACCCAACAAAATTACCTGGAATACGCAGTGCGCCACCGCGCTCGCGACAGTGCAGCAACTGTTCTCCAGTTCGCCGCTGCTTATCCTACCGAATATTAGACGCACCTTCACCGTCCGAACTGACGCGTCGGACCAAGGAATTGGAGCTGTTTTGCTTCAGGAAAGAGATGGCTTATTGCGCCCTTGTATGTACGCTAGCCGGAAATTACTTCCGAGAGAGCAGAGATACGCTATTATAGAGCGAGAATGCCTGGCGATTGTATACGCCGTAGACGCGTTTTCCCGCTACCTACTTATGACGGAATTCGTCATCGAGACAGACCATAAACCGTTGTTATTTTTAAAATCGAACCGAGCCAAGAACGCTCGTTTGACCAGATGGAGTCTGGCCCTTCAGGAATACCGCTTCATTATAAAGGCCATTCCTGGTGGAGATAATGTCCATGCCGACCTATTATCACGGTTACCTTAATCTTGTTGTATTTTAGTCTGTCATATGTATTGGCGTTGGATACTGATTAGCACCTCATTCAGAGACCGAGGGATGGTATCACATATTGTTCACCCATTGTGAACACTTTTCACCTACCCCTTTGCTTTCCTTTGATCCAACAGCTATTTTACTGACGTCGACCCGTATTTTGGCCACACCAGACGTTGTTGCCCAGGGTCGAGGACGAGAAGTCATGGCAGACCAGGAGTCCAGATCCACTAATGCCATCGATGCTACTATAGTTATCTTTTCTTGAGTATTATTCATTGTATGTATGCATTCCTGATGACATTCGCACAGGATCAGTGTTGTACTCTAAAATTTTAGAATTATGATTGTTAATGTCTACGTATTTAGAGGTAAGATTTAATCCTCAGAGAGATATATACTTTTGGACGGAGCCTTAAGATTTTCATGAAGTTTTGTCCATCAATGATACCCGTCCTGTAGGTTTTTTTCAACTTTAGTACTAGTCTTAGTTATTACCTAGTATTCTTAGTTAAGTTAACCTTTCGAGCAATTTCTCGACTCATGCCTTCCCCTTACGATAATAATTTATATCGTTAAAATTGCAAATTTTAACTGGGGTGGGGGATGTGTCATGATTCAGATGTTGTTAAAACTCACGCAGAGAGTGAGTTGTTGTTGTTTTACCAGGGCCATGAGAAATTGGCTGGTGGCCTTGAACGGCCCTCGCGAATTATAGTTGGTGAGTAAATAAATGTAAAGTTAAACTGTTAGATTCACGCTTGTCGGTTTTAATGTTCGTGATTAATAAGTAATGGAGTAGGGGTGAAACAAGGTGGGGCTAGTTGACATTGTTAATTATGACTAGACAAGTTTTGCACGTTAACTGGCTGGTAGAATAGTGCAGACGTATTACTACAATTAAAATGGTGGGAGGTTTCGACCTATGAGATAGCTGAACTAATTGGGCCAGCGGACTAGCACGCTGGGTAGTTAGATAGTATAAAACATCGTGTAACGTTCAGATTTGGTGAATACAGACGAGCAGAAGCATCGTGTCGTGAAGTATCTCCGGTTGACCAGTACCTGAACTGTGTGCTTTGAAGACAAGAAGTCCTTGCTAACGGACTGACTGAGCTCTAGAAAGAAAGGTCTGAGTGGGCTGACCTTTGAAAGCCCACGCTGCGCTATATTGATGTTCGCGCCTACCAGTAGGCATGACCAATGGTACTATATCTTATTTATTCAAGCATAATAGAGATTGGAGATAGAGAGAGTACAGCCTCATAGGAAGACTAAGGAAACCCCAGCTGGCACTCGACCACGAGTGTCCTGTATCATAGATCTATTGCCATAGTATGATTGGAATAATATAGCACATTGTTGATGAATTGAATAGTGATTGTGCATAAAATATAGTCTTTTGGCAACTGCTTAAATTACCTACAAGCCGAAGAGTGCTTCTGTAGGCTTTGAACATACTGGGCTCTCCTAACACTCAAGCCCATATGATTTAGGGAGAGTTTGCCTGGCGACTGGCCAGTGGCGACTCAACTGTCACTTTAAATTGATATCTAGTTTCGTATAATATACCTATTTGCTATTGATTGCAGTACCTCCATAGTTACATGAATATCATTGGTTAAGTTATTAATTAGAGTTTTTTGGTTTGAATATATACCCCTATTGTCTTTTGTTTTGTTATTAATATTTATGTAAACTATGGCCTGACCGGCCTGACATATATACGCTCTAGTTATTTAATACTTTTCTTGTGTGGTTGTGTCCGAGTGTGAGTTAGCTGCCTCTCGTGCAGTCGTAACATCCCCAAGACCCTAACTCTGCTTGTGACAGAGATCGATCTGCCTTTGATAAAACCCACCTGATTATTATGTATAAGTTTCTCCATAACCCTTTGAAGTTTCAGCGCTAACCATTTAGAGAAAATTTTATAATCTGTATTAGTAAGACTCACTGGTCTCCAATTAATTATATTATTTCTCTCTAAGTTGTTTCCCTTATGCAGCAGTGTAATTACGCCCCTTTTTTGCGTTGTTGTAAGCTCTCCCTTTATCACTGAGTCGGACATACTTTCCCACAACAATGTCTTAAGTCGTCCCCAGAAACACTTATAGAAGGGAGTCGTCAGTCCATCACTTCCAGGTGCTGACTCATTATTAAGTTTAGATAGTGCATATCCAAGTTCTTCTACTGTAATCTTATCTTCCATTATTTCTTTTTCGCTTTCATCTAATACTGGGTATTCAATATTTTCTAAATAGCTATTCAATAATGACTTTATATCGGTTTCTGCACTCTGTTTCTTATACAAGTTTTCAAAAAACTGTCGAATCTGATTCAATATTTCTAATGGTTTTTTGAGGGCGTTATCATTCACTCTTAGTTCGTATTTTGTGTTCTTTTCGCCCTCCTCTATCCACTTAACTCTCGATCTTATCTGAGCCCCCCTTGCTTTGTATAAGAGAAATACTTCTAAGTTCTGTTTTAAGATTGCCGTTTCTTTTTGTAGATTTTCATTACTCGGTTCTGCGAGTAGCTGCTTATTTATCCTTTCAATATCTAGTTCTAAATCTCGTTCTTTATTTTTCCTGAGCTGTTTCTTTGTTTTCGAATATTGTATGCAGAAAGATTTCATCTCAGTTTTTAAAAGTTCCCATCTAACAGTTGGTTCAAGCTCTAAGTTGTCCCGAATAAAAATGTCAATGAGCATATTCATTTCCAGAATGAAATTATCATCTTCCAGCAGTGAGTTGTTGAATTTCCAGATTGATGGTCCTTTTTTAAATGAAGCAGTACATATTTTTGCTATGACCCCTTTGTGGTCGCTGAGTGTAACAATTTCATGATAAGCATTTTCGATGTGGGCTAATAGGTTGTTATCACAAAATATGTAATCTAACCTTCTAGCTATGAAAGGTGTTTTTCTGGCCCAAGTGTAGTCCTTTTCAGCCCCATGGTAGCAACGCCACGCGTCGAACAAGTCTAGCATGTTAGTCATTTTGTGCAGCTCGAGGATTTCTTTTCGATCATGTGGCTCTCCAGCTACAATATCTAGGTTATTATCCCGAACGATATTAAAGTCTCCACATATTATCTTATTATTAAATAAAGACAGTGTTTGGGTCAGCTGAGATATAAAAGATACTTTTTCTGCTTTCATTACTGGGCCGTATATGTTGAAGATGGAGAATTCTGATCCCCGTATTTTAATATTGATACCTAAAACCCGCGCTGATGAATACACCAGTCTGATTTCTTCGAAACTAAGATTTTTATTGATGAGTATGATTTGGCCTTTACTTCTGTTTGTACCAGCGGAATAGAACATCTCTCCTCCCCATTCTTTCTTCCACTCCTCTCCCTGGTCATCCGTAACATGCGTTTCTTGTAAACATGCGATATCGTACTTTCTGCATTTTTTAAAAATAATTGTACGTTTAATTTTTTTATTTAGGCCTCTGCAGTTCAGAGACAATACAAGCATGGGGGTTTTTCTGAAAGCGTAGTCCTTTATCGGTCCTTGTCGTTTCCCGGTGGTCACACACAAGGGGAGTTCAAATCAGGTTTCCTTTCCCTGCTGGCTGTGCTCGCAGCCTTCTGTTTGCTCCTCCTCCTGTCTCCTCACTTTTTCATTTGGTGAATCAATTGTGTCGCCGGCTCTTTTGTTCTGTAGGCTGTGTGAGCGTTGTTGTCCTCGACACGACATACTCCGTGAGCGGTTTAACATCATTTGTTTAATGTTTGTTTGTTTACCTGTTCCTCGTTCACCTGTTCTGTCTTTTGTTTTTGGCCTACTGTTGTGTGTTCCCTGGCTAGTTGTATCTGCATAAGTAGGTGAGCGAATACTTGTGTTTGTTGTGTGCTTGTCTGAGTCGTGCTCTGTGTTTGGAATGTCATTGTGTGTCACTGGTACGTTTTCCCCTTTGTCGTTGTCATCGTCAACTGGTGTCCTGTTAGTGTCAATGTTCTTTGGATGTCGTCCTGGTCGGATCTGTTCCCTGTAATAAACCGTCCCTCTCCATATACCTATAGGGATGGACACTTCTAAATTGATTGCAGGGATGTCTGCGTACATAAAACGCCTGCCTGTTTTATACCCAGTCCACCCTCCCTTCTCGTCTCTATAGTGTTCCTCTTTTATTGCTGACCTTAGCACTACCCCTTTGACAGTTAACGCCTTCTCTATCTCGTCGTTACTGACTGATAGAGGTATACCTCCGACGATGATTTTCGTGGTGCTTCGTCCTGTGTCCGAGAAAGCAAAGGGGTTTCTTGCCAATAGTGACACCGATTGTCCCATGAATACAATCCCTTCCGTAAGCAATTTTTGTCTAGCCCCCGCCCCTTTTACATAAATCCTCCACAATCCCCCAATCTTCTGAGCCCCCTCAATGCCTTGAGGACCTGTCGTAGCCTCACAGGCTCTGCACAAGTCTAATCCCTTAATTAAACTACCATCTGGAGGGGCAATGGTTGAGTGCAAGATAAAGCACACCCCGCGCCCAGTTATATCCGCACTATCCCCGCTCACCGTGTTAGAATCCGCCATCTTGCAGAGCTAATTTCGTAAGTGAGCCGAGCACGACAAACAGAAGCGCAGAATAGGCAAAAGAGCAGTCTAATGCTTTAGAGAAAGTTCCACATATAATTAAGATCTACTTACCGGAATCCTTCTATGGAAACGATAATACAAAATCCGTCTGCACCTAGATACACTTCCAAATGCACAGAGCTAGTGTATCATCCGGCTTTGTCTTCAAAGCCGCCACCGGAAGTCCGCCTGGAGGTTCAGTTGATTATTCCGAAATACTCTAACAGTAAGAAGCTCGTGGAGAAACCTGACAAAAGTGAAAAGCTCTCTCTCTTCTGCGCCTGACCGTTTTCCCGGAGGTGATGTGCAGCCAAAATTGTGTCTACAGTTAGTTTTTCTTCCTTTTCTGAAACTGCCTTGTGACCCTGCAAGCTGTCGCTGTTCGTTTAACGGGTACAGCAAGACTCTGGCAGTGCATTCCCGATCCCAATGTCATCCGGCAGGTGGGGAAAGGACGTACAAACATAAAAACCCAGAAATAATTCAAGACCCCCCCCCCCCCTTTTTTTTTGGTCTTTTTTTTTTTTTTTTTTTTTAATTTTTCTTCTTCTTCTTCTTCTTCTTTCATAGTTGGCACGTCTAGAAGACGATTCCCCCAACTGCATTAATTAAAAAAATTAATAATTTTTAATCATTACAAGTATATATCTGCATTATTGGGATACCGCCAAACTGGGATCTCTCCTCCTGCAAATGTCTTTCTTTTAGCGCCACAACTATTATGTTCTGGACATGCAAGGGCAGTTATAGACTTGACGCCCATAACATCTGTGTAAGGATAACTAAATATGGGGATAAACTTTTCTATATGACATGAGAGTACCTTTATGCAGGTTCATGTGATTCTTATAAAATAGCATGTCCACGTGGGGGTTACATAGTATCTTTATTGTGAGATTCCTCCCTGAAATTTTGTTCTCATGAGAGGTTTTAATTCTATGTGCAATGTTGTAATGTTTTCCATTGTATACATGCATTTTACTTTCCATCGACAGTTTGTTCTGTGTGGATGCCCCCCCTGGAGGAGGAGTGGATTGGAACGATGTAATGTGATTGCATTGAGACTACAGTGGGAGGATAACGCTGGTCTTTTTTGTGTCCAGTGAACAAAATGGCTTCAAAAAATAAATCTTCAGATGCAAATTACAGAAAGAGAATGAAAGAGTTCCCGTGCAACTTTAATTTAATCCTTTCCCGAGAAGTTGGCTTAAGTAGGCTGAAGGCAACGAAACGTAAACTTTTATTTGAATTGACCAGTGGCGGTGACGTGAACATTGATGACGAAATTCGACAGAAAAATTTTTTGACCTGGGTACATTTTCGAATGGATGAAAATGAAGAAGCCCTGGAACTAAATGATGAAGTGATGGAAATAACTAACGGTAGACACATAACGGCCTTAGGGAATCGTGTGTTTATTAGAATGCATAATGGTGACGAGTTCGAAGCTGAAGATTGTCTGAAGAAGTTGGAGGATCTGAAATCTGAGAATGATTTTGATGAACTTTTAGCAGAAGCTAAAGCTGAACAAGCTTATTGCCACAGTAGGTTAGGGGGTCATTATCACCTCAACAGGGCCGTACAATTATTCACGGAGGCACTCGAAGTTTGTCCTCAAAATTCACTCTGGAAATTTGGACTAGGATTAGTGTACAGGAGAATGACAAACTTTAATATATTCTGTTCTAGCCCTGATCGAGCACAGATGGATTATTTTGTAATAATGGCCGCTAAATGTCTTTTTGATGTCGCTGACGATGAATCAGCCAATGACAAGGCGCGAAGTATGGCATATGCCCAGTTAGTCTCTTTGAGACAGAACCATCCGCGTTGGAAATTTCCTCAGTATGACAATGTGTTTCACAAGAAAAATATTCATTGGCTGTGTGAGAAAGCTGTGGAAAAGGGTTCAACTATGCCTTCGGTTCTCAGTGCATGTGGTAAACGTTTAAAAGCTATTGATGTTGATAAAGCCATCATGTATCTTGAGAAATCCGTGGAAATTAAAAAAGAAAATTCTATTGGTTACCACCATCTTGGCCTTGCTTACATCAGGAAAGCTACTTTACAGGCTCAGGGGAAATATTACAATAGGTCAAATAGCGGTGGCAAAGTTGGAAATACTTATACATCAGTTAGAGGAAAAGTCAAGCGGCAACTCTTTCCTGTACACTCTGATAACCAGCACAATAGGCCAGTGGAGGATTTCTCCCAAACAGGTCAAACAATTTCTGATTGTGGTCCAGAATATGAATCTGGGTACTTTAGTATGAACCCTGCCGTAATGGGACAAACTCCCAATTCACCAGTAGCAAGGAATGTAGATACGGCTTCTCCTGTACTGGAGCATCAGAAGCACCAGGAGTCAGATAAAGGATGTCCAAGTGAAGCATATTTGGCTTACGAGTATGACAAGATTACCGTGGCATCAGAAGCAACTAAATATGCCAGATCCATAAGTTGTGCTGGAGTTCCAGGTCAAAGACAGGGGAATGACTACCAGGGGATGTCCCTCCGTCAAACTGGAATACAGCGAGGAAGGGGTGCAAGGTGTCAACGATATCTGTCAGATAATATGTCTGATCCAAAGAATTCTCTCAAGTCTTACGTCAACAGCCCAATAAAAGATACACCATTAAATAAAGATGATGAGCTTGTGAGAAGTGGAGTGAATGCTCTTAAAGAGAGTATCAAAATATCATGTAATGAAAACCTTCCGGCCGTGATTGGTCTGGCTGATGTTCAAAAAAGAACTGGCCAAATGCAAGAAGCTTTGAGCAATTTCAACAAAGTAGTGAATTCCCCAATAGCAGTTTCCGATCACAGAGTGATTGTAATAAGCGCTCTTGAAGAAGCAGGACTTTGTTACTTGAAATTGTCTGATCAGGCAGAAAACTGTACGGAAAAAGATCGGTACAAAGAAAAGGCCAAAGAAAAGCTGACTATGGCGGTGAGTTTTGCGGTGGATTTGGCTACGACTTTGCCAGAACTTAAAGGCTGTGAAAACGACATCTGGGTAGCTTTCAAGGCGCTTAGCTCAAATCTGGAAAGTGAAGACCCTTCACCACGTATAGCCAAAGAAAAAATACATTTACTGCAGCTGGTCAAGGCACATAATGAGCTTCTCCCAGCCATTCAAAAACTGTTGGAACTGGATGAGGATGAAATCAATAATGAGGATACTGTGGTGACCATTCTCACAACTTACTTAACTCTGAGACAATATGAAGACGGCCTTGCCTTCTTTAACATGCTGCGCTGGAATGCAACCCTTACAGGTTTGGAAACCTGGAAAACAGGAAGACTTTTCCATTTACGAATCAAGTTCTTGCTGTCTGCCATCTATGAACGGCTCAGTTCCGATGCTTACCCGCAGCAACTGTTTCAACAACTGTTTGAAATGACTTTCGGCCATTGTGCTGGAGCAGATAACAATGACAGCGACCCACCAGAGTCTAAAGTCACTCGAGATGTTCTGCTAGTGTTTGATGAGGAGGAATTCGGTGATGCTGGTAAAGGACATTCAACAAGAGTTGGGCGACATTTGAAGAATGTCTTTATCGATGTGTTTGGTCTGGAAGCTGAGGAAAACTTGCGGGTAAGCTGTTGTGATGATTAAATTAATTAAGGTTTTCACTTGATATTTTTTCAAACTTTTAACAGAGTGGAAGTGAAAACGATGTTCAACAGTGCATACAGTTAATATATATGAGAAAAAAAAAAGTCTGTAGGCCTAGGTTTATCACAGCGAAAAACTTGCCTCCTATTCGTTCTTTGCACAGCTTTGCACTGTTTAATCTTCATGTTTATTTCTAGTGGAGTGGTTCTCAAAAGGGCGATTTTGAATTCCGGGGGATTGGGGGAGGGGGCGAGATGAAAAAGTAAAGGAGGGAGTGAAAACGCGAATGGGAGACGAAATGGGGGTGAATAAAATTATTCCTTACTAGTGATTACAGTTTTACACAAATATCTTGACCATATTTCTTTTACATTTTGACCAACCCTTCAAGAATCAGTAGTACATTTTGAGAAACCCAACATCATAATTTGTGTGTAACCTGTACATTTGTGGTTGCTATTTGATGGGTACATAGGAGGAGGGGGGGGGGGGGGGGCGACGAAAGGAAATTCACGGTCTACGGAGGCAATTAATGAAAAAGTTTGAGAAGCATTACCTTAGTGTATGACATACATCAGTCCATGAGATGATAGTAAATAATAAGTAATTTTAAATCTTTCAAATTTTAAACCAGATTGCTATAACGATTGTTAGTTTTCATGGGACTGGTTTTGACATTGGTAATCAGGTGAGAACAAGGGTGGTAGACGTGAGCACGGGTGTGAGGATCCAGAGCCCACGGATCCAAATAAACGAATATCCAGACCCAGAGAATTATGTGGTGGATCTGGCCTGGATCCACCTAGTACTAGGTGTGGTCATTTACGAGTCTAGTTTTCAAAATTTGTGAAACGATCACGGGTGTAATTTTCAAAACTCCACTGCAAAGTGATCGATGGTTAGAGAACATATAAATTCAACAGCTTTAGATAGTACGTGTATTTAACACAGTCTATATCCCAGATATACATGTACATTTTAGGCATACCGACAACACGTGACCATCATAATACATGCAACGGCATTATGCTGTTTGTTACACAATAGGAATATGTCTTCTTGTAAGTAAAGCGTTCGTCATGAAAGACATGCTGGAGTGACTGGGATTTCAGTAGGACACTTAAACTTGTGCCCTTTACATTACCATATCCAGGGTTGATGATCTTGATTAGGCCTACATGTTGAAATTTCACTATCTTGTGTCGGACTAATGTTTAAGTAAATATTAGTGAAATTCTTTGATCCATACATAAACTTATTCTGTCACCATTCACAGAATTCCTTTTAATGATTTTGAAAATAAACCATCTGAATTGTTACTGGGAATAAAGCTGTGAGACGTGAATTGTAGGGAGATACACGTTTTAAAAAGTATAAAAACAATTGAAGTAGACTGATGCTCTTTTGATTAATAATATGGTTTCAAAATGGACAAAAAAGCTGAACATGTCAAGGTTATGATCTTGAACATACACCTGGCTGATCACACTTAAAGAGAGACAAGATATTAGCAATAAATTAAAAGCAAAATACGCTGTATTTATTTTTCATTTAGCAACTGCTATTGGATTGACCCCAAATTTGCTCATAGGACTTATATCAGTCCAACATAGGTCCGCTGGTTATGACACCATAACCCCTTCGGTTCGATGTAGGAAATCTGCAACTTACGGAAATCCTATACGTGCAATAAAAATCATTATGTTGCAATTAGTTTGAGGTTAAAGCGTATCTTTACTGGACCAGTAGAGAGTTTGCCTGGACATACCTCCATAAACTGAGTGAAATAAGGAAAGTTGATCACAGTAATTCTATAAATTCTGTCATTGTCTTTTTATCCTCCGCAGGGACGCTGTAGTTTTCAAGACTTTGAGAAACCTGAAATGGATACACAGCTGGAGGAAATGATGAAGTACCAAGTGGTCATGATAGTGATGGACGATGAGGAAAGGTATTATGCTGAGCATCATCATTGACATCATCAACATCGTCATCCAACATTCAAAAATTGATTGCCTTTTCTTTTAAAAAAAAATTATATTAGTTTAACCACCAACCACAACACTCAAAGCAGGGTCAAATGGCCCACTGTCATAATGCATGCAATATCTCTTGAAGAGGATCATCTCAAAGAAACCCCGAACGTAGAAAAAAGGAAGCAAAAGAAAAATAATGAACATGTCTTCAATAGGTATGGACAATTCAAATACATGTACTACTTAAAAAACACAACAACAACTATGAAGCTGCTTATAATGTCTAAATAATTATGTCTGCATGTCAAGTCTGAATATGTATAGGCTTGCTCGATTAGAAAAAATATCCTTGAAATTATGTTTCATGGCAGTACATGTATACAAAACATCCTGATGTTAAGGTATATTCGTGAGGTTTCCCTGTCACACACACACACCCCCCCCCCCCCCCGCCATGGATCAATGTCTGTTTGAGGAAACCTCTGCTACACTACATCTAAAACAATTTGTTGGCCTGTTGAAGGGTATTTGCTTAAAATACATACATATAGTACAGGCTCTGCTTACATGTACTCAGTACGAGACCAAACCATCTCTGTATGTTACCTAATGGAGCATTAAAACAGTATTAAAAATTTTTCACTGACAGAAGCCAGGAATTCCAGAGGCTTTTGGAGACCATCCCATACCTGGAGAAGACCAATCCACCAACCATTATTGTATATGATGCTGGGAACAAGAACTCTCATGACCTGATGCCAGTGCTCAGACCTTACAGAAGGAGGAGTGCACAAGACATTGGAAGTACACAGGTGGCCTTTGCTGGTGCTAGTGGGGGAGCCGCACAGGTAGCAGGAAGTGCTCATATAAAAGACATTTTCCATGGAGGTCTTGAATCAGTAATGGAACTTTTTTGTTTCATCATTGGACAACTCTGGCCATGTCAGTAGTGGATGTCATTATCACAAAATAACCCGGAATTGCACATCTAATATACTTACATTAATGGCCTTAATTGAGATGATATTAGGATCATGTATTGAAAATAGTACTGTTAAAATGAAGATGGAAACCTCTCAAACGGTACTTAATTAGTTGAGGCCTTGAAGAAGTTTCGGTTTCGTCATCGGACAGTCATGACCATGTCAGTAGCAGATATCAGTTCCCTGTTCACCAAGTGACTAAACTTTCAAGTCTAGCAGTGTTGCATTAACAAATGGTTTTTGCTGAGGGAGATGATGGGACTAAGGTAAAATTTAAACAACGACAACACCAACAATAACGGTACCACTAAAAAAAGAATGTAAAAAAAATGTGACATAAAATATCAAAACTGTGGGCAGGCACTACTTGTGCATGCCATGTTATGCCGTTATCCATGTCAGTTTTCTAAAAAGCAAAATAAATCATTACTATTCTATCCATGTGGCCTATATCAGTCGACAGAATGATATCATGGGTCATATTTCATATTCCGCAGCTACTTTCCACTTTGAAAAACATGACATGTTGTGTAGTGCGATAAATGATTTTTGTCAGCTGCATGTCTTTAATGTTTCTGTCCTAGCCTTTCGCGAATGGTTTTTGTGGCAGGAAATTTTGGTATACTGTCTTTTTGTATCTGTTTAAGGGAATTGTTTATTTATTTATTTTTTTTAACTTCTTACAATGTGTTTATGCACTTTAAATGAGATATATATATCTTTACAGTTCCTGTATCATAAGTGTAATATAAAATTTGACTTGTTCATGACTGTCCATGTTTAGATTTAGCAAAATTACATGTAAATGTATAATGTAAGGCTGTGCTAAATAAACGACTTACGTGAAGCTTTCTATTTTCATAACAAATGTATCTGCTTTATAATATAAGTGAATTTGTAGCAGTTTTCACTATTTATTCACTTGCTCACTCGCATTGTATGCACATACACACACATATATACTTGGCACAGAGAGAGAGAGAGAGAAGAGAGAGAGAGCAAGAGAGAGAGAGAGAGAGAGTGAGTGAGTGAGTGAGTGAGTGAGTTTAAATACAAGTGAATTGTTCATGCCTGGCCTGGTGTAAATTTGATATACACTGTATTATACAATTTTTGTGAAATTATATTCTCCCACTTGTGAGGCACTTCAGAATCTAATGTTCTAATGAACTTTTCTGATGCGCTTGGTTGGCAGTAAATTTTTAAAGAACAGATAAACATCTGGTTATTCGTAGTTATAAGACATGTAGAAACTTTCCAGTCTACTTGCCATGCTATTACAAGGTGGATGCTAGTGGACAAACAGAGGTCAGTAAATTCTGGTTGACTTGCTGAATATACTTGCAAGTAGAGAGAATATTAATTTTAGGTATTGTACACACACACACATCCCCCCCAGCCCCCGCTCCCAGATCCCCTCGTAATGTCCATCATATACCCACTCCTTGCAATATATGTTATTTAATTGTTACCCCAAAAATTATTTGTTTTTTTTTCTTTTTGTTTTTAAATCTTGTGCACTTTTTTATGCGCTTATTTGCTCATAATGCCCATCATAATTATATACCCAGTCCTTGCGATATATGTTATTTAATTGTTGCAAAAAAAAAAATATGTGCACTTTCATGCGCTTATTTAGTTTTGGTTTAGTTTTGGTCGCTTTTGAATATCCATCAATACCAAATAGGACAGAACATGCAACACCTGTCATCGTAGAAGCGCTCGTCGTATCCTGTCAAGACAGTGTCCAACAAGAAGTTCCTGTCTCGTGAGGTCCTTCTGTGCATGTACTCCTTGCTCAGACAGGGTCCACAGCATGGGGAATTGCTTCCCCCTGAAAAGAAATCCTCGGGTCCACAGCATGGCGAATTGCTTCCCCCTGAAAAGAAATCCTCGGGTCCACAGCATAGCGAATTGCTTCCCCCTGAAAAGAAATCCTCGTGGAGAACCGGCATCTGGGAGGAGAATCAGCGGCCGCCGACTGTTTTGATTCAGGTATATGTACAAGAGAGATATTATTATTAAAGCTGTCATTGTCACAGTTGATACTGATGTCAATTCTGGGGAAGGCCTTGCCAATGACCATTCTTAGTAGGGAAGTACCATACTCCAATATCTCAGAATGGAGGAAAAGAAACTGATGAATGCAGCGAAAGACAAGAGGTCCTTCAGCAAAGAAGTCTACAATTCCAACAGATCTGAGACCACCCACGGATGTGATCATTGCAGTAGAGACTATCACACGTGACATTACTCTGGCAGAGCAGAGCCAAAACTGACAGGATTCAAAATTCTATGGTCATCCCTGACCAACAGATGTCTCAGAATTATCTGTGTCATAAGTGTGAATGTGGGGAATGAATTGGTGTGGAGTCAGTTCATGACGGAAAATGCCATTTCCTGAAATTAGTGATGATATCAATTGTATGGTCTGTATATGATAAGAGGCGCATCTGAACTTGATGATGGCATTAACTGTGTATGACAATGACACGGGTTTCTGTGATGATGAAATAACTGTATGGTGTTAATGGCAGCTGAGACTATAACTTGCTCAGTTGAGAAGTTGCTGTATCTGGCTGGATGAATGCCTTATATAATTTGATGCATTATGGGCTTATACAATTATTGCTAACGATGTTCCGAGTGTCTTTAGTCTTTCATATTTCGGCTATTGAAAAGTAAACTATTCTTGCAAATAAGACTACATGACCAGTGATTTGGGTATACGTATCTTTTCATACCACTTTAAACTTTTAAAACTGTATTGATATTTTAGGCACAGTTTAGAATTTAGATCTAGTTTCTGTAAGCATTTATATAAGTTTTAAATACTTTTATTTAGTCACTAGTTCTAATGAACAACACATTAAATGTATCATAAATCATCAAGCATCAAATGAAATCAAGTTTATCCCTGCATTACCCTGGTTTCATCATCATTGTTGTTTCACTTTGCAAAATTGCCGTGTTCTCACGTGTGACAGGATAGAAGACAGAATTCACTTTTGAATGTTTTCTGTTTTCAAACTTAGTTTAAAATATAACACTATTCCATCATTATGACCAAGGTAGGCTCTTACTTTCTGCCAGATGACTACAGCAGAAAACCAGAGCTGATGTTATGTTTGAGCTAGCTGCGGGCACATTCGCTGTCACCGCAACCAGACGGACAAGCTGTTTCTTAGGCAGGAAAATGGATGTGTGTTGGCAGTTTAGGAATTTTACATTTCATTCTTTGCATTATTTTGTTTTCATACTGGTTCAGTTTTTTGCCTAAGGAAGGTGTTTTTGCCAAAAAGCTTTGTTTGTCTTTCTCTTTCCTTTGTGTTATATAGAATTGTAACTGTACTATTGTTATAAAAGGGACTGCAGCAAACAGTCATTCGTTTAGCCACATTTTGACATCAGTGTCACTAGGGTCTTTCTCTGTCATGTGAGACCTCATATTTGTTCTTGTTTTTTTTTTTTTTTATCCTTTTGATTTAAATAGAAATCTGAAGAAGCCGATGCTCTAGTTATGGCACTTTACTTGTAGGAATGCTGAAAAAGGATGTAAAACCGAAACAAAAACAATGTAAATTTGTAATAAATTTGTATCTCTCCTATGGCCTAATTTTTTTTGTTTGTCTGTTCATTTGTAATGTATCACTGTTTATGTTTAAGCCAATAATGGGTAAGAAAGATACCATATGTGGATGGGATTGGGCCATTGGTTTATTTAGTAACGTGATGCTTGGATATAATCACTGTCATGTTTTCATGGTATCCGGTATGAACATCTACCTGCAAGATATAATAAGTGTTATAAGATTACGAGGTCGAGTCATGTTTTCTCTTTTGAACAAAGGGGTCTCAGAAAAGTATCATGCTCAGATTTATTAAATTTAGTGACATTTTATTGGCATCATTTGTTCAGATATATCAAAGGCAACGATAGTATCGACGTCTTGTACTGCCACTATCACCACTGCAAATCTGCGCCATGTGGAGCTTACACGAATTGATGTTTCACTAAATTCTAGGATTGGCCAATCCCTTTGACCTTACTTCGTTAATTGCTCCGCCTGACACTCAATAGTGAACGAATCATGCGTGTGTTCTCGAAACAAACTGCACTGTGCGCATGACTTACAAAGTTCCCCGATGCGCATAGTATTTACCATAGTGGTCTGTTGGTTTTTTTTTTAATGGCGACGGTAGTAAGGGTGATGTGGAGAAAGTGAGGGTGATTCTGCTGGAGAATGGGGTGTGATTGGTAGGTTGACCATTCAGTTAGAAGACAAGAAACTATATACTCTTATAGATATTGACTTGCGTAATTTTTAGTTATTAATTATTGTCATTATTCAGCTAACTGCATTCCACTTAACTCCTTTTTGTTTTCGTTAAATAAAACAGCTAAATAACAGAATGAAAAAAAGAAATAAAACGCGCGTTCCACCGCTTTTTCCAACTTTTCCTCTCGAATGCATGGTGGATTAATTTTGAAAAATATGATTCACAGTTGTTGTGATAAGTTGAAACCTCATTATATTCATGAAATGAGCGAACGCTATTTAAAATTTGCTGCATGTGACAAGGTTCTTGTGTTCACTAAACAAAATCCCACACGGGCGCCCACATACCGCAATGTTCATTCGCTGCACTTCGCCCACCCCTTTCTCTTCTTGTTTTTTTTTAAATACCCAGGTGGTGGGGATGGGCCAAGGTAAGGTGGCTACTCTTGCAGATGCTGGCCCAGACCATGCCATGATTAAAATAAAATAAAACAGCACCTATGTAATTATTATATATCTATCATCTCTGTTTTGAAACCTCAGCATTCCATTTGGTAATTTTTCAAATATTTTAAAATCAGAATCTTGATTTATAGACCTAAGTGTGCTCATTTCACCCTTACTACTACTATTTCCTGTTGCACCCACTGGTGCTTAGGGCAGCAACAAAGGATCTCCAGCCCTGTCTGTCCTGGGCCATCTTTGCGAGAGTTCCCCATGAGTGATTGAAGGATTTCATCTCTGCCTCGATTGTTCTCCGCCAGGTTGCCTTGGGTCTGCCTCGCTTGCGCCGTCCCTCCGGTGTCCACTGAAGTGCTGTTTTGGTTATAGAATTTGCTTCCTTTCGCAGCACGTGTCCAAGCCATCTCCATCGTCTCTTCGTGATGATGTTGGCTATTTCTTCTTGCTTGCATCGCCTTAGTAGTTCCTGATTAGAAATCTTGTTTGGCCAAAAGATGCGGAGAATCCTACGAAGACATGTGGTGTGGAAGGAAGACAACTTGGCGAGGTCACCTTCTGTCATTCGCCAACACTCTGATCCATACAGGAGTGTGGATAGGACACAGCTTTGGTACAGTCTGATCTTGGTGTTGATGCCGTATTGTGTCGATTTCCAGATGTTGCTCATACTTTGAAAGACAGCCCTTGCATTTCCCAGCCTTCTTTGGATGTCCTCCTTTGTGCCACCCTCTGGTCTGATAATGCTACCAAGGTATTTAAATTTGTCCGTCGTGGTGAGGTTCTTGTCATCTACTTGCACTGGTGCTGGAGTGTCTACATTTAGGGTCATAATCTCTGTCTTCTTCTGGCTAATCCGAAGGCCTACTTTGCATCCCAAATTATGTAGTCTCTGCGTCTTATCTTGCATGTGTTGGTGACTATGTGACAATAGCGCAAGGTCATCCGCAAAGTCCAAATCCTCTAGGTTGTCGAAGAGTGTCCATCTGATGCCTCTTGGTGCATCCTCTGTAGTTTTCCGCATAATCCAGTCGATTACGAGGTTAAACAAAATTGTTGACATCACACATCCTTGCCGTACACCAGTTTTCACTTCAAAGGATGCATCACTGTTTCCGACACTGCAACTGAAGTTCTTGTAAAAGCTTTTGATGAGTTCAACAAGCTTGCTGGGAATCCCATAGTGCCGAAGAATGCGCCATATACTCTCTCTGTGGATGCTGTCGAAGGCCTTTTCGAAGTCAACGAAGTTCACATAGAGCTGCCTTTGCCATTCTGAACACTGTTCTATGATGTTTCGGAGTGTGAAGATCTGGTCAATGCATCCGTTCCCCTTTCGGAATCCGGCCTGTTCCTTTCTCAGTGTCTTGTCCACAGCATCTGACATACGTTGCACAATGATCTTGGCAAGGATTTTGCTGGGTATAGAAAGGAGAGTGATACCACGCCAGTTGTTGCAATCGCTGAGTGCTCCTTTCTTGGGTATTTTCACTATTCTGCCTTCATTCCAGCTCTTTGGTACTGCTTCTGCTTCCCAGATAGCTGTGAACAGTGGCTGAAGGATGGTGGCTGACTGATCCGGATCTGCTTTGAACAGTTCTGCAGTCAAGTTGTCTTTTTCCTGGGGCTTTGCTGTTTTTTTTAGGCTCTTTATTGCTGCCACTATCTCTTCCTTCTTTGGTGGATCTATGTTGATGTCAAGGTCTTCAGCAGCATCTTGTATTATTATTCTATCTTCAGGTGGTGGCCGGTTTAGTAATTCCTGAAAGTGCTCTGTCCAGCGTGTATCCTGTTCTCGTTCTGTAGTCAGTAGTTTCCCATTCTTGTCTTTGATTGGAACACTTGATCTTCCACCGTACTTGCCACAAATGCGCTTAGTGATCTTGTGGAGCTTACCCTGTTCTCCTCTTGCTGCTGCCTCCTCCGCATCTGCCGCTAGCTGTTCCATGCCTTCTCGTTTATCTTTCTTTACTAGTCTCTTCACTTTCTTATTTAACTCTGTGTAGCTATGTTGGTACCTCTCTTTCAGCCATTCCGATTTCACTTGTAGGAGTTTCTTTTTCATGACTTTCCTCTCCTCGATCACATCCCATGTTCTTTGTTGGATCCACTCATTGCTTTTCCCTTTCTCATTAAATCCAAGGCAGGCTACACTGCTCTCTGTGTACACTGTAGTTACTCTTTTCCACTCTGAATCGATTCCTCTTTCATTAGGGTTGTTCTTATCAGACTCTCGTAGAGCCTGGAATCGGTTCTTGACTTGTATGTTGAAGGCATTTCTAACACTTGCATCTCTCAGTTTCTGAATATTAAGGTGTCTTTGCTTTGATGTCTTGATTCCGGTCTTGTTCAGTTTAATTTTGATAAGTGCTGCCACTAGATGGTGGTCGCTGGCTACGTCAGCTCCTCTTTTCACTTTCACATCTAGAAGGGATCGTCTCCACATACCGTTGATCATCAAATGGTCTATTTGGTTCTTGTCTCTTCCATTTGGAGAATTCCATGTGAGTTTGTGAATTTCTCTGTGTGTGAAAAGGGTCCCTCCGATGACTAAGTTGTTCAAGGCACAAAAATCCACAAGCCTTTCTCCATTGTCATTCCTTGTTCCAGTTCCATGTTTTCCCATTACTCTTTCATAATTTATATCATCTTTACCTACCTTAGCATTGAGGTCTCTCATGACAATGATGAGATCATGCCGTGGCGTCATGTCCATTTCCCCCTGGAGTTGTTCATAAAGGTCGTCTTTGTCTGTGTTGTCGTTTTCGTTGGTTGGTGCATAACATTGGATGACAGTGATGTTTGTGTGTCGTCCTTTCATCCTCATCCTCATCAGTCTGCTATTGACTGGTTTCCACTCCAACAAGCATTTGTCCAGACCTTTCTTTAGGATGATGGCTACTCCTTCATGATGTTGGTCATCCTCTCTTCCAGAGTAGAGAACGGTTTCTCCAGTGGATGTTTTGATCCTTCCAGATCCAGTCCATCTGCTCTCACTTACACCCAGGATGTGTAGGTTGTAGCGCCTCATCTCTGATGTTACTTGTGCTAACTTACCCGATTCATACATTGTTCTAACATTCCAGTATCCAATCCTGGTCTTGGTTTTGGCGGTGTTCAGTTCCTCCTTCATCCTGCTAGCAGTTTCCTTTCGGCTTTCACTACTTGCATTCATACGAGTCACGAGGTACTCAGAAGGTCCATCACATCCAGAACGTTGGTTTTTCCATGTTGCTGTTTCCGTAACGATTTTTGTTTCTCCAAGTAAGGTCACCCCAACAAGGATTTCAGGGTAGGGTTGTTAGCCCTACGCCCAACCCCCGAACCTGGAGGGCCGGTCTGTTCAATCTTGTCTGGTCCTTCCCCCATGACCTGTCCAGCTTGCTTAAAGCTATCAGGGGCAATTCCACCCTTAAGCCGTAGCATAATGAACGTGAAGATGTAAACTGTGCGATTCGTCGAATCTGATGGACACACAGGCCATGAACGAGCTGTCTATGGGAACCGATACAAACTTCATTTATTGGTACTGAGCTTCCCCAGCCGATAAAATTAACGATATAGATACCTCCACTTTATTTATAGCACAGATGCAATCCATAACTCCCTCGAGTATATACCGCTCGTTGGATATTATCATACAAATTAAATCATAAAACTCGACATGACTGTGAGTTTATATGATGTGAGGCGACACTAGCTTGCATTTGCACGTTTTATATGGATGTGCGAATGGTGTGTGGGAATTATAATTATGTTATTCTATTTGAGCTGTGACGGTAAAATTGCTGTCAATGATAAAATGCGTGCAGTTGTTTTGCTTCGAATGGCAGTGTACAGCAATAACAGTTTGTTGCTGGTGGCGAATAGCGTCGGATGTAAGGTACCTACTGTCTCTTGATTAATGCTGTTAACAAAGATTTATGTGACTATGTATAATACATGAAAAAGCCGACATAATACAAAATACCCATTGATAAAAATTGTGTTTCTCTCTCTCTCTCTCTCTCTCTCCCCCCCCCCCCCGTCTCTCTCTCCCACACACACACACACACGCACGCACACACACGCAAGCTCGTACATGAATTTTAACTTTTTTTTTTTAACAATATGCACATGAATCCGAACTTAAGACAGACACGTGACCATGCCATTGTTAATATAATATGGCCAATGAAACACGGCATGAAAGAAAATAAATAAATGCGTGGTTGAGTTTAAGTTTAAAAACAATGTTTAACAGTACGTATTCAAAATCCAAATTTAAGATAGATAGATTCTATGACATACTTGCTTACGTCGTAGAATTACTACAAGAAAACACTGCATGAGCAAAAAATAAATGCATAGTTGAAAATAAATTCCAAATAAAAATTTAATGCGTGCTTATGTCATGGAGAGAATACATTACTACAACGTAACACTGGATGAACAAAAATAAACACGTAGTACGAGTAGATTTTCAGTTGTTGTTTTTTCAATAATATGTACAGAATATCCAAACTTAAGATGTTAGTGCAAAGCTGGTCTTTCTTTTTCTTTGTTTTTTTTAAATTATGACTGGCGTGAGTTTTCTATTTTGATAAAACACACTGAAATGGAAGCGACACGTCATCAAAATATTGAATGTGTGATTGTGGATTTCATGCGGTGTGTTAGATTATCTGTGTGAAGACTGCTTCGTTACCATGATGATGATGGTGATGATGATGATGGTGGTGGTGGTGGTGGTAATGATGATTGTGCTGATGACGGTGATGATGATGATGATAGTGATGATAATGATAATGTTGATGATATTGATGGTGAAGTTGTGATGAACGTTTCGTCACCATGAGATCCAAGCAGTTGGCTGATTCGCGAGGTCTCATTGAAATTCAATGTCGTGACGTCACCATCCAATTAACTGGCTGATCAAACTCGGCTAGTGATCGCGGGCACAACAATGAAGATGAAATTTTACTTTTAATCAGAACTCTCCAGCCTTAGGACGAAAAGGGTTAATGACCGGGCATTAAAAAAGATTAAACCTAAATTGGTAATTCGCAGCCCTTTTTAGGCAATCGGGGCTCCAAATTCTCTTTCACCCTCCCCCCCCCCCCCCCATCAGTCTGCTATTGACTGGTTTCCACTCCAACAAGCATTTGTCCAGTCCTTTCTTTAGGATGATGGCTACTCCTTCATGATGTTGGTCATCCTCTCTTCCAGAGTAGAGAACGGTTTCTCCAGTGGATGTTTTGATCCTTCCAGATCCAGTCCATCTGCTCTCACTTACACCCAGGATGTGTAGGTTGTAGCGCCTCATCTCTGATGTTACTTGTGCTAACTTACCCGATTCATACATTGTTCTAACATTCCAGTATCCAATCCTGGTCTTGGTTTTGGCGGTGTTCAGTTCCTCCTTCATCCTGCTAGCAGTTTCCTTTCGGCTTTCACTACTTGCATTCATACGAGTCACGAGGTACTCAGAAGGTCCATCACATCCAGAACGTTGGTTTTTCCATGTTGCTGTTTCCGTAACGATTTTTGTTTCTCCAAGTAAGGTCACCCCAACAAGGATTTCAGGGTAGGGTTGTTAGCCCTACGCCCAACCCCCGAACCTGGAGGGCCGGTCTGTTCAATCTTGTCTGGTCCTTCCCCCATGACCTGTCCAGCTTGCTTAAAGCTATCAGGGGCAATTCCACCCTTAAGCCGTAGCATAATGAACGTGAAGATGTAAACTGTGCGATTCGTCGAATCTGATGGACACACAGGCCATGAACGAGCTGTCTATGAGAACTCTAGGTGCTCGATTCAACCTATCATAGGATCAAAGGCAGGAATCCCCCCCCCCCGCCCCCCCCCTCCCCGAAAAAACATTCCAACATGCCTGTACCAACCAGGGATCGAACCCGTTACCTTCGGCATGAGAGGCGAGCACCTGGCCTCTTGACCAACGTGTCCTCTGCGACCCCCTTCCCCTTACTCAAACCCAACAGATACATTTCCCGAGAAGTCGGACTACACAAAAAATATTATGTAAATGTTTTCACAGCCTTATTAATGACAATGCTCGTGTTAGTTAGTTATTATAAAATAGAAAGCATTCTTTACCAATAATACAGTTTTAAAAAAGGCAGTGGCTACGGTTACGGCAGCCGGTGAATACAACTCATCATTTTTCTTTGTTCGGCTTTACTCCCATTCGTACAGCAGGGCTTTCCTTCTTTGTTTTTTTCTATTGGGATATGAGCGTAATCTGCCGTAAACGTAGCCACTGCCTTTAAAAAACTAGGCCTTTGCTGTTGCTACTACCACCTAGGCATGCTGTTGAACACGTCAGTGGTTTTCCTGTATTTGGCGACCTTAGTTTTTGCTTGTTCTATCTCCATTTTCTGTAAAACTGGAGATCTTTTAGTATGTAGAAGAGGTATAACAAATGCACACTTTGACACTTGTTTAAAATGCGTTGTGGCCTTTATCAAGCTGTTTCACAGTTCCGATATAATATTATAACTCCTTTTCATAATACTAAAGCCGCAAACTTTTGACGTCGGAGTTTTCAGTTGTGCAAAAAGTGGAGTTAGAATAAACAACAACTAAGGTCGCGATTTCACGTGATTTTGTGATTTGCCCCCCCGAATCAGTTCCATTCATGTTTTCACCCCTACCCCCCCCCCCACCTAGTCTTCCATCGTTTTGGCCCCCTTGTTACCCTTTTCTTCGCCCCCCCCCTCCCCTAAAAATCAAACTCGTATCCAGGGGTGATGTCGCCCATATTGAGAACCATTGACCTAAACTTTTGTTTCTTGGTTTCGGTATGAACGGTGAATAGTTTTTCCATGCAGCTCACGGGATACACTGATAGTTCAATCTAAGCCAAGGCCGGCACGAGACACGTGGAAAGAACCCGGTCAGTTCATAGTTTCAGCCCATCGCGACAACATCGGTGTGAGATTGGGGGAAAGATTTTCGTGGATTGACTGAGACGCTGATATTATCTGCCGGCGGTGTCCAGCCAGCGTGCCTTCCTCGAGGCGACGTATCTGCTGAAGGTGAAGTTTCTACAAGGTAAGTTCACGCATGTGTTTTATTTATAGTATTGATTTGATAATTGCTACGGATTCGTGCATGTTGATAGATCTAGGCAGGCCAGTGTAAAGCTGGTTGGTGCCCAGACCAGATGGGAAATCGTGACCTAAGTTCTTGTTTGTTCCAACTCCACTTTTCTGCACAATTGAAAACTTCAACGTTAAACGTTTGGAGTTTTGGTATTATGGTAAGGCGTTAGACAAGTGTCAAAGTGTGTATTTGTTATACCCCTTCTACATACTAAAAGATCTCCATTTTTTTTTTTTTTCAGAAAATGGAGATAGAACAAACAAGAACTAATGTCACGAAATGTAGGTGTTAGGCCGCCATTGCAAACTGTTCATAAACTTCATTAAGAGATTTTGTTTCAAGCATCTGTGAATCTTCTCTCAAATATTTTGTGCTAATGACCCCCCCCCCCCTTCTGAACTCGCTTTGCAGTATCCTAATTGTTTACCAACCCCTTTCCCATTTGCGTCTTTTAGGGGGTTGTAGATCCTTTCAAAATTGTAAGCCACAATGGCAATCGGGGAAGGAGTACCTATACGAGTTACTTTAGTCCGGTACAGATTCCATGTTCTGAGTGTAGATCGCCAAGTCGCGCATGTACTATAAAAATATCCATCTAGAGGACTAACTCGCTAGGGGGGCAGCGCCCCTGCGACCATACTCACAGACGCTCCTAAAGTCGTGTCCATGTAGTACACTTATTGTGCTACTCAAATGGAAGTCTCCCATCCCCCGTATTTTATGGTAAAGCCCCCCCCCGCCCCCGCCCCCCCACACACACACATGCCTTTTGACTCTCTTTATCAATAATCTTTATCAAATCCCCCCCCCCCCACCCAATTCCCTTATGCCTCCACTAGGTGGGAGTAGAGGGGGTGGGGGGAGATTAGGTCCATGCCAACTGCCGCTCCCACCCCCTCAACCTGTTGTACCTGGATCTAGGTTGGTGAGATTAGTGAGGATCTCCCAGTCAGCTCTGTATGGAGAACCGGAGAATCAAGAACTGTTAAAGTGAGAATTTTAGGCTAAGAACACAGTTGAAGCGTACGACAAAGTTGTAAAATGCTGGTTACGATATGAAATCGGAATGTCTTCCGCCCGTCCGCGCCAGTCAAGAAAACACGACCCCAGCCCCTTTTCGCCTGATTAGTCAATCTGACTACCGCCCATTGATACAAACTGACTAGACCCTCACGCCCCCAGATCCATCTGACCATTCCAATGCAGGTGGTTTAAGCTTGTATCTTAATCATTATGTTTAACTTTTTGGAATGTGGCGCGGACGGGGGGAAGACCTCCCATGAAATCTTAGTTTTGATCAGAATAAAGCCGTGTTTTCATATGTATAGAAACGGAAACAGAAACATCAAACATCCATTAAATAGTAAACAAGAAAGACAAAAAAAAAAAAAGGAAACCCGTTATTAATCTGTTATTAAACCCTTCCTAATCCCACCCAAACCTATCATTGAACCCGTTCTTAACACTCCCCAAACCAATTACTAAACCCGTTCTCAATCCCATCCAAATCTATTATTCAACCCGTTCTTCACCCCATCCAAACCTATTCGTAAACCCGTTTCTAACTCAATCCAAACATGTTCTGCACACATTGTGCAGTTAAAATGACTATGGAAGCTTTTAAAGTGTTGACAGTAGGCAAAGGAAAACATTGTGTGACGTGTACTTTTCATTTAATACTTTTGCTGATTTTTAGCGTGACGGACTGACATTAAAGAATTACATTATTACTCTGAATGTACCAGGAAATGTTCATACTAAATAACTTGACATAGATGCATGCGGAGATGTTAAAAGCATTGAATAAACTGTGTCATAAGTGAAATAAATCACGATGCACCCGAATTTTATATCACCAGGTGCCAAAAAGTGAACCGTAAAAAATGATGCTGAATGTTGCTTCTCTTAGTCACATTTCACTAGAGTGGATTTTATTCTACTTTTCCGTTGAGAGATTTTCAAATTAATACTCATTGTTTGGATGGTGTTTCCATTGAAAAATGACAAAACTTTCATATGTTCATAAGATTTTGGCCCTGAGGTTGACGTTTGCATGTAAATGCCCATTGTCAAGCTCTTTCCTAACCTATATTAAACTTATCCCTAACCCCCAACTGATTCACTTCCAGCCTAACCCCCAACTGATTCACTTCCAGCAAGTTTCTTTCAGAGAACAAGAGTTCTCATATTGTCCACTTTGAAAGACGGTGATTAGTGATATGGCTGTAAAGGGGCTTTGGAGAAATGTTGTACAATGCCAAATTATTAGCAATCAAACAAAGAATATTATTTCTCAGTGTAATTTTCCTGTACTATCTGAAGTAGGTGCTTTTCGGACGGACAACTCAGATTGGCTTGTGGTAGTGAATCAGTAAAATTCTGCCCGTAAACCCTCAACCCAAAATAGCTTCACGTGGAAACATTCCCAAGAACTGCAAGAGTTCAAAATGCTTGGGACGTCCACAACTCTTACCTGGAATAGCTTGGTCATTTGACACGGATTTTCAAGACAACTCAGCCTGTAGCCCCACTCTAATTTTGTGTCCATGTCTACTGGCTACCAGTAGAAAAACAAAAAATGCATAAGCTGGCTACCCTGTGTCACAAATGTATCTAGGCCTAAGAAACGCACCAACTTATTTAACTGATCTTTTGACTCCCTATGTACCATCATGGCATCTAAAATCATCTGCTGGTACTAAAACGTTTAAAATTCCTAAAATGTCCCTCAAGGCCATGGGTGAAAAATCTTTTTTTCAGGAGCCTCAGATTTCGAAATTCTCTGCCACTGTGTTTGAGAAACGGTGACTTTTAAACATCAGCTTTTTTACACTGTGAATGTCCATTTTATGTTTTTTCCTGTGTATGCCTGCGTATTGTGTGTGTGATTTATGATATAAATGTTGTAAAGTGCTTAGAGCCTGGTTGTGAACGGGATAAAGCGCTAAATAAATGCTGTGTATTATTACTGTTATTATTATAGGGAGACTCGAGAATTGGATGGTGAGGGAGCAGGAGTCGCTGCCCAGCAGAAGGGCCAGCAACTACTTCACTTCACGGCTCGCGTCAGCCGTTGGGACTATGTAAAACTAGCATGTGCTCGGGACTCCAGAAGGACTGGCTGAATCATCTACTGAGAGAATTTGTGGGCTGTGGTCAGACCGGGTCTAACAGCGATGGAACATCGGGAGGTCCAGCAACTACTTCAGATCACGACTCGCGACAGCCGTTGGGACTGTGTAAACCAGCATGTGTTCGCAACTCCAAAGGACCTAACTGAATCATCTACTGAGAAAACATGTGGGCTATGGTCAGACCGAGTCTAACAGCGATGGAACATCGGGTAGGATTGTACACACTTGGCGGCTTTAGTTCTTGTTGTTCCAACTCCACCTTTTGCACAACTGAGAAATTCGTCATGAAACGTTTGCGGCTTTTGTATTACGAAAAGGAGTTACAATAAATCTGAACAGTGAAGCAGCTTGATTAGTACCACACCGCATTTTACACAGGTGTCACAGTGTACATTTGTTATACCTTTTCTACATACGAAAAGACCTCCAGTTTTTTTTTTCTTCAGAAAATGGAGATAGATCAAACAAGAACTAAGGTCGCGATTTAACATGCGGGTCATCCATAAAGTATGTTGGTTTGATTTTAGCGGTTTTTATCCCCCCTTCCCCCCCCCCATCTGTTTCCCCGCGCACACTGTTCATTAGCTTCAGTCTCCTCCCTTTCCCCCCTTCCCCCCCCCCTTCCGTTCACCTCCCTGCTCAAAATGTGTGGCCATTAAATTGTTGAATGTCCATTATAAGACCTTGATATTTGAAAACTTCAAATGGCATTTTGCATGAATTATTCCACTGTTTTAGTACATTTTGAAACAGTACGTGTAATCTAACAATTTCGTTTCGTTTTTTAAAAAAGTACACAAAACAAAACAAAACTTTTTAATTGCCATAGCTGAAATGTGTACCGTGCTCTCCAGACCCCCTCACGTTAACAGTGTACGCTTTTCGTAGGCTGGAAGCATCCCCATCCCCCACCCCAACCTCTGACCGTACATAGATTTATGGATGGCTCCAGACTGAGAACATCTGGATTTGATTTTCCTTCATGTTTGATTTGTTGATAAAGGCAACAGGATTTCCTTAATTTGCTTTCCCGAAACAAATCTAAACTCGTTTTGGTTAATGATTGGATAACAAACGGAAACAGCCCAGCCAGCACCCCTATGTCAATCCGATGTAGATTTTAATAGGATTTCCATAGGATTAGTTGGATGATCGTAGAGGCGGATTAGTGGTATCAGACCGATGTCGTCGCGATGTCATACACCAGCGGATCGAGGTAGAAACGATGTCATTGCTATATTCGAATACTGACGTCAATCCAATGCGTTGGATTTTCTTAGACTTTGCTGGCTGGGTAGATAGGACAATGAAAACTGCAACAGAGGAAGTCTAAACAAGTGAAGAACTTCTTCCCCCCCCCCACCCTCACCACTACTTCCTCAGCCCACCCCCATCTCCACACACCAATCCACCTCCACCTCCCACCCCAATACTCCAATCCACTCCCACCTCTCACCCACACACCCCACCCCAACCTTCCACTCCCTTGCTCCAATCCACCCCACCTCCCACCCCATATCCCGATCCACCCCACCTCCCACTCCTATACCCCAATCTATCCCACGCCCAGTCTTATACCCCAATCCACCCCACCCCCACCCGCATACCCCAATCTACTCCATCCCACCCTTATACCCCAATCCACCTCACCCCCACCCTTATACCCCAATCCATCCCACCCCCACCCTTATACCCCAATCCACCTCACCCCCACCCTTATACCCCAATCCACCTCAGCCTCACCCGCTACCCCAATCTACTCCATCCCACCCTTATACCCCAATCCATCCCACCCCCACCCTTATACCCCAATCCACCTTACCACCACCACCACCCCAATCTGCTCCACCCCACCCTTATACCCCAATCCATCCCACCCCACCTGCATGATACCCCAATCCACCCCTCCTCCCACCCCACAACCCAATTCACTCACCCACACCCCACCCAACTCCCACCCACCCCCTTCCCGACACTGCCCCCCCCCCCAACAGGCAAAAATTTAGAGAGCAACCTCAACCAAGATAAACCTGTCTTTCGAATTCCTCTCGCCCCACACCCCTCCCACAAAAAACACATAGGGATACCCCTGCTTCCTCCCTACTCATGATGTGTTGTTCAACTTGTGCATGCTGATAGACTTCTCTCTACCCTCTCGACCACCTGAACCAATGGGGCAGGTTGAGTCTGGAAATCAAGGCCACACCCACGGGGAATTGGGGTGGGGCAGGCAGGGAGCAGTGAGTCAAAGGGTGTCGGGTATCATGATGGGGTGTGTGTAACATGATGTACATTGCATGAGCTTCAGTGAGATGTCTCGGGTTCTTTCAGAACTGGACTGGGGGCTTTGTCGAGTCTTTTTCGGCTCGGAATTAGGATTTGTCCAGTCCTTGAATGTGTTTGTCCATCGCTAAAGTTTGGTTCGTTTAGAAATTCGTGCCCTCAGACTTCTGAAATGTGCTCGAAAACTGAGTGAAAAAATGGCAAAAGAGAAAAAGTTGTATGTAGCAAAGCCTCGCGTAAAAAATAATACCCACAGATAAAAAAAAAAGAAAAAAAAAAAGGCCGTTGTTATAAATACGTACGCAGCCCAAGAGGTTTCCACTAGGGGCGCGTACGCATACGTACCTATCCCTAACTCCGTCCTTATCATCTATCCTAAATCTGATCGAATCCCTTACATTGCCCCTTACCGGAGGAAAACAAAAAGAAAATCTGAAAGAATAATTAATCAAGACTGTTGTTGTCAAGGGGTATTTCGGGAGGAGCTCTCTACCTCTAGCTCTGGAGTCACAAGAGGCCTTAAAATACGTACCTTTAGCGAAAAACAACAAACTTGGGGGACGTACGTGTGTATAACATTTTAAAAAACGCAAAGAAAAAAAAATATTAGTATTTCAGCTAAACACCTTCAGGAAGAAAAACGACAAAATTTTTTTTCAAATTGAACATATAAAATAATTGAAGAATAAAAAAAAAAAATGTGGAAAATGAGATTTCTAGAATATTAAATCAACTTATCTGCGAATATTGACTTGTATTTCCGCAGCACAACACGTCCGCCAATGTGTGGAGGCTAGAAGTGACGTCATTTCTGTGGTTTTTATAATATCTGGAAAACTGATTGTTGTAGTAGTTGGTGTTGGGGGAGCGCAGTCTAAAACCGTGTAGAGACAATACTGAACTGTGTTCTGAATGGTAAATCCATCAGCAAAGTGATTTTTTCAAACCGGCGAATTTCGTTGATCATTTTCTAAAATATTACCTAAAAACAGCTATTGTTTGTTGTATTGCAATCGGAGATTTTCCATGACCTCAAGATTTTATGACTGGTAAATCCATAAGCAACGTAAATTTCTTCCAAGCTGCGAATTTCGTTGATCATTTTCTAAAATATTACCCAAAAAATTGCTCTGAAGCAGTGGTTCTCAACGAGGGTGATATCGCCCCACCGGGGGCAATTTTGATCTCCAGGGAGGCGAGAACAAAGAAAAGGGTGCCATGGGGGCGAAAACAATGAAGGGAGACGTTTTTGGGGGCAAATACGGGGGCAGCCACTGAGTTGTTCAACAGCACATGTAGGTGCGTTTTTTTTTTTTTTTTTAATGCATTTGATAAAGAATTCGCCCTGTTTTATGATTAACAAGGCTTTGAAAAACTGAACATCATAAGTTGTGGTTGCTTGTGAAATGTCTCTGTTGAATTTGATCAGGGATTTTGAGGGGTGAGGTGGGATGAGAGAAGGGGGCTGGTGATGAAAGGAAACTTGGAACCGAGAGGGGCGATTCCCTGAAAAAGGTTGCGAACCACTGATGTAAATATTCAAAGTTTACAGTAAATGCATCATTGTAACTTCATATCACTTCCGCATTCAATGTTTGCTGACTTGGTCAGATCCAAAGAAAATCATTGTCCTTTTAAAAGAAAAAAAAATACCGTGCAAGCGTGATTTTCTTGCCCTGCGAGCACAGGTGTACATTATGTTAACAGAAATGGCGATTTTTTTTTAAAATTTCGTCACTGCTCTACGATAATGGCATAATGTCAGGCGTATGCCAAAAGGCAACTGACGGTTCATTTCATTGCTGAGCCTGAGAGATATCAGATAAGGAAAAGAAACGCCCCTATGGGAAAATGTAATAATCCAATAGAATCATAATGGCACGAGTCACCAAATGACAGGAAAAGAAAGTTTTCTTCTCAATATCGCAAGAGTGTCAAAAATCACTTTTGCCTTAGAGTAAAGCAGTGACAATTTGTGAAATCATTAAATTGCTATCTTGGAAGTCTGAAACATTAAAAAAAATAAATAATGTATAACCTTAAGAAGCAAGACTTGGGAAGGATTATCGGATCCGGTCATCTCCAGAAAGTACTTTAGAGCCCGTTTAATGGGGCAAGAGTCAGAAAAGATATTAAAAGGATCTAACTTGAAGGAAATCTTAATACTGACTCTTCCCCAACACAAATCTTTTATCAAACCTGTCCTTAACAATTAACCCTGTCCGTAAATCTATCCATCAAATCAAGATAACCGGAAATGGTTATCGAAATAAGATGAGTTCTCACAGGATAAAAATTTTGCTTAATTCTGCGAGTTTGAGTTTGAGTTTGGATAATGCATGTCGACACGACACCGGTCACTTTGTGCCAGGAAAAAGCAAGACGATGGTCAGAATAATAACAGAACGAGAGGAAACAGAAGGAAGATATAAATAGAAGCGCCCACTAATTACCCGCTACTAAAATCTTGAAGACCAGTAATCCACATCCCAACTTCCAAAATATTCAGTCAGAGTTCTAAAGTTATGACTTTCGGAAGAAGGGCACAGATTTCTGAACGAACGAAAGTTAGGCTACCTAGAAAATAGTTCGTACGTTTCTTACAGGAGGAGGGAGGACTTTTTTTTCTTTGGAGGGGGGAGGATGGGGGTGCGGGTAGGCGGGCTGAGGGTTCCGACTATGGGTTTTACAATGCATCAGTTCGAGAACAGCCATCAGTATAGTCCTAGATCGGGGTTCCCTTTAATTCTTTAGAAATGCGATCGTGCAATTTTTTCCCCGTATTACATTGCACCCTCCCTTTTAGCACCCCTGAGTGTGTGGGTGGAGCTAGGTTTAGCGCAGGAGTACAAATTGTCAAGTGTGGGGATGAGTTTGACTACGTGAGAAGGCGAATCATTAACTACAGCACTTGCATTGCTTTGTTGAAGTTTTCTAAATGTAATCCAAGTAGTGTGTGTTTAGTCCTTAAAAATATAAATATTTTTGTTTTTAATTCAAAGAATTGTTTATTATCAAACTGTAAAGAGGAATAAAAGGAATTTGTTGGCAAATATTTTGCCAGTAAATTCAATAATCCCCTTTAGACATTTCCCACGCGTGGTTCCTATACAAGAAGTCTCACTGTTGGGATATGAGAGACACGAAATAGCACAGGGTTTGGGGTGGGGGGGGGGGGGTCTATTTAAATTAAACATTAATGAACATATTTGAGATTTGAGTTTGGGTTTTAAGGTGCATTGGCACAATAACGGCCATTTTGCGCCTATCACGGTCCATTTTGGGTTAGTCATTTATGTTTGGTATTCAGAGCTTCTTGATTTCGCAAACAGAATTAACTAGTTCCGTTTAAATTCTACCACATTGGTAAAATTCTCAAAAGTTTTGTATGGATTTGAATAGGGCTGAGTATGAATGTTTTACAATTGGAAATGTCTGAAAAGGGGTGAGACTGGCAAGGGCATAATGTTAAATTCAATATATTCAAATTTTGTTGCACAGAGCAGTAGGGCACGGAGCCACCCCAAGACGTTGGCTTACTTGGGACGTTAAAATCCAGGGAGATTTTTATTATTCATATGGACTCGCGGGGGGTTCTCTGCTAACTCGTTCACTGTCGTAGAGGATAGAGAAACGGAATTTTCAGGAATAATAGTTCATCTTACCCTGGATTTTGAAAGTTTTTTTTTCTTTCTGAAATAAAAATTTTCCCATAGAGTGTATGACTGGTGTCAACTTTATAGGCCACAAGAACTAGAATTGGGAGGGGTAGTTAGCATTCTAATCCCGAAATGGTACGGTTAGCCACTGGCAGACACGACGTGCACACCATAATTTCCTAAATTTTCTTAGTAAATCCAGGGGACCCTATCATGCGAAGCGTGGTCAGACACGTCTATTTCTGCCATTATTTCCTGAGTGTACATTTTGCTGGCAGCAACTGGCTGTGACGTTGTGCCATTAGGTAGTGACGTACTGTTGTTCACTTCAAGTCCCGCACACATGCGCCTCATAGAAGAACGGATAAGAATTGGTGCCAGATCATAAATATTCATAAATTAGAAAGTGTTCCACATGTGGAAAAACTTCGATAGGGACAATTTTTATTGTTCCTAAAGGTTTTCTTATGGCAATAAGATTGTTTCGTATACTGTAAGAGTGCCCGTGCAACTTTTGTGCAATTTAGATTAAGCCGTGGTCACATTCTATCAATTCTAAAAGTGTCTTGAAGCGTTTTTGAAAAGTGTTGCATGATGTGTTAAGTGCTCTATAGTTAGGCTGTCCAGACGTGTAGGCTGTGGGTGCGAATATGTCCGTTCTGTCGTTGTGGACCACGGTGCAGTGCTGTGCAGTGCTGTGCTGGCTGTTTACCTGCACAATATACTAAACCATCCCTACTTTGCGCCGCTGAATTACCAATTGGTCGCCGAAGTTTGAGAAAAGTTGTGCAGGCAATTTGGGGAAAAATGGACAAAAGCAATAATTATGTCAAACTATGTATCCTTCGACATCAAAGTCCCTAGGACCAACCTCCTTACAGTGAGGCCCTAGAGAAACGAACGATCATGACCCAAGTCTACTATGACACTGGTCCTGTCAGCAGAAAGAATGCACAGCAGCCTTGCTCTGTACGTCTGGGCTCTGCTCATTCGTTGGGGCGGGAGAGAATGCTGTGCACTTATAAGCCAGGGCTAAACAATGTATATGATACGATTTTCCCACTCACAAAGACAGCCAGCTAAACCAAAACGCACAAAGATCTACAGTCTATATCTCTGGGCTCTGCTCCGTTACTCGGGGTAGGAAGAACGCTGTGCCCTTATAAACCGTGACCGAACAATGTACCAGCTAAATGTAACATGATTTTCGCACTCACAGGAAGGGACATCCAAAATGCACACAAAGGCTTCATATTCCGTGTAGCTGGGCCCTGCTCAGTAGTCGGACCGAAGGAAACTGTGCAGTTATAAACCACGACTAAACTACGTACCAGCTACGTGTAACATGATTTTCCCCCTCAATCATCTGAGGCAAAACGCACAAAGATCCACATTCTGTATTTCTGGGCTCTCATTCTGTAGGCAGGGTGAGAGGAAAGTTATGCAGATAATCCTCCCACTCACAGAGAGTCGGCAAATCTAAATTGCACAAAAGTCCACATTTTCTCTTGCTGGGCTCTCGTCAGGCAGTTGGGATGAGGGTGTAAAAAAGCCATAACTAAACAATGTAACAGCCAAATGTACCATGATATTCCCACTCACAGATAATCAGTTAAATTCAAAATGCACACAGGTCGAGGCTTCGTATTGGTGGGATCCCCCCGTTGTGGTCTAAGCTTTGAACAAAAAAGGTGCTGCATGTCTCTGAAGCAAATTGATGATAATAATATTAATTTATATCCCGTCAAAAGATAAGGCCTAAGCCTTTGAAAGAGCAATTTCTTCACTTCATATTCAAATCGCCTGTACAGAAAAGATGCTAAGCATATGGGACAACGGTCAGAAACAGATTTGGTCGCATTCCATCAATTGTAAAACGTGTTTTCGGGCGTTTCTTAAACGTTTTACATAACGTGTTACATGTTCTTTCAATAAGTTGTCCAAACATGTACACTTTGGGAGTGAATATTTCCATTGACCTTTTATGTATTCTATGTAAACAAGTTGACACTAGCATGCAATCTTTGAGGCAAGCCTCGTTGGGTTTCAGAAAAGGCAAAAATTGCGCTAACTGCAATGGGTTAACAAGCGGTATGATCTGATGTTGGCTTCGCGTCAGTGGCGTGCAGAGGTTTGGTGATGCCCCATCATGCCGGGGCGGACAACTCCTTGATTTGTATGTCCCAAGAGGCAGGTATGCCTAGATACTAGTTGATTGGATACCCCATGAAAGGATGCACGGGGCCTTCGCCCCTTCTGTCCGCCCTTTCTGCACGCCACTGCTCCGTGCAACAATCTCCATAGCGGTGATTCTCAGAGTAAGGGCAATGGCTCCCAAGGGTGGGAATGCAAACCTAAGAGGAGGAATTTGGGACGAATTTGTCCCGAGCAGTCTTAACATTATTTGGGCAAAGCAATAGGATTCTCCTCCCTGTTTCGAAAACCAGTGTAAATTTGCATGCATGGGACCCCTAAACCCCTGGGGCCCATGGACAACTGCCTAGTGTGCCCATGCGTTAAGACGGCTCTGTTTCAGTGAGAATAGGAATTCCAAACTGGTAAAGAATGTACTCACTGCGTGTAGATAGTTTTATGATCCACTGAATTTTTTTTTTTCATTTGATTCCAATTGTTAAGCAAGTTACTTACATAAATTGTTTCAGTACTTACCAGTGTAAAAGTCGAATCATAAAAAATTATCCATTGAAAATTTAAAATGGGAGAGGGGGTAAGGAAACTTGGGATGGCAAGTGGCAAGGTGGAGGGGGGGGGGGAGGTCTGGAACTCTTTAAAGCCACTTTTCTATAGGCGCTGGGGTTTTTGTTGAGGGCGGTGGGGGAGGGGTTGGGAGGTTGGTGGGCAAACCCATTTCAGGATGCGACAAATCTTAACTTCCGGACCGAACAAGGCTTGACGAAGTCTCAGCTCCAGTTCTGAAGAACTCGAGACATCTCACTGCATCTCGTGTAATGTACACTGTGTTGCACACATCTCATTGTGGTATCCAGCACCCCTTGGCTTTCTGGTCTGTCTGTCTGTCTTATCTCAATTGCCTGTGTGTGTGGTCTTGGTTTTCAGCCTTGATCTGTTGCCATTGTTTCAGGTCGTCAGTGGGAGGGGGGAGGGTCTGTGAGTATGTACAAGTTCAGTAACTCATCATGGTGGGTGGGAAGCAAGGTTGTCCATTATTTTTCGGGGGGGGGGGGGGTGAGGAATGAGGAATTCCAACGGTTGTACTTTTTTTTGGGGGGGGGGGGGTGACTTCTTACTTTTTTTTGGAAAGAATTACGTGCGTCCTGACCACTTTCAACTCTGGACAAGTTGTTTTCTTTTTATAGACTTGATCAATTTCTTTTTGTTTTCTGGATGAAAGGGCAAGGGGCAGGGTTAGGAATATTATTTTTTAAGACCAGTGGCAAGGAACAAGGTTAAGGATATATTAAGGATTAAGGATAGTATGGACGGGATGGATTTAGCATCAGGCATAAAGACAGGGGTTAAGGATGTGTTTAGGATGAGAGATAAGGAATTAGGAGATAAGTTTAGGATTAGGGATAAGTTCAGAATTAGGATTGGGAAAAAAGACAGAGTTAGGGGTGGCTGAAGGATTGGGGATACGTCTAGGGCTTAGTATCAGGGATGCGGATAGGATTAAGGATGAGATTAGGTTTAGAATTAGGCGCAAGGAAGAATTACGGGTTTAGGGTAGGTTTAGCATTAGGCATAGGACAGGGGTTAAAGGTAATGCTTAGGATGATGGATGAGGAGTAAGGGATAGTTATAGGATTACTGATAAAGACAGGGTTAGGGATAGGTTTAGGATTATGGATAAGGACAGGGTTATGAATAGTTTTAGGGTTAAGGTAAGGACAGGGTTATGGATAGGTTTAGAGTTCGTAATAAGTTCAGGGTTGAGGATTAGGGATACGAACAGGGTTAGTGATGAGATTAGGTTGAGGATTAGGGTTGAGGAAGGACGAAGTTTTCGAGGATAGGATTATGCATATTTTTTATTATGGGTAGGGTTAGTATATAGGCATATGGATAGAGGTTACTGGCACTGGCAGGTTTAGGATTAGGACAGGGTTAGGGATGGGCTTAGAGTCAAGGATAAGATTAGGATTAGGGATAAGGACAGGGATATGGATAGGATTTGGGATCAGTGGGTGGTCGGGACGTACGAAACTCTTCTCTAATTTTAGTCCACGGCAATCCGACACCTGATATACTTCCACCACTGCAGTTTTCATAGCTTCCCTCGTGTGTGTCTGTTTTAGACGGCGGGGGAAAAAAGGCAAGCGGAAAAAGTCAAGTGAAAAGGAAAAAAGTCACTTAACATTACTTTGTTTTTTTTTAAATATACAAATAAACCATCCATCTAGGAGACCTATCCCCTTCCTCAAGTCGTAGCTTTTTGTTTTGATTTTTCGCTTGCCTCTTTTAATGCCTTTTTCAGGCTTGCCTTTTTGTTTAAACGCATGCCTTAGTTTAACCTTAACACTTCTTTCTTTTAAATACTTTTTTGTTTAAATGCTAAACTTTTTAGTGTCCAATCTTTTTCGTGTCTTAACTTTTTTTTTTAGGTGTAACTTTTTTTTTACCCCTCCCCCCCCCCCCCTTGTTTTTTTCTCTTGCCATTTTTCCCCATCTTCTCGTATTTCTAGTCCTAAAAGTTTTTGTGGTTTTTCTAAATCAGGAACTGAGTTTTTCTCTTCTCTTTTTTGTCTCTCTCTCCCCTCTTCCTCCCTGTTCCTCCTCCCTTCCGTTTATTTTTCTCTATATTTTCTGGCAAATAATGAATTATTTTTCCTCGGTAGCATTTCAGTCAATTACCTACCTGAGTTTATATTACAAATTACCCGTCATAAAGGAGATAGAAAGCTTTTAATTCAGGTTAAGTAATCTTAAAGCCTGATCTCATGAAGCGTGTCTTCGAGGCACATTCTGCGCGTCTCCTTCACTTAATGAATACACGTTTTCTGGAGATAAAAAAAAACAAAAAAACACTCCTATTATTATTGTAAGTGTTCCAATCTAAGCAGCTGGTGGGTGGTGGCCGCGCCTGGTAGGGTTTCCTACTGTACTGTCATTGTGCTATACGGTGTCTATAGTCTTGCTTCTTCCTAGCACAGTGTGACCATTATCGTGTTGACGTGCGTTCTCTTAACTCAAACTCAAACTCAAACTCAAGTAAGCATATTTTTTTTAGATATAATACTTTTCGAAAGAAAAGAATACGCTCGTCAAAACGCGCACACAAAGAAAAAAAATCCACACGCTTTGATGGGAACAGGCTTTTCGGGAACCTTGATACCAATTGGACATCAAGACATCCTCTTAGAATGACAAGGTCCTATAGATACATGTATCTCCACCTTTTGGCTGAATTGAGTTACACACTACACAATACTTCTACATGCATTCTCCATTGTGTGTCAAAGTATCTAGTGGATTTGGCGTGTAATTTGTAATTACTAAAAAGAAAAAAAAAATATGCGTCTCTATAAGCTATGCGCATTTGAAACTTCAATTTCTCAAAAGTTGACCCAAGGGAGTCAGAACCGTGTCATTCTGAGGGGGCGATTAACTCTTATGCGTCCGCACATAATTTGTGGAAAACGTTTCCCTATGGCTTTTCACTTTATTATTTACATACAGTCATGTATTTACCGGGTGTCTGAAAAAAAGTGTATAGCCTACACAAATTAACAGCCTAATGTTGTTTGCAACTCTATTGAACTGCGTTGACATCAGTGTCTGGCCCAGCACGGCCATCGATTTGTTGAATATATGCCATAACACAATTACGCACCTGTCCTCTGTAATCTGAATGTAATCTTGATTGGCATTGAATTGATAAATATTCATAGTGTATTGAATTGATTAATATTCAAAATGTGTGTACATTTCTTTGAGACACTTTGTATATGTTGGCGAATCTGACAAAACCGGGCTAATTGTGAATTTTTTTACACGTCTTAAATAAATCAAAATAAAATATTTCTAAGACGATTTCAAACAAAATATTTTAAATGGATGCAGAAAAATAGCTAATCTTTCATGTTATAAGCAAAGCTCAATGTCTATAGAAAAAATTTTCCCCGTGGATGGAGGGGTCTCAGGAATAATATTGTTCTTTCACCTTAAGGCTGATTTCGTCAGATCCACTCACATATTGTTTATTTATTAAAGACAAGTTGAAAAGGCAGAATCTGTATATAATATTATAAAATGGAAATTATACCTTTGGATCGAAAGTTTTCGTTTGAAAGTGTGATGACACTTAGTCTTTCGCCAGTTTTTTTCTTCTTTTTTTCAGGACGTTTTTATGACCGACGGTGCAACTTGATACCGGTTTTTCTGCAAATCTTGACTTGAGAGGAGTCCAGTTTTTACCCAAATGAAGATGTGACTGATGAATCATTCAGACCTCACTGAGAATCCGCGCGAACACGCGTATCACACCCTGTTTTGAGAAACTGCTAGTCAAAGACGTGTCAGGTATGTTTTCAGTGGTCGCGATGTCAACTCGATCTTAGTTCTTGTCTGTTCCAACTCTTTTTGCACAATTGAGAAATTCAACGTTAAACGTTTGCGGCAATAGTATTATGATAAACAATAGTGTCAAAATGCGTATTTGTTATACCTTTTCTACATATTAAAAGATCTCCAATTTTCAGAAACTGGGGATAGAACAAACAAGAACCAAGGTCGCAATAAGCCTTAAGTTATTAGTTCTCAAAGTCCCAGGCCACATTCTTCAGCTGGCGATCTCAGGTTTCCTGTTGGAGGTATTCATTTTAGGAGGGTCGCTGCCTTTGGCATTTGCACCTATGTCAGGTTTCTTCAATTCCTCGCCCATTTTGAATTGCCAGGAACATTTTTTTTCACCATAATACTTCACAGTGGCAATTATTGACACAATCTATGAGACTAAAATTCTTACTAATTGCAATTAAATGAAATAATAAGAAAATATCACATTTCAATGGATTATAAACTTCTATATAAGCAGTCTAGTATCACTGATTATTACGAAGATATAAAACGTTTACTAATTAAAAGAAACAAAACAAGGCTTTGGAGGTCCTTCTTCTGGGAATACATTCTTACATAAAAGTCTATCAGCCATCTGCCGCTCTTAAAAAATCTTAACTTTTATCTATAAACGGGTTTTCAAAATTCAAAAAGATTTTTGCTCTTGACATCAAGCTCTGTATCCCCATGCTGTTTGTTCTGGTTAAAACAATTCAACCTTTGGATTAGCCTTGCTAAGTGTACAGAGTGTATTCTTTCCCAGTTTGAAATTCCTCCTTTGGCTGAAATTCCTTCCCAGTTTCTGCCCTTAGCCCCTAGTGTCCAGAAGAAAATTGACAATTTCAGAACTTCTGACATAATGCGTTGCACTGAATATAAATAATCAGAAAATTCTTCTTCTAAGCGTTGTCCAACCACTGCAGGATGTTTGCCCTCCGACAATGCTTTCCATTCTCTTCTGTCTTTTGTTTTCCTCATCCATGTTGTTCCTCCTCTCTTTGTAATGTCTTCCTTCCATCATCTTCCTGGTCGTCCTCTTGTTCGTTTTCCTGTCCTTGGCTGCCATTCAGTGCAGCGTTTTGTCCATCTATTGCCATACATCCTCTCCACGTGTCCGGCCCAATTCCACTTTTGTTGTAGCAAGAATTCCACTACTGTTTTTAGTTTTGTTTGTTTGCGTATGTCAGCTTGGGAGATTCTGTCTTGCAGTCTGATGTTAAGCATTTTTCTTTCCATTGCCCTCTGAGTAGTTCTTAATTTGTGAGCTGTTTTGTGATCGGCCATGTTTGACAACCATATGTAATCGTTGGAAGAATGCGTTGAACACTTGTTTCTTGAGGGACATTGGCAGTTTGGAATACAGGAATACCGGTATGTTTTTTTCCAAAGCAACTCCATGCTGCCCTTATTCTGGTGTTTAATTCAGTTTTTTTTTTGTTGTTGTTGACTCCTATATTCACTATCTGACCTAAGTATTTATATTCTATAACGTTTCGATGACTTTGTTTTCAATTATAACCTTTTCTTCTGTCTTGTAGTTTGTCATTATTTAGTTTTGTCCTTGTGCATCTTCAGGCCGACCTTTTTCCTCTCTTTGTTTAGTATGTTGAGATTGGTTTCCATATGGTGTACTTCATCGGTGCAGAGTACTATATCGTCTGCAGATCTCACGCCTTGAAGATCTTCACCATCAATATTTATGCCATTTCCTAGATGTAACTGTTTAAATATTTCTTCGATTGTTGCTGTAAATTTCGGCGATTGGGGTCCCCCCGTCTCATTTCTCTTTCTGTGGCAAACTTTTCTGATAAATGATTATCGATGTGTATTCTGGCATATGCTTCTTTATATATATTTTGTAGTATTATTGTATAGACTTTGTTAATATTGATCTTTCTGAGGGCTTCAAAGATTGCATAGTGTTCAACACACAGTGGTAGATTATTATTAACTTTTTTCTATTTTTTGGTTGAGAACATGTGGGTGGTCTATTGTTGAGTAACTCTTCCTGAAGCCAGCTTGTTCTCTTGGTTGGTTTTCGTCGAGCACTTTCGCTATTCTGTTTTGTAATACTTTTGTAAAGTTTGTGTGTGGTAGAAGGCTTATTGATCTATACTTTATCTCTTCAGTCCCCCTTTTTTTATGTAGAATTATGATCTTTGCTTCCTGCCAGCATTCAGGTATTCTTCGTATGGTTGGAATCTCGTTAAAAGCTTTTGTTATATATTTTACTATGTGGTGTCCTCCCATCTGGAATGTGTCACTTGTTATATTATCATTTCCAGGTGCTTTCCTTTGGTTCATTTTTCTTAAGGTCCTTTCCATCTGGTCTTCTGTGAAAGGTGGTACTTCATCAGTGTCAGGGCTTGTTGTCATTGTTGTTTCGGGTGTATCCATTGTTTTCTGAGTGATAGTGTTTTATATAAAGCTGTACCCCTTGAAATAGGTTTGGTGCAAATACTTCTTCTCTGTCTGTGGTTGTTTCACCTGTCTTTTTAAACATACTTGTGATTTGCTGTCGACCTCCTTGTTGGTATAGCTCTCCAATCGTGTCGTCGTCTTTTGATTTTTCTTTTTTTCTTTCAGACCTTGTATTTTCATTACTACTTCTGTCACAATTTTGTTCAGTATCTCAGCCGATGGTATTTCTTTCTCCAGGGATTCAAATGTTTTTCAGCTCCAGCTGGAATGTGTTCTTATGTGTTTCCAGTTCCTCTTCATATATTTTGAGTGGTTTTCTTCTTTGTATTCTTTTTAATCTCGTTAGCTTTCTATTTATCTTGATTTTTGCTCTGACCATACGATGATCGCCCCCAATGTCAACTGCTGAAATCACCTCACAATTTCTGATGTTTCTGTCTGAAGTCTACACATTCAGGTAAAATATGTTGAATGACATTTGGCAATTGCATACCACACATTTGGGGCTCAATTAAACTTGTTTATTTTTCCTAGCCAGAAGCCAAATGCTGTCATATGGAGACCTAGGACCAGCCACAATGGACCAATGAAGCCAGTTCCTCCATCTAGCTGGGCACCAGGAACTGCTACATTTAGCAAAGAGTTTAGAGAGAGCACGTCGACACGACAACGATCACATTGTGCCCGGAAGAGCAAGACGATAGACAGAATATTACAGCAATGATGGGAGAGAAAGAGACCTGACCTGAGGCGTCCACCAACCACCCGCCTTGAGAATACAATTACAAGACTTCGAACAGGAGTACCCAACGGGGGAAGAGGGGTGCAGGGGGAGGGGGCTAACTTTCATCCACAAAGAGGGTATATATTTGCCCAAGGACTTGGAAATTGCTGCCAGATAAGAGATATAAAGAAAATTTGAAAATTTCAAGAAACATCTTAACACACCTTTTCATTTGATGGAATACAGCACAACTATAATTATTTCTGTCTCTGGCTGTTGTCACGTTTTAGTATGTTCTTTGTATTGGTAGAATGATTGTAAGGGGCTTAAAGCTTATATTACGGGATAAAATGTTTTTATAAATTTATTTATTATTACATTATTACTATTATTATTATATTATTGTATTATTACCACCATTATTATTATCATTACTACTGTTAGTACCGGTATAGATTTGTATACATGTTTAAATAACTTTTTAAAAAATCTGAAGTTGAGTGGAAGTTTAAAGTATAACCTTTTTTTATGAAAAAAAAAACATTTTTTCTTTCTACCGTTTTGGACTAAACGATCTACATTTTATACTTAGTACTGAAATTAACAGTGTAAGGATAAATTTACTTTAGAAAAGTTGCCATGGGTAAACGGGACGAAACAATAGTTGGGAACTCCTGACTTTCAGTTATATTTGTTTCTCATTGCTGCAATATTTTTGCTTGAATTAAACGTTCTGCTATACCAATCCAAATCCTCATCCAGAAAAATCGCAACCTTAGTTCTTGTTTGTTCCAACTCCACATTTTCCACAACTGAGAAATTCCATGTTAATCGTTTGCGACTTTAGTATTATGATAAGGAATTAGAATACATCGGGACTGTGAAACAGCTTGATAATGTATTGTCATTCCTGAAAACGTCATGTAAGTATTTTACCAATGGGAATAGAACTGCAGTTCTGACAAGTTTTTCTTACACTTTGAAATTCAACCAATCTTTGCAATATGAGTTTCTCAAAATGCGCAGTAAAGTAGTGCTAGGAGGGAGACGAACCCATCTAATGATTTTTCTGGATGCTGGATGTAAACATGAGTTTATTTTTTTCTCTTAGTACCTCGTTCACGTCTCGGTCCTTGTGGTCAGTGGCGGATCTACTGTGAAGCTTGAGCTTCAGGGCCCTGATGAAACTTTTTTAAAATTGAATTTTGGATATTGCCCTATTGTTGCTGGTTGCGATGGGATCTCATGAAAATCCAAGCTTCAGGGCCCCAAAAATGTAGGTCCACCGCCGCTTGTGATTCCTGAATGTTTTTACTTTTGTGTTTGTGTGCAAAAATCTGATTTTTGAGGAGGGAAGGAAGTATAAAAGTTGAAAATCCATATCAGGCCCGGTCGTGAGATACATCTCGGTATCGGTAACATCGATGTCGTTTTGTTGTTTTGCTGTCGTTTCGTGTTATTCGGAGAATTGCAATGGCGTGATTCGAGTCGTCTCGGTGTCGTCTCGATGTCGTCTCGGTGCCGCCTGTATGGGTTTTCAGCCCGACTACCTGCAGTTACATAGATTAACAGGGACACAACAAATAGACTTGACGCCCATTCAAATTTCTTTCCAGACCAGACATAAAACCATGCTTTTTTAAAATTAGTTCGTTGTGCTAAAGTTGTCAGTTTCAAGCCACGTCGTCCCCTTGGAATGACAAGGTTCTTTTGAAAAATTGAAGTTTTATGTTCTAGGTTTTTTTTTTCTCCATATTATAAAGGAAGTAAGGTCTCCAATGGAATCATAAAAGGCTTTTTAACAGCCACTGCCTTTCAATTGTGGCAGGTTTATTTAGATTTTTTCTTCAACAAGATGAAGCGAAAGATTATATTTAAAAATTAAATTCGAAGTTTTGGCTATGAACCTGATGAATCGGTTTAAAATGAGGCCTTTTAGTTTTATCACGGCTATTCTTCACCCTCCTTCGAAAAAGAGAATAATTTACACCCCATTGACGTGTAAACTAAGAATTTTTAATGCCGTGACTCAAACCGTCATTTTATGGGCGGTCAAAGCTGGGACATGCACATTATCACAAAACTACGGACACACAGATTCAGACATGATACAATTGGGGGGCAGGAAAGTCGCTGTGAAGCGTACGCTTTCCGGACAGTCATTTTTTTTTTCATAAGCAAGACTGTTTCAAATGGGAACGGTCAAATCGTTCGTAAGATGTCACTTGAACTTCACAATATCATTTTGTCAGGATTTTAATTTTTATCACCGACAGTTAAGATGGCCGTGCGTGTGTGTGTGTGTGTGTGTGTGTGTGTGTGAGTGAGTGAGTGACGCGCTCCTAGTCCTAGGCAGTAAGTAAACCTGGACACGATTTTGTTTGGCAAAAGCATGTCGCCACGGTCACATTGTGCCAAGAAAAAGCAAGACAATAGATGGGAATATAATAGAATGATAGGACAGGTGTCAGAAGTGGGATTTGGTGGATATAGTAGATGTGAATACAGCGCGTTGACTCGCACCCGAAACATTCATACCTCAATAATTAAGCAACACAGGATTAACTGATGTTCAGGCCTGACGGGCCATATAATCATAACACAACATTCGACTGCATAATTTACGGTAATCACAATCATAGATATTACATAAATGTCATCGACTACAGAAAGTCCAGCAAGTCTATCTAAAATGGGGTATATAAGAAAGTATTGTACTATGCACTCTTTAAGTGCGCCTATCCAGGACTACGGTTCCTAAAGGACACCGGTGTAAACAAATTCAATTTGGTCGGTCTCGCTTTCATACAATCAGTAATAGCACCTAATCAGATAATTGACTGACTCATAAAGCGTAGTAGGACTCACTAATAATTTTCACAGTAATACATTTTACAAAACATCTATGCTGCTCCACACTAAGAAGTATACAGCTGGGAAATGAACATAGTTCAATCTCGAACACAATCTAAACAGCTCATTACACATCTAGTAAAAGTATAGACAATGTCCTTCTCTTCGTCACAATGGGGTGACGAAAAAACTGTCACAGTTCCTGGCACGAACACATACGAGGGATCTCACCATTTCCTCGCTCGCTATGGTTTTGCGAGCGAGAGAGTCCAGCTAAGCCTAGTGCACAGAGGCTTCGTCACTGTCCAGGTCTCTCACAGTGCGAATCTTTCTGTCGGTCATCTCCACTCAGGTAGGAGGCCCCCGTGACTCGTCCTTTCGCCAAATGCTCGAAATATGAATCCACTGATCTTAGTACGTGTTAGCTTTTATACCCCCCCCCCCTCCGATGATTACTAAGGGTCTCCCTCCCGATTGGACGATCAAGGACCTAGCCACGACAAACACAAGTTTGTCTTTCAGTTAACCCTAACTGCTTTCTCAAAAGGATATGTCCACAACTCAAAAACCTACGCTCGAACTTCTACAATCCTATGTAAACAAGAAAATCTCTCACGCACACCAAAATCAAAGGGTTAACTTAATGTTTACAAACTTCACTCACACATCCCTCATCACGAAATCCGTGGCTCGATTAATAGCTAAACGCGTTTCATATTCTCCCAAAATAAACCAACCCATGACTAACAGAAAAAAGAGCTCATGCGGCTCGTGTCAACAGGAGACCCTCCCAGTAGCATGGACACAGACGCACACGCGCACTCTCTCACACGCGCACTCTCTCACACTCGCTCACATACACTAAACACACAATCTCTCGCACATCCACTATCTCACACTCTCACACTCGCACATTCTCTATCACACACACTCGCACTCTCTCTCACACGCTCTCACACACTCACTCTCTCTCACACACGTTCTCACACACTCACTCTCTCTCACACACACTCTCACTCTTTCACACAAACACAAACACACATTGTCTCGCTCTCACACACACTCTCGCACACACACTCTCGCACACAGTCTCACACACACACACACAATCTCTCACACATACTCTCTCTCGCACACACTCTCACTCACACACACTCACACGCACACACTCTCTCATACACGCACACACTCTCTCTCGCGCACACACACACACACTCTGCCTCACACACACACTCTCTCATACACGCCCTCTCTCTCACACACACACACACTCTCTCACACGCACACTCTCACACGCACACTCACTCACACACACTCACACAGACTGACGAGCAAAACCCAGCTGTACGCAGTTAGGGGTCGATGTGTAGTTTTTGAATATAATATATACTGCAGACAATAAAATACTTGTTGCATTTTCAACGTAGATTATGTGCTTTTATCCTCTGCACACAGTGGCTCTCAAATAGGTAGTCCAAACTGCCCCGCTAAAGGGGCGAAATCCCGTTTTGGAATAATTGTCGGCCAACATTAGATGTACACGGCTATTTCTGCTGTGTATTTATGTGCAACTCCATGTATCCTAGCCTACATCAAAATCAAGTTCAATCCTTCCTCTGACAAAATATACGTTCTTTTGTATTGTTTAATGTGTTTAGCTGTGTGTTTTTATTGCCTGAACAGGACAGTCTTGCCGTTTTCGCTCTGAGCGTACCGAATTGACCCCTTCACAACAAAGGGTCGCAGAGCGTCGCGCCGATGTAACACACGTGTTTGAAAATAACCCACACAGAAAGCCAGATAAACGAGGTTTAATTAAATGTATTTTTCATTGTGTTTAAAGTTGAAATTCCTTTGAAAGTCCTTTGTTGAAAAGTTTGTAGACCGAGAAACTAGCGGAAAGTTTTATAGACAACGATCAAAATTATACGCAATAAACCTCAGCTTTTGTATTATAAGGGGATGCCAAGATCAGACATCGGGCATGACGTCCTTGTCAATTAAAAAAAAAAACATTATTTTTGTGACGTTGACTGACTAAAAAAAAGGAAAATGAGATGCTTGTACAGTAGTCTCCGTCGAAGAACTCGCCACCTTAGAACCCGATCCGCCTAAGAACATGCTGTTGCCGCGAAACCGAATTTTTTCACTAATTTACATGCGCAAGAACCCGCTCTGAACGAAAAATCCGCCTAAGAACTCGGCATTTGACCGAGAGACGAGCACACTTTTACGTAAAATGTCTTTATTATTATAATTGACAACGCACTTGGTTTGCACGGCACAGTACTTAGGCCACGACCCAGGTCAAAGCAATCAAGGGGGATAAGCCATGGACACGGGTGGTTAAATGTGGGTTGCATCCTTTGGCATCCGCCTAAGAACCCGCTCTGTCTCCCGCTGACCGGGTTCTTAGACGGAGACTACTGTATTTTGTTTGTACTATTGTAGCCCTCGAAAAAAATCTGGCATAGTGTACATCACCTTGACTTGGATACTGAGAATTTTTAATGCGGTGGCTGAATAAACCGTCATTATATGGAAGGTCAAAGTTGGCCTTGCGACTGATGACACGATTACCATAAATTAAAAAAAAAATTCAAAATGTCACAACTTTCTGGAGATACAGAGACAATTTTGGTATCAAAATTCTTAGAATACTGAGATCTATCCACTCAGTGCTAAGTCGTGGTGACATGGTTGACCTCATTTTCAATTTTAAAAAAACAACAAAAAACATTTGTCTCCCCTGTAAGAGTTCACACACACACACAAAAATGACGTCGGAGGAAGTTTGATGACTAAAAAAAAGTAAAATGAGATGCTTTTAATATATTTGTACCCCTCGAGAAAAAAATTGAGCGTAAGGTACATCCCCTTGGCTTGGAAACTGATAATTTTTAATGCCGTGACTCAATAAACCGTCATTTTATGGGCGGTCAAAGTCTGGACTATCGTGCAGTTTGCAAAAGTAGCAAATTCGAAATGTTTTTTCACTTTTTAAAATTGCCATAACTTTCATAACCTTTAGTTTAAATTAGCCAGAATAATAAATCTGGTATCAAAATTTTTGGAAAAAGCAAGCTCCATCCGATTAGACAATAACCGGTAAGATATGATAAAAGGAAAAATCAATTTGGACTACCTACGACTCTTAAATCTTTTTCAGGCAACCAGGGGAGGAGTGAAGGACTGATGTTAAATCTACACAATCCATGCAGAAGACTAATTAATGGTTAATATTAGTATTCTATACGTGTGAACTGAGTGGGTCCGATTTAGACTCCTCTTCGTGTCGCAACCCTTAAGTGAATGGGCGTAAAATGGCAGGAAAACGAATGCTGCACGTTTTTGATTCAGCTTGCTCTCCGCTCGTGAACATTGGGCTGGAGGTAAGAACTGACGGGACACACCAGTCTTTTAATCTCAGAACAATGGAGCATGTGCAACTATTGTTTTTGTTTTGGGTGAAAAGGAGACGCCATACAAGACGTTACTGGACTCACAGTATAATTATTTCAACGAAGAGAGGAATTCGGTGAATATCAACATCTTTTGTGATGTACACTCGATTTGAATAATTGTCATCACTTTTGTCATAGAGGTTGTCTTTTTTTAACCGCAGCAATAAGAGCTTCGTTTTGTGAAACGGAATCCATTGTAACTGAAGGCGTAGCTAGCTTAGTAGCTAGGTCGTGTGTAGTATGAAATTGCTGGAAGGAAACTGGAAGAAAGTTTAATTGCGAGATAAAACCTTCGTGATCGGTTCAGCAACTGGGAGTGGCAGGGAAGGGACACGAAAGGGAAACTGACGCACTCAGTCTGCGATGATGAAATATTGAGACGCTTCCGGTGATTCGGCAACTGGGACTAAAGGTCAAGCTGAGGACAAGCGGGAACGGAGAGGAAATCGGATCCACTCAGTTTACACTGTAAGCAATGCCCCTTGCCCATACAGGTCATGGGGCGGAGCAACCCACATGCCCGCAACAGAGTGATGCCATCGCTATAGTATCATTAAGTGTTTTCTGGTCACCACCTTTTAACCCTAGCCAAAAAACCGAACACCGGTACTGCAAGAATGCCTTTACTATGATGATATTGTTACTGTTATACCTGATACCTATTCGAGTTCATAAATTGAATTAATTGCTTATGTTTATGTGCTATGTTCGTCTTTCTTGTACTAATCTTCATTTCTGTTGTCCCTCCCGCTTTATACATAATTCATTTTGTGGGATCCCTCCCAGACCTCTTTCAATGGAGCTGCCCAGGACCCCCCCCCACCCCCCAACAAGGTCTCCCGGGACGCTCCCTTCTCAAAGGCTCTTCCCTGGCGACGACCCCAAATGAGGTGGTCAGAGGGTCGACTTTTTGGGAAAAACCGCTTGTTTGGACTCCCCATTCCACATCAGCCATGAATGTAGGACCTTCTTCCAAAAGCAGCCATGAATACTCTCCAGATCTTGAAAGGAGTTATGGTCACTCTTAAGCCCCCCACACACGTTCAAGCCCGGCTTACAGCCACGCCCAGATTCTGTAAAACTTATAAAAAACGGAACGTGTGTGGGCGATTTCATACAGCCGGGCTCCGAGTCAGGACTTAACCCTCAATCTTCTTTGGTTTTTATGGCATATTTATGGAAACTGAATGTTGCCGACAGATAAAGAGCCCTATTTCTTTTTCTATTTAAGATAGAGTAGCAAGTTATATATCAATGGATTCAGAATTGAATTAGCTGCAATTTGATGATAGTTTTGACTAATTATAATGACAATAAAAAGATCTGGGGTCCAAATTTTATGGAAAAAAAAAATTGAAAAGTACATAAATTTACAACCACAATGGACACTGTGATAGAAGAAAAAAAAAGTATTTGAAGGAAACTGAAAAACTTTATTATCTTAACAAACTACATCCAATTTTACAACATATATCCAAATTTCAAGACATTCTGTCGGTAAATGACTGAAATATTTAAAAAATTGAAATGCATATATGTGAACTATTTGTGCCGAGAACTGCCACAAACCACAACGGAAAAAGTTGTACAACTTGTCATGTTATATAAATATTTTGTTATTCATTTGAATTTTATACAGGGAAACAACCTTAATTTTAAACAGAATCAGGATTAACTTCATCATGTACAGACAAACATCTGAGGCTTATATTCAATGATGAATATGTATAAAATTATATTTTGTGGTAGTCTACAAGACAGTTCCGTGTGTCATGCAGACACAGAAAAACATTACAAGTTCTGCAGAAGTATCTGCTTTTCTGTTCAACATGTAATTTATCATAACATAGCTTACAGTTCTTTCTCTGAGAAGTTGGAACAATACCAGGAATAATTGGGTGATTAGTAAAAATATTTGGTTTTGAGGCTGTTGGAACATCTGCAAAGTCGTCAATTTTCCCGAGTTGCCTGATTAGTTCTTCTGTAAATGCAAGCTGATTAAACTTGTTACTTCTATCTAGTTCTTTCAAATCAGGGTTTTGCTTTCTCCAGTCCTGAAACAAAATATAACTATTTACTCTGGCAATATCTAGAAAATGAAAAAACAATGTCTTCCAATATTTATTTGTCTTACGCAACATGTTGTATTTGGTTAGTAATTGGTCACTTTTATCAACTCCACCCATATGCATATTATAATCTGTTATGACTTTAGGTTGTCTAAGTTCCAAAGTTTGAAAAGCTCCATTTGTTTTAGTTCTCCTATTAGCCATACAAAATTCATTTGCCCCATGCATGGTAGAAATCACAGACACAGTTTTATTGTCCTTCCACTGAAGTGCTAAAATATTCCCTTGTCTACACCATCTCATTGCCCCTCTCTCATTCTGTTTCTCCCACTGTTTCACATTTTTCAATTCTGCTGGAAATCCCCTCCTATTGGAAATAATAGTACCACAAGCTAAAATCCCTTTCTTCAACAGATCAAGAAACAAATGAATGCTTGAATAAAAATTATCAACAAAAAGACGGTAACCCTTATTGCCACGAGCTAAAAGAAATTTCAAGAGATCCATAATAACTTCATAGGCTAAACCATTTCCACTAACTTTCCCAGACCCTGTCTTTCCCAAATAAACCTCAAAATTGTAAGTGTAACCAGACAAAGAATCTGCTAAAACCCAAAGCTTCATGCCCCACTTAGTAGACTTGTCACGTATATATTGCCTAAATGAAAACCTTCCTTTATTTTTTACCATCCTCTCATCAACAGAAATATTCAAACCTGGCTGATAAAGATTCATGCATTTTCTCCTCATAATATCAAACAAAAAACGAACTTTACATAACTTGTCTCATTGTTTCTCAGTTTTTCTGTCGGATACTTTCAAAAAACACATAATTTGTTGAAATCGAAATCTTGTCATAAATGATCGCGCCCAAAGGCCATTGAATATGAAATAAGACTCTTTTTACTCCAATACATTTCTACTCCTGGTACTTGAATCATTCCCATGTACATAAGCAGTCCAATAAAACGATAAAACTGTTCTTCTTCTAGAGGAACCCAGCCTTTGTACATGCTGACTTTTGTCGGTCCCACCTCCCTGGCGTTCTCATTTGTCCATGAACATAATTGCTGCACAACACATGATGAAAAAAACAGCTGGAAAATAGTGAATGGTGTCAGGTACTTTCTTCTGGACCCTCTTGTCATGGAATCGGGGAAGTGGGCTCCGGGTGGTCGTTCAGGGTTAAAGTTTGGGACGGACGTCCTAGACCAGTTGTCATAGTCTCCAGATCTATATATGAGGAATAGAAAAAGAAACAAAAATGTGTTACAAGAATCATTTATACCCAAACCTAATAATAAAAAATTAATAGAAATAATGTGTAGCAATATAATACAATATACCTAAAATTATGTTGAAATATAGCTCTAGAAGATCATAATAGTAGATACAAGAAGCCACTGACAAGAGATGGTAACCACAGTAAACAAAACATAGGCCTTGGTTACTAGGTGCAGTACGTGGAAAGTTGTAATCAGCCTGAACAAATAAAAAAGCAGATCAAAGCCTAAATCCTGACTGACTGGTGCTCAGCAATGATTGAAGGAGCCAACTACAATAAATATAATTACCTGTGATACCTGTAATTAGATCTAGATTCTAGATCCAAAATGTTTGTGTTATGATTACATAGGCTAAAGAAGAAAAAACCTTCACCTTCGTTCTCGTATGTTCCGGCCGGTTGATGGGGCTTCATTCTCATCAGAGCTGGAATCTGAGACGTCTTCTTCATCCCAGACTTCATCCTCGCTTGACTCATATTCAATTTCTTCATCAGAAAGATTGTTTGAAGCCATTTTATTGCGCTTTGTTGACAATGATGGTAACTCAGCAGTAGATAAAAATCCAAGATGGCGGCGGAACCGAAGAGACGCGATCGTCTTATTTCTCTTTCTTTCTATTCACTTAAAAGGCTTCGTTTTATAATTTTTTCACCTGTTTTCGTTAAAAACCAGTTTCGCCTTTCAAAACAAACGATTTTCAAGCAGTTTTGAACAGTTTTTCATTAAAATAATGAGGGATACAAGCGTCGATCATCGGTGATCGAAATCTTTGGTAAAAGAAGATTGAGAGTTTCAGCCAAAATATCAGGAGGCGCCTGAAAAATTATGTAAAGCCCCCCACACACGATCAAGCCCGGCTCGCAGCCTCGCCCAAATCCGGGCTTTAAGAACAGATTTTAATTCCAATTTTGCACACACACGTTGCGGCCAGGCTTTATGAAATTTTTCCCGCCATTACGAGGACTGATTGCACAGAGGTACGAAAACGGAAGTTTCATTGATACACAAAACACTTGAAAATAGTGCCCTCGACTCTTGATGTACGTAGTTTTATCACTTCATTTCGGACCATAGCCCGTTCACAATGTCTCACAACCAACAGGCCCTATGTGGAATCGTATGTTCAGCCATTCCCAATCGGAAAGTGAGCATCAAAAAACGATACTGAGTCAAACAGTGGCTGTTGGATCGAGCGACCCACACTCACATCAATTTATTGAATGAGCTGAGATTTTATCCAAGTGATTTTCGTAATTATTTAATTTGCGAATGAACGAGGACACGTATTTAAAACTCTTGAGACTTATCACACCGTTGATCGAGAGGGAAAATACAGTGATGAGGACAGCAGTGTCCCCCCATGAACGGCTGATAGCAAACTTGAGGTTTTTTGTCACACTAGTCACAGGCTGGTCATAATATGAAGAGCTGAAATTTTCAACCTGCATCTCACCTCAAGCTTTAGGCGGACTGATACTAGAGACATGTAGGGCAATTTATTTTATACTTGCCTTGCAGAGGACTACTTGAGAATGAGTACATTGGACTTGGGTTTAACGTCACTTCCACCACGAGTTGGTTATTTAAGTAACGTTGCTAATTTGGACATTTTTACGAAATGTAGCACAACTCGCATATCCCTCCCAATCACAGTATACTGAAACCGACCCGACCAATCCCTGCACTTTGATGATGAAGCAAGACAAGCCACTGGATTGCCAATTTTAGGTGTGACCCGACCGGGGTTCGAACCCCCAGCCTCCCGGTTCCGGTATAGCGGTTCTAACCGTTGGATCATCTAGCCCAGCAGTCCACAACTTTTTTGTACCAGGGACCGGTTTCATACATGAAATTTTTCTGCAGACTGGGTAGACACTGCTAATGAAAGAAAAATAACCATATTTTAAATCACAAATTTTTTTCTTTGCACCCTGGTACCAAGTGATCCACGGACCGGTGGTACCGGTCCAAGGACAGTGAGTTGGTCCCTGATCTAGCCGGTTGAGTACATTGTATCTATCAGCTATATTTCATTGGTGTCTTTAATAGAGTTTCTATTGTTGTTGTTTTACTAATGAGACAAGGCAAGATTTTTAAAATCACACTTTATTGACAGAATTGAATCATTCACTTAACAAATTCACTGACTTATATTAGAGAGACATTATCGATACATGTCACATGTATGTGACGAGGATTAGGTATGAGTAGAATGCAAAGGTAACAATACAATGAGTTTACTTTGTTTGTCGGCACGGCCTCACGGTCGTTTTCGCGGGGACGCACAGGTTAAGAGAAAAAATCTCTCTGTATATATATATCTATCTCTCTTTTTATCCCCACCAAACACAGACAAGCAGAGAGAGAGAGAGAGAGAAGGAGATGCACAGAGAGAGAGAGAGAGAGAGAGAGAGAAGGAGATGCACAGAGAGAGAGAGAGAGAGAGAGAGAGAGAGAGAGGGAGAGAGGGAGAGAGGGAGAGAGGGAGAGAGGGAGAGAGGGAGAGAGAGAGAGAGAGAGAGATCAGAATGGACGGAAATCATATGAACAATTTATAAAAAACCGTTCTATCTATCGTACGAGAATGGTGTTTGGTATCAAATCGATATAGCTGATAGATACAATGTACTCAACCAGCTAGATCAGGGGTCCCCAACTCCCTGTCATTGGACCAGTGGATCAGTTGGTGCCAGGGTGCAAAGAAAAAAAATTTGTGATTTAAAATATATTTTTCTTTCATTAGCAGTGTCTACCCAGTCTGCAGAAAAATTTCATGTATGAAACCAGCCCCTGGGACAAAACGTTGGGGACTGCTGGCTAGATGATCCAACGGTTAGAACCGCTATACCGGAACCAGGAGGTTGGGGGTTCGAACCCCGGTCGGGTCACACCTAAAATTGGCAATCCAGTGGTTAGTTTTGCTTCATCATCAAAGTGCAGGGATTGGTCCGGTCGGTGTCAGTATACTGTGATTGGGAGGGATATGCGAGTTGTGCTACACTTCGTAAAATGTCCAAATAGCAACGTTACTTAAATAATCAACTTGTGGTAGAAGTGACGTTAAACCCAAGCCCAATGTACTCATCCTCAAGTAATCCTCTGCAAGGCAAGTATAAAATAAATTGCCCTACATGTCTCTAGTATCACTATCAGTCCACCTAAAGCTTGAGGTGAGATGCAGGTTGAAAATTTCAGCTCTTCATATTATGACCAGCCTGTGACTAGTGTGACAAAAAACCTCCAGGTTGCTATCAGCCGTTCATGGGGGTACACTACTGTCCTCATCACTGTATTTTCCCTCTTGATCAACGGTGTGATAAGTCTCAAGAGTTTTAAATACGTGTCGTCGTGCAATCGCAAATTAAATAATTACGAAAATCACTTGGATAAAATCTCAGCTCATTCAATAAATTGATGTGAGTGTGGGTCGCTCGATCCAACAGCCACTGTTGGACTCAATATTTTTTTTTGATGCTCACTTTCCGATTGGGAATGGCTGAACATACGATTCCACACAGGGCCTGTTGGTTGTGAGACATTGTGAACGGGCTATGGTCCGAAATGAAGTGATAAAACTATGTACATCAAGGGTCGAGGGCACTGTTTTCAAGTGTTTTGTGTATCAATGAAACTTCCGTTTTCGTACCTCTGTGCAAATTGCAATCAGTCCTCATAGTGGCGGGAAAAAATTCATAAAGCCTGGCCGCAACGTGTGTGTGCAAAATTGGAATTAAAATCTGTTCCTAAAGCCCGGATTTGGGCTAGGCTGTGAGCCGGGCTTGATCGTGTGTAGGGGGCTTTAAAGGCCAAGAGCCCCCTCTGATCTTAAAGCGAACATGGGAAGTAATTTCCATTCCTCTTTCTTATCGGTACTGGGTTTTTCAACCCATTGCAGGAGATATGCCTCTTGCATCATGCAGATATCTATCATCATTTTAAGACCACCCTTGTGGTACTGGTCGCACACAATCTTCCTGTTCACGCGTTCAAAGGCCCTGCAATTTGTTAAGCGACGCTTGCAGATAAACATAAAGAATATTCGGTTGATTTCCTAAAGAATTTTTAAAGGCAATGATAAACTTTGTAAAATATATTTATTGCTTGTGAGATAACTGATAGATCAGGTCTTGTCCATATTCCGTCCATTTTCTCTATGTAACCTATTCTATTTTACGTATCCAGTTTTCCTTCAGGCCTGGGGTGGACTTTTGAGAACTGAAAAAAAAAAAAAAAGAAATCCTAGAATTTTTAATTTTTCCACGAACGTTTCTATATTCTTTTTGCCCAGACCAGACACATTTCTCCGTATGATTTGTCCTTGCTTAGTTCCAATCCTGAAAACGAAGAGAAAGGTTTGATTTTAGAAAGATCTTCTCGGAAATCTATTAAATCCCGCAAGAACAGCGTTCTATCGTCACCACACTGTCTGATGATTGTTTTCATCTGTGTCTAAGGCTACGGACAGTCAGGGACAATCACTTACTGTCCCACAAGGAAGGCCAGGCACGAGAAAATGTGGTCACATTAAAACAGACACAAAGAGACAGCAACATTGTCAAAAATGGCGCTGCTTTTGTGGTTGCGAAGAAAATTTAGAAGTTAGCGAGTTTCTCATCGAAGATACGCAGTTCATCCTATTAACAAAAAACACTTTTTGTTAGATGAATATCACCATCTCTTCCCACAGCTTGTGACTGATGAGGAAATGTTCATTTAATAGTTTCGAATGCAGCCTTCAACATTCAGAAATCTTTTAGACGTATGTGAGGAAGATTTGACAAAGATGGCAACTTATGATCAGTTTCTCTTCGTCCATCTTGACATAAGTATATAAGAATGATCACTGGGAACGATAATTGAGTCGTATTTTTAAGTCGCTTGAAACAGACAGACAGGAGAAATATAGCACGCACCATTCGAGTTTTCCTGGCTGTCGCTGTCCGTGCCTGTCCATGTTCAGCGTAACCGGGTTGGTGTTGTTTTTTTAAAGAAATCACGGGTGTTTTTTATTTTTGTCACTGTCCATCTGGCTGCCCCTGTCCGTATCACCGTGTTTCTACCCTTAGGATGTACCTAATAGTAATACCTTGAGTGCTTTCAGTGTTCACCCTGTCTGATACTGAGTGCCAAGAGCTCAGCAGACAGGATGAAGCTCAGAGGTGAGAGAGGACATCCTTGCTTCACGCCCCATTCCAATTTGAACTCACAGAAATGTGTCTACCATTCATGGCACTTATAGTGGATCCTGTAAATGTAATGTTCATTGATTTTATAAAATTTCCGCCCAAACCAAATAAAATAATTATTGAGGCATTGAGCATACACTGCCAGAATAGAGAGTCAAAGCCTTTACGGCAGTCTACGGATAGTAAAATACTTTTACTGTTTTTCTCCTTTTCATGTTCTATTAGGTCATTGACCTCTCTCATAAAGGATACTTGTCTACCTTGGATAAAACCTGTCAGATTATGATTTGTCAAGAGGGGCATAACTTGCTTCAGCCTTAATGACAATGCCTTGGTTATCAACTTGTAATCTGTATTTGTTATGGTGATGGGTCTCCAGTTTTCCAGAAGGCCACCTTTCACACTCTTTCCTTTGAATAGGAGAGGGAGAGAGAGAGATGATGCCTTTATACTGTGAAAAGGACAGCGTATTCGTTTCAAAGCTGTAATTTATGGATTTGAATAGTAATTCAGTTATGTCCTTCCAGAAGAATTTGTAGTCCGTCTGATCCTGTGGCAGAACCACTGTTTGTATATTTAAGTGCCTCTGTAATTTCAGACAGTGTTAATGGAGAGTGACACATCTTTCTATCTCTGTCACTTAATGTCGGAACCTCTATGTTATGTTCTAATAATCTTGTGTTGCTGATTGGTGATGTCTTCAGAATCTTTCGTTTCTTTACATGGATTTTTGTAGTAAGATGTCATTACTTCTAATACTTCTTCTTGATCCGTGATATTTGGCCTTCTGGAGAGCATATTGTATGGGTTGTGTTACTATGCCTTTGGTCTTTTCCAACTGCAACAAAAAAATACTTACTTGACTTTTCACCGACTTCTATCCATTTGATTCTGGGTCTTATTTCGGCTCCTCTGGCTGCTGCCATTATGTATACCTCTAATTTCTTTTTAACTGTGGGGATTTCTCTATGGGGTCTAACATTAGTATGATCTGAACGCAATTCTTTTTTTAACCCATTAGTTTAGACAGAAGTATGTGCTTTTTAAATGCAAATTTAGCGGCCATGCTTGCTTCACGGACCCTAACCCAGCATCTCCAAGATTAGGTGAGGGTTCAACTTTGCAAAATTGTTTACGGTATCGGCAATGGCACTTTTAATCAGGGGGACAGACGTTATCTCGCAATAAAGATACATTTAGTTTATAGTAACCCTAGCCATGAATAAATGACTAAGAAGACGTTACCTCATTAGCTCGGTGGTCCCTGAAGCCAACACTCTGAATTTCACACCCTGTAAACAGCGATGTTAATCATTCCCCAGCAAATATATAATCTAACCGTCTGGTGGAAGGACTGTGTCTGCTTCAGGTGCGCTCCTTCTTCCCTGGATGGTGTAAATGCCAGATGTCACTCAGGTTTAAGTCGTTTATGCAACTTCTTAGATCTTCGATATTCTGATCACATTGTGCAAGGCTTGAAAGGATGTCTCATTTAATGCTCCAAACTTTATTGAGCTCCCCCGTAACTATAATATTACCCACTCTACCTCCGACCTGTTCCTTTATAGTGTTGTTTAAATCTCTCAAAAAGGGTCTCTTTTCATAATATATACGTTAATATAGTACAGTGAACAGTCTAAGATTATTCTAGAGATAAGAACTCTGGGGTGTACAAATTCAATTGTCACTAAAGTCAGGCATTTGGAGAAGCAGACCTTTACTATGGACAGCCCCGCGGCTATAATGTATTAATCCACCCCATTCCCTTTTGACCATTTCAGTATCATTGGCAGGAGGATATGTCTCCTGTATTGCCATGTCTGAGTTTCTATCTTATTTAAAAAGCCTAAATAAACTTATCCGTTTCGTATTATTTCTTAGTCCACGAACGTTAAGGGTCATAAAATGACTTTGTGATGCCAATGTGGCTAGTAGTGCCCCTTAGGTTGTCTTGGCACGTCGACTAGGGTTAGAGTTGCAGCCTGGCGAAGAGGCTGGGAGTGGGCATTTCTGACTCACTGACCGGGCACGATCCAAGAAGACAGCCATTTTCACTCTCTCTGCGATGCTTGCTCTTACTGTAGATCTCCCTCTTGCCGAGGTACACTTCTAGATGCAGATTTACCGTGGTAGTCTGTCTGCTTTTTCCTGATCTTCATCCTGCAGTGGAGCCGCGACGTGAGGTAATAATAGTTGGTACCAAAGGTTCGCATTCGGCGTCTCCTTTTCTATGGCCAAGCAGGTTGCAGACCAGACACAGTTCCTCATTCTGCCAGGAGGCGGCTAAGCGTCCTACTTGCAGACATTTTTTGCGTGGTACTTGTGGCAGGTCATTAATTGGTCTTTGTTTGTAGTAAAGAGATGCTACGAAAGGGCCCAACTGGAATGTTTTGGGAATGGGACTTTTTGGCAGGTCAATCGTAATTATTCTTCTGCGGTTGAGTCACTCTGTTTGTGGGTCCCTAATTTTTTTTCCATTATCATGTTCGGTCTTAGGCGCACCCCAACTTAACTGAATGTTTCTCCAAGCTGTCGTTACTAAATGACAGCGGCACCATTGCAGGTTGTGCTTTCAGTGAGAGGTTAAATTCTGGAAACTGAGGGTTAACCGACGTTTTTTAAAATATAGTAACTATTAAATCTAATAAAGAAATGATTCAGTTCTTTGCTCCTAGTGAAAAAAAAAAGTGTCAAAACTTGCCATTGCTTACGACGCAGCCCTCGAATTAAAGACCAGGAAGACTGTAGCTTCAAGGTTGACGTCCTGAACTCTTTGCGTTAGTTCACCATAGACTAGATCCTTGTGGAAGTTTCCAGTTGGATGTTGTCATCTCTGAACAGGGAAAATAATATACATGTGCAAGATAAGGTATTTGCTTCTAGAACGGTGCAGCCTTAGAGAAATAAATCTTGCATGACAATCCAGGTCAAATTCAAGTTTTAACATTATATGATGGGATGAAGTATACTTTCTATATGGGTTACACTTTAGTACAACTGTTTGTTTGAGATGGTATTCCATCACCACATGGAAATTCAATAAAGGAATAATATGCTTTTTTTTTTATGCCAGGTGAAATTATCTATCTGGTGATGTGCCTTCTTTTTCCATAACACAGAGCAGGAAGGCATCATTTTTTTATGGGGTAAAAGGACCCTTTGGTTAAAATGTGTTAGTTATGTGTGTAGATATATTATGGCAAAGCCGTGTAACCAACTTTCTAGACTCTAGATCAATAACGTTTCAGCTATCATATCTGATCTAGAACGGGAGGAAAAATCTTTTTAGCTGGAGAAATAAACCGATCTCCAGTTCATCAGTCAGCTAGTACTAACACAAGTAAGAGACTTCATGTGTCCACAAGTAGCTGCTTAATCATATCTAATTTATATTGCAAATTACAGGTGATTCAATTTTATCTCCATTTCTTCTTCCAGTCGCCAACGCGCTGATGATGTGATAGCTAGCTTGGCATGCCCCATTACTCACTTAGACTCACCCATATACTGCAGATTATATCCATCTCATTATATCCATCTCATTTCTGACTCAACTGTCTATGAAAACTTAACGAAAATTTGCACGACTGGGTTTTAATGCAGCAGTTATTAATGCTTTGGTAGCTCAGCGATATTCTCTGTCCTTTATTTACTCATTCTCTTTTATTCAGCTCCCCCCTTCCCCCTTTCCAGTGTTTAAATCAAAATTTATATAAATGGATTAACAATAACATCACTCATGTCAGCCCCGTACACAACATACCAGATAAAGAACTCACTAATATTAGATTATAGTGCTTTTTTGTTACCTGCAATTTTTTTTTCAGCCCGCACCGGCTGCACCTTTTTATTGTGGTGTTGTATTGAGAGAAATGGTGCAGGTGACCGAAGTAATGGTAAACATGTCCAATATCAACTCCCATGGTTGATTTACGAGGTATGTAATAAATGAAAGGGTTTACTTCGTTGTCCTCAATTGTTCTTCAATGTTTTAACTTCACTATAACCACTTAAAACGAAATAAGCCAAAGGAAGACGAGATGTAATTCATCCACGGGTCCCTCAGACAACAATCACAGTAATAAAGACTATAGAACATCAAAGCCAAACGTGTTTGTTTAGAAGGGTAATGGTGACATCCATAAGAATAAAGGTGGACATTCGTGTTGTAATAAACATGTTTTCATGGCAGGATAATGGGAGGCAAAATTTAGTGTTTGACGCCTAAGGTAGTGTTCCATTGCTGTATTTGCTAAATCGAATACTATTGACACGACATACTATGATAATGAGAAATCTTGAGTTTCAGTGCACTCCCGGATTCTAGGCGTTGTTATCCTGTAATTACACTTTAGTATCGGCGGATGGTATCGGGCACCAACACTTAACTGTAAATCGCTTCATTTTCTTGCAGCTTGAGATTTAACAGGATCGAAAATTTGATTGTCTCTATGTGACGTAGTTGTCTTTTGATTTTCCTTTTTTTCATTCTGATTTTGTCTATGCATGCGTCTTTCAAAATTTAGGTGATTATTTGCCTTTCCCGATTGCAAGTCTCTCGTTTTCAATGCAAAAGCAGTCATTAGTGCACTGACAGAAGACGGATTAGATTGTCCATTTGTGTTCCCGTACGAAAGTGTCTGTGTAGAAATTCCTGTGTCTGTACCTTCATTTTTTATTATTTGATGAACGTTTAAGCACCCCCCCCCCTCCCTCTTTCCTTTGAAAAAATGCACCCTGAAAAAATGCACACGTGGACAGAGGAGCGTTTGAGTAAAATACAACAGGTGTGCATTTAGGAAAACCTGCGTATTGGCAGAATTTCAGATTTTGGTGCAATGTCCCCCGGAATTAGGCCTCTCTATTCTGCCACATCAAACGAGTGGACAACATAATTCAACAGTGCCAGAAGAGCAAGAGGCCAGATAGGGGGAGTAAATGTGGCAGTGTTCCCAGGTTTTCTTGCAGTTTAAAAAAAAATAAACAACGGTGCTTGTAAAATGGGCCACAAAAAACAAAACAAAAATGAACAAAAGAAATATAATAAATGGTGGATGGCTCAAACATTAGCCAGAAGGCGACTGATATTAAATCCGTCTCTCCCAAGAAAGATGTGGGTCGCCAATTAATGCACCCGGGAGGTCAATTGCTCGATGGGTAAAACTGTTTTTTTGAAAATACAACCTCTTGCAACTATTCCTGCCCATTTTGGAGATTCTAACATGTTTTTTCTTTTTTCTGCAAATTTTTTTTATAAGCAGAGGTCAGGGTTTTAAGTGAAAATGGAGAAAACGGAATATCGCGCAGTTATTAAGTGCCTTCATATGAAAGGCATGACATGTTCAGAAATTCATGAGGATATGGTGAGAACATTAGCAGAGAGTGCCCCTTCATATGCAACAGTCACACGCTGGGTCAGAGAATTCAAGCGCGGCAGGGAGAGTGTTGAAGATGACCCAAGATCAGGAAGACCCCCCAAGTGCAACAACCAAGGATAACCTTGACCTTGCTCTGCAGATGGTTATGCAAGATCCCCGATTATCATGTCGTCAAATAGCCGAGAGATTTGGGATCTCCATCTGAGCCAGCAGATAACATTTTGACAAAAAAACTTGGATTCTCAAAGGTTTCTGCGCTGTGGGTCCCTCGTCTTTTGAGCCCTGAACAGAAGCGCACCAGGTTCACACTGCCCACGAACAATCTGGAACTGTTTGAAGCTGATGAAGAGAATTTCCTTGCTCGTTACATCACCATGGATGAAAACTGGGTTCATCACTACCAGCCCGAAACCAAAGAACAATCAAAGCAGTGGAAGCATGCATCATCCCCAACCCCAAAGAAGGCCAAGGTAATTTCGTCAGCTGGCAAGGTCATAGCATCTGGGTTTTTTTTTTGGATTCACGGGGTGTCTTCCTGATCGAATACCTTGAAAAGGGTCATACAGTAACTGGAGCGTATTATTCTGAACAACTGAAACACCTTCGGGAAGCAATCAAAGAAAAAAGGCCCGGAATGCTCACCAGAGGAGTCCTATTCCACCAAGACAATGGAAACGATTCGTGATTGTGGATACGAACTTGTTCCCCATCCACCCTATTCGCCAGACTTGGGCCCCTCCGACTTCCATCTGTTCCCCCAAATGAAAAAAGAGCCCTGGCTGGTCGCCATTTTGCCAGTGACTATGACGTCATAGTCGCTGTCGAGAGGTTCCTGTAGTCTCAGACAAAAGAGTTCTTCCACACTGGGATAAAGGCGCTTTAGCACCGCTGGAGAAAGTGTTCTGCCCTTGAGGGGGACTATGTTGAAAAATAAACCGCCAGGAATCCTCTATCTTGTTTAGTTTTTCTGATGATTAAAATTTTCAGACACCCCTCGTATCTACAAAGACCACGCTAAATAAAGGACAACGGTCCGAAACAACTATGGGCATTTCCAGCAATTGCTGGGTACTACCGGTAAAGCCCACCGACCGGATCAGTGACCTTACTCACGGGGAATCTTATCTGGGTCGCACAGACCCTTGCCGATGACTTTATCACGCTTGATAATGTATTAATCAATGAAACCATTGTCCTTAACCAATGAGCTGACTTACGACACCAAACTGACAGCAGCTATAATATTCTTGAGAACGAAGCATCAAAACTAGCCACGCCCCCAAAGCGCTAAACAAATGGTTTCATCTAGATTAGCGTATACCAATGAACCAGCGTGGGCATTTTGGGGCACAAAAGTATTCACGTGTGTGGCTAACACAGCAGCGACTCCAGTTAGTGAAGAACTGCTAATGTCAGATCAGGATGAGTTGGGCATGTGCATTATCTTGTCTGGTCATTGGAATAGTCATTAGTTTCGTTTCTTCTGGTATGTAGAATCTGAACAGTTCTTGTTTTAATTACAACATAATGGTTTATTCATCCAACTCACGAGCCGTTTGAGTTAAATTTTATAAAGATAAACAGTTGAAATTCCATAACGCGTCTTTTTTTTTTTCCACCAGCGGACTCAACATCAGCTTTTCAGTTTTCTCGGACATTTTCTCTTAAATTTGTTGAAACTTTTGCACAGCCACGTATTTCATGCTAAACAGCATGTGTATCTGTTTTCATTGTTAGAATGTAGCCTGATTTTGAGTTTGTAACAACATGATGATAGAACTAAATAATTTCCAGAGGTCTACAGTCAAACTGTCCGATATGTTGAAATGTGCATTATCTTTGAATGGGAAAACGAGTCCACGACATAATAATAAATTATATTTCTTTAACACTATTTCTAATCTGTAGAGTAATCGATCTCCAGAGACGAGAGTTTGTTATAATATATATAATACCAAAATATTAGGAAAGACCAAGACTCAGCATACAGTGAACCATGAATGTTTGACATACACTGACCCAATACACCTAAAGAAAACTGAAGGATCCATTATCAATGCATTCTTTAAGTTGTATGTTTCTGCAAACATTAAGATTTCCCCCTTGATTTGGCCGACAATTATTACAATCTTGATGTCGTCTTACTGGATTTTAATACGTTTCCCGTTAGCAAGACTGGCTATGTCTTGAAGACAACGTGCATTAAATTCATTATTACACGCCGTTTGTCTTACATACAGAGTGTCTTCACTCATTTTGGGCCTTCAGTGTGGAAAATCTTACTACGGGAAATTAGAGATGATGAAAATTTGAACAGCCTTTTAAATTGAAACTGAAAAATGCATCTTTTTAACTGAACTTTGACTTTAAAACTTCTTCAAGTAGATCTAATTGTATTTTTAGTGAGTAGCATTTTCAACGCGGTTGTTATATTATTATCTTTGTAATTTTTATCGCAAAGCGTGCAGAGCCTCTTGGAAATGGGAGAGTGCGCCGTATGAGTATACGTTTTCGTTATTATAATTTCTGCATGGCGGCAACTGTACATTTAATTCCATTTCCATTTCTAATCTCTTCAGCAAATGGACCTAATGGGTGAGTTTGTTTGTCTGTTTATTTTACTGGAAGCACTCTCTCCTTTCCAGAATTGTCTTCACCAGAATAAATGTACAAAGAAACTGGTTCCAATTTATGAACTTGACGATGGTTACTGCATAGTTTATTTATGATAATTACCTGGCGCAGTTAGTGCTGGGGTGCTATTTTAAAATCTATATTTATCAAATTACAAAACTTACACTCTCGTGGATTCTTTGCCAAGCACCTTCAGCACCAACTTGCGCCGTTAGCGAAAAACAACAACAAAAAATCTTTACAGTGTTCACAGTGTGCCTGGAAAGTTGATGGTTTAAATCTGGGGCGTATCTACAGAAGATAACGCCTGTGGGAAGTACTGAAATTACGCCCATTTCCAGACACATTATACCCATCTCCTAGGTCACTTTACCACAAGATCAGTTCAATAATACAATCCAGTCTCGTTAATTTTGGTAGTGAAACAGCTTTGGTGCGGATCAGTAATGAATGACCCATTGAAAACTGCTGATAATGATAAGATGTCAATCCTATCCTTGTTAGATATGTCAACACATTCGACACTCTAGTTTACTGAAAGTATGCTTGTCGTTATGTTTGGCTTGTCCGACACGATTTCATGTTGATTTAAATCCTACGTGTTTTTTATCCAGGCAGTTCCAGTTAATATTCAAGTAAATTTGCACCACAATTTGGTGTTCTTCAGGGATCTGTAATAATGCCCGTTTGGTACACCATGTAAGCATTTGAGTAAGAGCCATGGGCGAAGCGTGGCCCTCTGCAGAGGGTAACAAGAATTTAAGCTAGTAAGATCCTTATATTAGGACGTCTCTCTACATCATATTCACATAGAAATACATAAATGTGACTGAAACAATGAAACGGGGGCTATGCATTGCAAAATCTAAAGAGCTGACTATGCTTGTCAGCAGGACAGGAATGCAGCAATTTACAAGCTAAACTAATCTGAAAATACCAATCATTCATGCTAACAGACTTATAGACGTACATTTTTTATCCGTTTTTTAAAATATAACGGAACGTTTTCATTGCCATATTCATAGCCAGAGATTTTGTTATTCTACCATCTCATAAAGTTTCTCGAAAAGGACCCGTTAAGCAGAAAGTGCTTAAGTGGCATCTCTGTGACACAACAATGTGCAGCGATCTCGTAGAAGTGGCTATCAGCCGTTGCGGTATAGGTTCGGTCGACCTATCCAGGGAATTAATGTTCTTGATACGTTCGACTGATATTGATCACAGTTATATCTAGATCTAGACTATATTGCTATGCTTTGATAGCTCTTGCTGTGCATAGAATAAATTATTCTTAGATTACCTCATACAAATAAAAAATCCACACAAACTCTTTCACTCCACTCTTTACCTTTCGAGTAGGATGAAAACGATCGCATAGTGAAAAGCCTGCATAGGTAAAAAATCAGGTCAAACTTTGATTACGATCCTATTTTTTTCTCCACTGTTCGGCTGCCTGCGGCGCCGCTTCGACGAATACAGGCTATGCGCAAGCTCGCTTCTGGGTGTAGTCAAGTCTTCTTCGTCTTTGTTAATCACTGATTATGGACCAGTTCATAATGTGTAGGTCCCTGTAAAGATGCTTTTCGGTGAGGGGTGTTGGACTGCTGAACTGACTAAATGGACTTGGAGTTGGGTTCGATCTGATAAGAGTAGTAATTCTAGAATTAATATTCGAAGGGTAATCACTGATTATTTGATTATGAGGAAGCCTCGCCCCTGGTAAGATCTTAAACGAACATCACATGCAATATCACGACTTATGCAGCTGATATTCAGTTATATAAATCTGTTTTCCCGATCCCAACAGATGTAACATGGCTAGCAGAGAAAGTTCTAAACTGTGTCCAGTCGATGAAATCTAAGATGAGTACAAACAAGTTAAAAATAAACAATGACAAGACTGAGATAATGCCATGAATACGGCACTGGGGCAAATGTTCATGTTGATCTTGATGAAGTTATTATTAGCATCAGTCACAAAGCTAAAAACTTACGTGTCATTTTGGGCTGTCAGTAGAACACCACATTAATAACATCACAGAAGTGGCCTTTTTAGAATGAGAAGGAGTCCCAAAATAAGACCTTATTTCGTTATGAATGCTACTAAAACTTCAATGTCAGCGTTCAGTATTTCCAGGCTAGATTACTGTAATTCACTACCGGCAGGCATTCCAAGTGATAAATTAAGCAAGTACCAACGAGAACAGAACAACACAGTTCCATCATATTTAACTGAATTATTAGCTCCTTAAACGCCCTCCAGAAATCTGATGTCCACAAATTCCAACCTAATATCTTGGAAACAATCATGTTCGTTATAGAAATAAATGGGGATCATTCCGTTTCTTTATTTGTCCCAAGTATATGGAATGCTCCCAGCAAGAGTTCGAGAGAGATTTTTACCAGTCCTGGATCGGGAATTTCTATTGACTGACTGATATATTGTCTTCCTGTCACGTACGTTTGGTACACATAAAGTTATCTAAGTACATAAGAGAAAGCTGAGAGAGAGAGAGAGAGAGAGAGAGAGACAGACAGACAGACTGACAGACAGAGAGAGAAAGAGAGAGAGAGGGAGGGGGAGGTGTGAAGCGCTTTGGGCACCCCCCCCCCCCAAACCCCTGTGGAAATAGGCGCGATGTAAATACTCCATCATTATTATCATAAATTAACAAATTATGGCACTACACGAAATTACAACGGCACTTAGTTCATGTCTGATAACATTACCTGATGGCTATCCCAGGAGGGCTTGTCTGAGTTTAAGAGAAAATGCTCCGCGGTGCCTCGTTTCAAATGGCGCCTGGGGCACGTGCTATGCCAGCCAAGCCTTGGAAACGCCACTGGTTTACGCTTTAAAATTGTAAAACTTTATTTCTGACTGAATTATTTTCAGCGTCTTTCCATCCACGTCCTTTCAGCTTGGTCTTTCTTTCGGTCCATCCAGGTTTGAAGGTTTGGTGGGGCGATCATGAGTGCCGGGGATGTAGGGGGTGGGGCAAGTTTTTAAAGATGGGATATAGGTACACTAATTTGTGCAGGTATATGTATGTGCATATGGTAATGGTCTACAGGTGTGTGAGGCTGGACGCCGGAATCAGATGGTACGGAAAACTGTACCTGTTTCAAGGCTACGAGTACGTTCACATTAATGACCAAGGCGCAGAGATTTTGAAAGGGGTAAGTGTAGCGTCCCACTAGTTGAACGATCGATATTTTCTCACCCCCCCCCCCCGCTTGGCGAGTCTCACTCGGCGACCTTCGTCCCCCCTCTCGCCAGTAAGGCCGGTATTTCCCTTTGATGTCGCTGTGTGGCTTGTTTGTTTCACTGTAGAAAATCTAGAGAGTCTGGAAGATACTGCAGTGTCCGAGATTACGCTAGGTCGACCTTGTGTGATGTAATTCTGTGACGTGTCTGTGTACGATTGGGTGGCTGGTATGTGTCCCGAACGATCTAGGTCTGTCTCGTGCTTATGGGGCGGTTAAGCCGCTTCCTGAACGTTCCTGGACAGAATATATATAAGGAGGGCCAGGCGAGCAGGAGTGGTGCAAATCGTAGGGTGAAAGTCGTGGGTGCAAATCGTGGGTGTGCAGATCGTAGGTGCAAATCGTAGGGTGAAAGTCGTGGGTGTAAATCGTGGATGTGCAAATCCAGTCATAGTTAGAAGTGTGTCTTCCCGGCTAGCTAGGTGTAAGTAACCTGTGGATATCAGCTCTTGTTTACAGTTATTAAACGTTAGTATTAATTGTTCATCGGATCCTATTATTTATTTTTACAACAGTTCGAGACAGTTTCGTTTTTAAGGGGCAGACGATCAGTTCATCTGACTCTCCCCATCATAACGTGCTGAAATTTGCTTCAACTGTTACATATTGGGGGCTCGTCCGGGATCCGATCAGATCAGAACAGATTCAATTCAGACCATCGAAGTGTTTCTAAAGTAGAAGTTAAATTGTGTAAAGATCATCGAGGATATCCACAACATGTCAGAGGCTATTGGAAGGTTTGGCCAGGAAGCAGACGCCTTGGAGCTCACTGGGAAGGAGAGACAGAACTACATCCGTGAAGGCCTAAAGGAGGAAAGAGAGAGGCAAGAGCGCATGGAGCAACTGAAGGAGGAAAGTGAGAGGCAAGAGCGCATCGCATGGAGCAACTGAAGATGGAACGACAGGCTCAGCTGGAAAGAGAAAAGATGAAGCACGAGCTGGAGATGGAGAGGATCCGCCATCAGCGTGGATGCGAGTCGACGCAGGGGACCAGCGACCACGCCAGTTCCAAGAGACCCAAGTTACCTGCATTTCAGGATGGGAAGGACGACCTTGATAGCTGGCTACTTCGTTTTGAGAGGTTTGCCGAGACAGCGGACTGGCCCAGATCCACCTGGACGACATCACTGTCTGCCCTGCTGACTGGGAGAGCTCTGGAGTGCTTCTGTCGATTACCGATCGATGAGGCCAAGAACTACGACAAAGTCAAGGAAGCTTTGCAGAAGAGGTATAACCTGTCGGAGGACGGTTACAGACTCATGTTCAGACAAGGTAAGCCTGATGATGGAGAAGATGTCGGGATGTTTCTTACTAGGATCAAGACCTACCTAGAGAAGTGGATAATGCTATCAAAGACGGAGAAGACCTACGAAGGAGTAAGGGACCTGTTCGTTAGAGAGCAGTTTATGGATGCTTGCCCACCAGACCTTGCGACCCATGTGAGGGAGAGGAAGCCAAAGACGCTACAGGACGTCGCAGACTCGGCGGAGGCGTTCCTGGTAGCGAGGAACCGGACACTCAGCGGGAGCGCCAGACTGCAGAGCCGGCCAGTGCGACAGAGGCCCAACGGAGACAGAGGCCCACAGGTCTGCCATAGGTGCCAGAGGCCGTGACACAAGGCGAGGGAGTGTCGTGCAAGGACAAAAGACAAAGGTGAGTTCAAATGTTACCTTTGTGGAAAGCCAGGCCACGTTCGGAGAATGTGTCCAGCCCAGAAGGATACGGGGCGAGGCAAGCCGAACAAGGCGGCAGCGGCCGTAGTGATAGCGGCGGACGAGTCCTCGAGACAGTATGCGACGACGGCTGACACCAGCATCAACGTTCAAGCGGTAATGAAGGACGGGAAGCTCCAGTTAGCGGTGCCTGTTACGTGCGGAGGATGCAGTGACGGAAGGACCGTGGAGAAGCTGAAGTTACCAGTGATGAAGGGCTTAATTGGAAATCGAGCAGTAGATGTGCTAAGAGATACCGGCTGTGAAGGGTTAGGGTTAGGGTTAGGTGCGGCGATCACTGGTGAACGACGGACAGCTCACCGGTGGGAAGAAACTTATCGGAGGATCGATAACTCCTTGTTAGCGGCGGAGGAAGCCATTAACGACGTGAGAACGCCTTACCTGACGGGCAGAGTGACGGCGCTGTGTCTCCCGGAGACCATCTGCGACCTAGTAGTCGGGAACGTGGACGGAGCGAAGGACCCGTACGAGCCTGATACTGAGGTGATGGTAGGAGCGGTGACCACGAGGGCCCAGGAGAAGAGGAAGGACCAGTCTACGTTGCTGAGGGTGCCGAGGGCAGAACGGCACGCGGGAGTGGATAGGAAGGAACTCATCCGACTCCAGGAAGAAGACGAAGACCTCAAGAAGTTGGGGCAGAAGAAAAATCCGACCAACAGAGGCAATAAGTCCGTACACTTCGAGAGACACGGAGGTGTACTGTACCGAATTTATAGGGACATAAGACAGGCTACGATTACAAGACAAGTGGTACTACCCGAGAAACTGAGGGAGTATGTACTGAGCGTTTCACTGTAGAAAATCTAGAGAGTCTGGAAGATACTGCAGTGTCCGAGATTACGCTAGGTCGACCTTGAGTGATGTAATTCTGTGACGTGTCTGTGTACGATTGGGTGGCTGGTATGTGTCCCGAACGATCTAGGTCTGTCTCGTGCTTATGGGGCTGTTAAGCCGTTTCCTGAACGTTCCTGGACAGAATATATATGAGGAGGGCCAGGCGAGCAGGAGTCGTGCAAATCGTAGGGTGAAAGTCGTGGGTGCAAATCGTGGGTGTGCAGATCGTAGGTGCAAATCGTAGGGTGAAAGTCGTGGGTGTAAATCGTGGATGTGCAAATCCAGTCATAGTTAGAAGTGTGTCTTCCCGGCTAGCTAGGTGTAAGTAACCTGTGGATATCAGCTCTTGTTTACAGTTATTAAACGTTAGTATTAATTGTTCATCGGATCCTATTATTTATTTTTACAACAGTTCGAGACAGTTTCGTTTTTAAGGGGCAGACGATCAGTTCATCTGACTCTCCCCATCGTAACGTGCTGAAATTTGCTTCAACTGTTACAGTAAGTGAACTGTCGGCCCTTACATGGGAAAACGGTTGTGTGGTCCTCATACATATTTAAAAAAGTATATAAACATGATGGTATCATTGCACTTCAATGAAAAATACTTGCAGCCTAGTTGTGACTATTGAAAACTTAGGCAATGAAGCACAAAGTAATGGTTAGACCGTCAAAAGGGGGGTGGGGTATTTTCAGTATGAGATTCAAGAGGAAACGCCAAGGCAGGGAAGTGGACTAAGAGTTATACATGTAATATTACTTTAAATTATTGATTATACATTTTATGTAAAATACTAAGGTTCCGTAACAAAAGCCACTTATAAATTACACACCTTTTCCAGAGTATTAGAGACTGGGGTGGTCTGCCAGGTCCTATTGACGCAGCTGTTCAGTGGACGGGAAACTACGATTATTATTTCTTCAAAGGCCCGGTATATTACAGGTAAAGTTGATGGAGTTGTTGATAATGATCATGACGGTGGCGATGATGATGCTGATGATGGTAATTATGATGATGATAGTTCCAGTGAAAACATCAACTGTTCTTCTACAAGTGTCGTCGTCACTGTTATCGTGTTGATTTCAAAATCAGCAC
>OZ007568.1:19373791-19551291 GCA_963931925.1 Onchidella celtica
TTTAGATCGTGACCTACATAATACCCTAAAAGATAAGAGTACCAGCTGACTGGACAGTGCTTTTGTTTCAAGGTTTTGTTTTTATAATGTCGCACTCCGACATGTAATGCGTTACCGTTTGTGAAAGATGCCCAAGTAGAAAGTCACTTTGCGTTCCCTGCAGTTGCAAAAAGTCCTACAAAAATATATCTCAAGAAGGTGTAGACCAGTAACAGAAGAAGGGTACCGCACTGATTATGTTACATTGTTTTTTAACCGGGTTCAAAAGCTAGTAGAAAGGCGAGAGGTTTTTCATTAGTCCTTTTAGTGTATGCTGCTACATAAGTTCATATTATTATGATACAAGCCCGCCCGCTTGCCTCCTCCCCTTTCCTAGTGTATTCCCCACTCCCAACTGTTCTATACCCCGTTCTGCCCTATAACTTATACTTTTTCTCTCCCCCTCCCCCCACCCCACCCCCACCCCTTCTGCCCACCCTGCTCATCTGTACACATGTCTTAAACATTTGGTGGTTTGCAAATCACTGTTGAGGCCCAGCACACCAAGCTTATTCAAATGTTTTTTGCTTTTTTTTCTCTGTGTGTTCGTTCCCGGCCTTTTCTCCCTGTATCATTGTAACGTTATTATATATAGATTTAATTGTTCTGACATATCAAGCACATTTCTGATGTTCAAAAATTAAAATAAAATTCAGATGACTTTACACTTATGAGCCTTAGGGTAGCCACACAAAGGCCACCGAGCCACTAGGCGCTTTGGGTGAGAAGAATTGCACTATATAATTTCAACAACTGGGCACAGAGCCCACCTAGATTCGGTCCGTTTATGTAGTGCAATTCTTCTCACCTAAAGCGCCTAGTGGCTCGGTGGCCGAATTCGGTGGCCTTTGTGTGGCTACCCTTATAATTATTTCATACCTTGCCACTAAGTATTATTATGTCAGTGGTGCCAAACCAAAAAATACATGGTTTACTCATGGACAACCAATTATAAAAAATAATAATAATACCAACGGACACACGTAAAATTAGTGTTAAAGTCTAATCATATCAATTTGAATGCATTTTCAATCCTTTTGTATATCATGCTTTTAGTGCGTGTTTATTTCCTCTTAAATGTATCATAATTTACAAGAGTCAGGAATGTATGCTTCAATATGATACCCGATGACAGTGATAATGAACAATTTAAACTAAAGTTGAAATAAACTGTGGTCTTGACTTGTTTTTTTTTTTAAAGTAGGGTATAATCTGGACTGGGGGGGGGGGGGGTATAGTCTGGCCTAGCCAAAAGTATCCCCCGGGGTGTAAAATGGCCTAGCCCTGAATATACACCGGGGTATATTCTGGGCTAGGCCTGTTTAACCCAGGGTATAGTCTGGTGGGGGTATAATCTGGCCTGCTACACCTGATTGTTTTGTTGTTTGTTTGTTTATTTCTTTATCTTTAATAATGGCATTCTTCACTCACTTTGCGCATTTACGCGCTCTTCGACCCATCCAATTCTCTTGAAATGGCAAAAATTTGAGCACGGCGCGTTGTGTTTGATAATGAACACATAGCAGAAAGAGATAACGACATGTGTTCGTGGAAAAGAAAGGCTCGCAAACTCAAATCAAATCTTCACCACCATTTGGAACCCCCAAATCTAAAAAGGAACTTTTCGCAGGTCAAAAGGAAGGCAAATGTAAAATTTCAGGCAAACCCGAGCTGTATTATCAGCTGCGATAGGTTTTGCGAAAAATCCCACTAGATTTATTTAATTTTGATTTTACTGCTCTGCTATGCCAGCATCTCCATGTCATAAAATCATTTACATGGGTATCGCTGATGTTAAACATTTTCATCCAATATAAACGATGTTACAAGAAAAAAATCAACAACGACAACAAGAACCACGACGAAAACAACAACAACAACGGTGACACGTCCTATAAGTGATAAAATACATTTGAAAAAAAAAGAAAACCGCAGAAAATCTGTGAAGTCGGTGTGGGGCTTGGAACAAACTGAATAGGAGGCCAAAAAGAGACAAAAATGTTACAAAATTTGTGCAGATCGAAAGCTCGTATTGTTTTTCCATTTTATTTCTGATTTATTGTAACTTTTCTCTACTGGTTCTTACGTGGAGCTTTGTATGTAACCTACAACCTTTCTCCATTGCTTTTGTTTTTTACCATGTTTCAACATCCAAGAAATGCTAAATTTGCCGTTTGTCTTATGTGGTTCTTACGCGGTTCTTTGTAGATGTATGTAACATACAACCTATCTCCATTGCTTTTGTTTTTTTACCATGTCTCAACATCCAAGAAATGCTAAATTTGCCGTTTGTCTTACGTGGTTCTTACGCGGTTCTTTGTAGATGTATGTAACATACAACCTATCTCCATTGCTTTTGTTTTTTTACCATGTCTCAACATCCAAGAAATGCTAAATTTGTCGTTTGTCTTATGTGGTTCTTACGCGGTTCTTTGTAGATGTATGTAACATACAACCTATCTCCATTGCTTTTGTTTTTTTACCATGTCTCAACATCCAAGAAATGCTAAATTTGCCGTTTGTCTTACGTGGTTCACCTATCTCCATCGCTTTTGTTTTTTACCATGTTTCAACATCCAAGAAATGCTAAATTTGCCGTTTGCCCACAGGTCTGGATTTGGGGCCAGGAACTCCGGGGACCTTTTGACTTCAGTAGTACATACAAGTTGAAGTCGTGGAAATTGTGCACGGCTTATGAACAGGTGAGACTTCCTTCACAAGCCTTGTCACCACCTGTGGAAATTCTTCCGATTTGAAAAAAAAAAAAAAAAGATTTGACACACTTCCAGTTTTATTTGTTTATTTATTTGTTTGTTTTCATTACCGTGTATTCACATTGCAAGGGAAAACAATACTCTAAGCACTTAGGCAAAGGACACACGTTTCATATTTTCCCGCAGTTATGTACTGAATATTGTGTGTGTACTTGTGTGTGTGCGTTTGTCTTTGCGACGTTAACCGGCCATTTTCATTGTTACACACCCACATCATCCGTCACCCGACGTTAAACGGCCGACCGGATGGTGTTATGATGCCATTTTCGTGCTTCCCGGCTTTTCTTGCCCTACGTCACGAAATTTCTTGGAAATCATGGTCAGACCGGATGTCTCTAGTAAACTGTATGGGGAACATACAGCCTGCATACACACGTGACTGTAGTGTCTGCAGGGGCGAAGCGTGGCCCTCTGCAGAGGGTAATCAGAATTTAAGCTAGAGATCCTTATAATAGGACGTATCGCTACATCATATTTACATAATTATAAATGCAGCCACTAAAACAATGAAACGGGTGCAAGGCATTGCAAAATCTAAAGAGCGGACTATTCTTGTCAACAGGACAGGAATGCAGCAATTTACCAGCCAAACTAATCGGAAAATACCATTCATTCATACTAACAGGCTTTTTATAGACTCATATTTTTCATCCATTTTTTAAAAATATAATTTGAACGGCAAGTTTTCATTGTCATATTCATAGCCAGAGATTTTGTTATTCTACCATCTCATAAAGTTTCTCGGAAAAGACCCATTAACATTAAAGGGCAGAAAGTGCTTAACTGGCATCTCTGTGACACAATAATGTGCAGCGATCTCGGAGAAGTGGCTATCTGCCGTTGCGGTATAGGTTCGCTCGACCTATCAAGTGAAGTGACAAATGTTCTTGATAGTTTCGTCCGACTGATTTTTATCACAGTTGTTATCTAGACTATATTATTATGCTTTGATAGCTCTTGCTGTGCGTGGAGTAAATCATTCTTAGATTACCTCATACAAACCAAAAAATCCACACAAACTCTTTCACTCTACCCTTTACCTTTCGAATAGGATGAAAACGACCGCATAGTGAAAAACATGCATAAATCGGTAAAATCAGGTCAAACTTTGACTTTTAAACCTATTTTTATCCCCCACTATTCTGCTGTCTACGGGGCCGCGTCAACGAATACAGGCTATGCTCAAGATAGGTTTTGGGTGTAGTCAAGTCTTCTTCGTCTTTGTTAACCACTGATTAGGGGCCAGTTCATAAGGTGTAGGTCCCTATAAAGATGCTTTCCGGTGAGGGGTGTTGGACTATATTATAACAAACGCAAATAGCGAGGTAGAATTGAATGCTGAACTGACTAAATGGGAGAGAGTTGGGCTCGATCTGGAAAGCACAGTTTCTAGAATTAATATTCGAAGGGTAATCACTGATTATTTGATTATGAGGAAGCCTCGCCCCTGAGTGTATGGCACGATCAAACAAGATGGACAGAGAGGAGTGTCTGGTTTATGCGGTAAGTAGCCTAGTTCTGTTTCAAATGTTGTCATAGCTTGCTTTCTAATGTTGACTGAAAGAATTTGTTTTCAGGAAGACCACCCGAAAACAGTAGCAAGCTGGAGAAAGGGTTTTCTTTAACAATTCTCTTTTCATTGTAGCTTAAGATTTCGTTTGTGTGTCCAGACCATAGAGGACAAAGCAATAGGTTGCATATTTACACGCTTCACTGGTTTTTACTGGAATGAATTCAGTAATAAGATAATAAAATCCATTAGTTTACCAACGTTTTGTTGTTGTTTGGTTTTGCTCTCATTCTTAATCTGTGTTTTTTCTTTCTCTCTCTCTCTCTTTTGTTTTGTTTGGTAAATGCAACTGCAGGAAATTGTTGAAGTTGATCTTGACGAAGAGATGCGTAACAGAAAGGCCGTTTTTGTAGATGTTTTTTAAAGTTGTTTATTTATTTGTTGTTTCCTTGCAGTCACATTCTAGACTGATACGGTATCAATATATCAGGTTTAATACACCCTAACGAGAAATGGCTGATTACTGACGTAAAGCATAAGAAATATTACTTTCTTTTTTCATAAAAACACATAATAGATATTTACACTGCTGTTTCTCCACTTTCATGTTGTCCATTGCCTTCATAAACGTTTCCTTCACTGATCTTAGCCATTGTCGCTTTTTTCAATGGGTTAATTACTGTTATATTAATTGCGTTTATCTAATTTTTCCGCCGAAGAAGGAAACGTTATTTTGGTCTTCCTATTGCAGATTCCAAAGAATTTAGACTATGTTGATGAAGAAATGGACGACGACCGAGATGAGGATTAGATCCCAGATTCATGTTCAGGGTCTGACTCTGATGAGGCTTCACAATTTATCCTTGTAGGCATTCTCCTTCCACCATTACACAATGAGGCGAAACATCAAGATAGCGACTCTAGTCCAAAGTCAAATGGAAAAACCCCATCTACTGAGAATGAGCTTCGGTTGCATCAACCAGCTTCTGGTACAGTTTCAGATCAACGGTTGTCAAACAAGAAATCAAAGTTAGACAAAAAGCATTTTTGCATTTTCTGTGGTAAATCACCGGCTAAACTGAAAAGGCATTTACTGTCAAACCATCAGAGCGAACCCGGTATGTTTGATTTTTTAAGTGCTGGCAAGCAAGATATTTAATAAGAAAGATGAACTTGCAGAGCTGAGAAACGCTGGTGACCACATTCATAACATCGAAGTCCTGAAAGGCGGTGATGGAGAACTAGTAGTGAAGAGAAAGCTAAAAGATCCAAAGTTAGAGAAGGATGATTTCGTTCCCGGCTCAAAATGCCTGGGATACTTCTTGAAACGGGACATATGGCGTCATAAATGCCCGAAAGAGCCAAGTTCTCAGACCATACCTAAGAAACAAGCTGTCCGCGCAGGACGATTGCTTCCCCCTGCCAAGAAAGGTGATGAGGGCCTGGGGGAGATTTTAGAATCTCTAAGAAGAGGTCGTATAACATCAGTTGTGAAGAATGACAGCTTAATCAAGATGCTAACCAGACGAGACTTTCAGAAAAATAGATATGACAAGGACAGACATGCTCACATTCGGAATAAAGTCAGGGAACTGGGGAGACTTCTCATCACTCTGAGAGAGAGGACGAAACGAGATTCTGCGCAACTGAGAGATTTTATTCGACCAGGTCATTTCGGAGATGTTGTGGAAGCTACGAAGGAAGTTGCTGGGTACGCATTAGATGGCCAGTGTTACAAAGTGTCTGGACTAGCCATGAAACTCGGACACAGCATCCACAAAAGAATGTTCTGTTTTGTACATTGTTTCAGTGTATGCGATGCATTCAATGAACTGTATGCAATACGGTGGGAATCAGAAATATCTTCACAGGCAAACAGGACCTTGTATCAAAATTTTAAGAAGAATAACACAAAAGAAGTCCTTCTCTCTGATGATGTCTCAAAATTAGCAAAACATCTTTCAAGTCAGGCTGAAGCAATGAGGGAATGTTTGGTCACTGAAAAAGATGTGGAAATGAAGCAAAAGTGGTCGGGGCTGACTGAAATTACCTTTGCTGCCGTTATTCCATTCAACCGGAGACGACAAGGAGAAGCGTCCAATATGACTGTTCAAGACTACACTGATGGATTATCGAAACAGTCCCACAACGATGATGTTTTGGCCGGACTTTCGAATTTTGAACGAGCGCTTTGTAAGCAAATGACGCGAATTGAAATAACTGAAAAGAGGGGTCGCATTGTTCCTGTAATTCTTACCGATGAAATGAAAGCGTCTATGGAGTTGTTACTGAAGATGAGAGAAAGTGCGGGCGTGTCGCCCGATACTCTTTACTTCTTCGCAAGACCGAACAGTGAACCCTTGGGGCAAATGCGTGGAAGTGACTGCCTAAGAAAGATGACAGAAGAGGTGCCTTTACAACAATCAGAATTGCTCAGATCAACAGCATTAAGGAAACAAATAGCAACTCTGACACAGTTAGTCAATTTAAAGGACAATGAACTGGATGTCATTGCACAGTACATGAGCCATGACATACAAGTACATCGTGAACATTATCGGTTACCAAATGGTACGGTGCAAGTGGCCAAGGTAGCAAAGCTCCTCATGGCACTGGAGAAGGGACAAGACTTAGTTCCAGTCAATGCTGACCTGGATGACGATAACTTTGGAGAAGCAGAAAGTAATCATGAGGATGATTCCAGCTCTGATAACGATGACTGCACTACAGCGGAGAGAGGTAAACATTGCTAGGCAGTCTTTTAATTTAAATCCTTTCTTGTATCGGTACGCGTTAAAGGCTCTCCTTTGTAGCAAGAAAAAGAAGGCGAAAGAAACAATATGAGAGGGGGGGTGGGGGAAAGCATAGACAGAGAGAGAGAGAGACAAACACACACACAGAGACAGGCAGACAATAAGAGGCTAGAGAGACAGAGAGAGAAATACACGGAGAGAGAGAAGACTAGAGCGCCAGGGTGAGAGAGAGACAGAGAGAGAGGGGAAGACTAGAGAAAGAGAGAGAGAGCCTAGAGAGTGAGAGACAGGCAGACAGGCTAGCGAGATAGGCTCGCAGGGAGAGGGAGGGAGGAGAAAGAGAGAATCCAGAGAGAGAAACAGAGAGCCTATAGAGGGACAGACAAAGAGAGAGGGGGGAGGGAGACGGGAGAGAGCGTCTAGAAGGGACAGTCACAGAACGAGGGAGAGGGCAATGTGCGAAGGCACAAAGAAAAAACAAATCTGAATGTATGCACTGTTAAACTATTTGTGTTTTAAATATTTTTTATAGCCGATTCTCCAAGCTTTCAGTAATTCTATTTCCTTTCTCCTCTTGACAGAACCCCTCTGTTTGCGCAGTAACATACAACAAAGCCAGGTGTCACCTTCTGCTGTGAAGACACGAGCAAAATCTGTCAAAAGAAAAGGTAACTCTTGTAAGATACCATTTCAGTGTGTAGATTCTAAGTAACTGCGGCTGCTCTGTGGTTTTGCCTTCCATCTCTCCCCCCCCCCTCCCCCCAACCAAGTTTCTCCATTTTAACCTGATATCTCAATGCCTCAGATACTGCAATCCAAATCTCACCCACAATGATCTACGGCATTTATACTACATGTTAAATATGTGATGTCTGGTGCTGCAGTCAGCAATGCACTTGAGCAAACCTTAATTTAAAGCTGCAATTACCTATGACATCTTTTAAATTGTAATGGATGGGGTGGCCTGACCGTTAACGACAAATTAAATATGTTAAGTGAAAAGGAAAACGCAATTTTCATCCCGAGTACGCCTTTAGTAAGGGCTAATTAATGACCAGGCTACTCAAAATTTATTTTAATCTTTTCCATTCAGGCCTGGCCGTTTCTAGGCTGAAGTAAAAAAAAAAAGAGAGAGAAAATTATGGAACACAATGTTGAAAAGAAAGCACGTGAGTCTTATCATGATCCCTGTCTCACTCGTTCCACTTGTTCTTTGTCTCTACCAGCCATTAGGGACATGTCACAACGAAAGAGATGTCAGAGGAAGAAGAAGCGTATCTGAGAGGCTTTTGCCAATGCATTGTTTTGGGCCGTCTTCCTGGAAAGGACGAAGTACTGACGGGTATCGGAAGGGAACCAGCATTGCACAGCACAGGACATGGATTCATGTGAAAAACTTCATACGGAATCGCATTTAAGAAGTCTCCTTAATTTGAGAAAGAAAACTTTACTTGATGATAATGTCACCACCAAGGATCCTGTACGAGTGCTTAGAAAGCCCCTTTTTCCCCATTTCCCTTTTAAATTCTGTTCCTGAACATAAGAATTTGCATTTCGATATAATGCAGTATCAATCATAGACCTCATCAGTTCTTGCCAATTATCTGTGTGGGTAAAACAACCTTCTCCTCTGTTGACTTTTAGTTACTGTGATAATGACAGCGATGGCTGTAGTTGATTTTGTTGTTGATGTTCTTTTAGACAATGCAGTTTCTCAGGTATTTTATGTTTGTTTGTTTTTCCTATTAAATTTTTTGCTGGTTGTCGTCGTTTTGTAATGTTAGAATTTGCTGGTTTTATTGTCTTAAACATTGTGATTTGATAATTAACAGTTGAAATTATATTGAATGCATTGCATTTGTAAACAATCATGCTAAAAGTTTATAACATTTTCTTTAGTTGCCCTAGTTGTCTTTAATAATACGTTAAACAATCTCTCGAGCTCCTCAAGCGGGTAAGAAAGCGTCTTTCATTTTTTTTTCAAACATAAGTCGTGTCTGCTAACTTTTGACTAAGTTAGTGGCTTCTTAATACTAGACGAAATTCCTGAATTCGGGGTCGGCAGATCAAGACAAAGAATCAGTTAACTTTTGATTATTGTTCTTTTTTCACATTCGTTCTATTTCTTTGTAAATAAATCTCCACCAAATTGCAGCATCATGTTGTGTTTTGATTGCCTGGATTTAACTTCATGGTTACATGATTCTGAAGTGTCAGAGTGACGATGATACACTTTGTGCTTGGGCAGTATTGATATTATTATTATTTTTAACCATTATTAACAGTTTTATTGTTTTTAGGCATTAAAGGCATTTTTGCAAGCTGCCACCAGAGTGTATGAATTCATTATCCTACTAAAACATAATTATTTAAAGAGGTTTAGTTTGAAGTAGCTGTGTGAGTGAAGTGAGAGAAAACAGAAACTGAGCCAAGACTGTACAATAATAAGAGGGAGCACAACGCTGACTAATTTTCTTTTGCACCTCGTTTAACTTAAACAATCCATACCTGCAGAATGTAAGCCTACTAACATTTGTCCAAACGTCAAAAGACTGAAGATATTTTATAAATAATGGAGTATATGATAACAAAAAGTGTAAATAACAAGAATAATGTATCGATTTAGAGAACTTGTTTACAAACGTTTGGCTGTGGGACAAAAAAAAAAAAAAAAGTTTGGTACCTTTCAACAAATGGACAAATATCTTTACTTTTAGACCTTTCTTGTAAAACTGAACTTACACAATTTCGGCAATTCAAAAATGATTGAAGATAACACTTCCTTTTTCATTAATTTTTTAGCTGATAACGAGCTTGGTATATCTGTTAGAATGATCATGGAAGATACATAAAAACAACATCAACAAAAGGGATCATTGTGTTTACAGAGATGATTCATTAATTTCTGTTAGTTGTGCTTAATGCTGCCCAAATACCAACAACACAAATTGCGACTCTCTTCTATGATTCACACACACATACAATAATTGCAGACATTTTATTGAAAGCAAACTATCTGCTGTTTATTTTAAACATACACACACACACACACACACACACACACCTATAGCAACGTTAAATTTTCAATAAAGCCATCAATAATCTATGTTAGTGACAATACTGGTCTACGGAAAGGCTAGCGAGGTCAAGGAAAGAGAATCTAACTGAACAAAGACAAAATAGGCACAGTACTAGTTTGTTGTTTCTGGCGTGGTTGTTCATTTACTATAAGAACTTATAAATGATTAAAATGGATAACAGTATAACACATGTATGAATATGAAATCATGCCATAAAACCTTTAATGGATAGTTCATGAGGTTACTTCAGAAATATTATAACTTCCAGTCCTTCCTTCTGTTCTTATCGCATGCCCCCCCCCCCCCAAACAACAACAACAACAACAACAACAACAACGCCAACTCATTCAAATAGGTTACAAAACACTGAACCTTAAGAATAAAAAAATTGGAGAGAATGGCAAAAAAATACCGTGATTTGAGATTTTGTTTTAATAATAGTTCGTCCATCAGGTATGATGATGACCTTAACAACACCAGAGGAATAAAGAACAGAAATTGTTGAGAATTTCAACACATGGACAATAAAGAGAACTAAAGGACACAGAGGACAGAATGGAAAGACTGTTCTTTCATGACTTATGGCTTCTCATGTGACTGATAAGTCCTATTTTTGCCCTGCAGACCCTTCCGCATAAATGACAAGAGTGCTCCGTTGGTTCAGTACCACTGGGCCTTTTTTTGCGCCATTCTCTTTTTTTGATAGCCTGCTGGACTCTGTCAGCTTCCCATGCTTTGCTGCCTCTGGTAAGGGCCGCCCTCCAATTTGCACGATCAAGCGAGAGCTTTTCCCACTCACTCACATCAATGGCAAAGGCCTTCAGTGATTGCTTGAGAGTGTCTTTGTAACGTCTCTTTGGGGCCCCAACATTCCTCGTTCCATTGGAGAGCTCAGAGAAGAAGATTTGCTTAGGGAGTCTGGAGTCGGGCATTCTGATAACATGTCCTGCCCAACGTGGCTGAATTTTTTTCAGGTGGCAGAAGATGCTCAATTCCTTGGCACGATTGAGGACCTCAGTGTCTGGAATTTTATCCTGCCATTTGATCCTTAGGATCTTTCTAAGGCAGGCCAGATGAAAGTGATTTAGCTTTCTGGCATGCGATTGGTACACTGTCCAGGTTTCAGCCCCATAGAGTAGGGTGGGAAGGACCACAGCATTGTACACTTTCAGCTTAGTGTCTGTGCGAATGCCGGCGACATCCCATACTCTCTTTCGAAGCCTGCCAAATGCAGAGCTGGCTTTGCTGATTCTTGAGAGAATTTCAGTATCAACACGAGCCGCGGAAGATAGTGTACTGCCAAGATAGGCGAAGTTCTCCGACACCTTCAGAAGACTGTCATGGACTTTGATATTTGGGGTCACAGGATACTTGTCGTCTGGAGTAGGCTGATGGAGCACTTCCGTCTTCTTTGTGCTTATTGTGAGGCCAAAGTTGTCACAGGCACTAGAGAACTTATCAACACAGTTTTGCATGCTATCCTCATCGTGTGCCAGAAGTGCACAATGATCAGCAAATAGTAGGTCACAGACTTGAGTACTTTTGGTTTTGGTTTTTGCCTGAAGTCTCCTGAGGTTGAATAGACTGCCATCAGTTCGGTACTTGATGCTTACCCCTTGAGGAGGAGAGCTAAAGGCTTCTTGTAGCATTGCAGAGAACATGATGCTGAACAGAGTTGGGGCTAAGACACTACCCTGTTTTACCCCATTTGTGACAGCAAAGGGCTCTGAAACACTGCCGTTGCTTTTGACTGCAGCTTGCATGCCATCATGAAACTGGCGCACTATTGTGATGAATTCGGGTGGACACCCAAACTTCGCCAAGATTTTCCAGAGGCCTTCACGACACACTGTGTCAAATGCTTTTGTGAGGTCAACAAATGTGATATACAGCGCTTTATTTTGTTCCAAGCATTTTTCCTGAATCTGTCTGGCAGCAAAAATCATATCCGCCGTTCCCCTCTCTTTACAAAAGCCACATTGGCTCTCGGGAAGCAAGTCATTTGACGAGAGGTGATCAAGAAGGCGATTCAGAAGCATTCTTGCCAATATTTTGCCAGCAATTGAAAGTAGAGAGATTCCCCGATGGTTGTCACAGACTTGGCTGTCCCCTTTGTTTTTGTACAGATGGATGATTGAAGCATCTTTGAAGTCCTGTGGCAGCTTCCCTGCTTTCAACATATGATTGAACAACTCGGTCAACCTTTCAATAAGCTTTTCTCCACCGAAGGCATACACCTCAGCAGGAATTGAATCCACGCCTGGTGATTTGTTAAAGGACATCTGATTTGTGGCAGTTAGGGTCTCATTTGCTGTGAATGGCTTGGCAAGAGCTGCATTAATAGGAGTCTGAGGGAGGCGGTCAATGGACTCAGTATTTATATTTGATGGCCGATTTAGCACACCTCCGAAATGTTCTGCCCAACGCTGAATTATGGCATTCAATTCAACAATGCGTGTTGAACCATCTGACGCAAGAAGTGGCGTAGTGCCAGAGCGGGATGGTCCAAACACAGCTCGGAGGCTCTCAAAGAACTTTCTAGTGTTGTTTGTGTCGGCATATTTCTGAGTTTCTCTTACTCGCTCTTCAAGCCAGTCATTTTTCATTTTCCTCAGCTTCTTCTGGAGTACACCCTTACATGCACGCAGTGCATCAGCTTTTGCTGTGGAAGAGGGGTCACTGCAGTGAGCTTGGATGAGACTATTTTTTTCTTTGATGAGCACTTTGATTTCATTATCATTATCATTGAACCAGTCCTGGTGCGTGCGGACAGGAAAACCAACTGTGCTCCTGGCGCAAGAGTGTACAGTCGTATTTAGGTCAGTCCAGCTCTGTTCAATGTTCTCAGGGTCAAAAGTCACGCAATCCAATTTTGAGGAGAGTTCTGATGAGAGCTCGCTCTGTTTCTCAGCTGAGCAGAGTTTTGAAACATTTAGGCGTTTAGGTGGCGCTTTCCCTTGAGGGCGTCTATTGCGCCTCAATGTTAGTCTGAGCTTGCAAACAATGAGTCTGTGGTCAGTTCCACACTCGGCACCACACATCGCCTTTGTTACAAGGACATCCTTTCTGTCAGTCTTCCTCACAATGACATAGTCTATGAGATGCCAATGCTTTGAGCGGGGATGCATCCATGACGTTCTGTTTCTCACGGGGAGACTAAAATTTGTGTTGGTAATGAACAGGCCAAATTCAGCGCACAAAGTAAGTAAGCGCAACCCATTGTTATTGCATGAACCAACTCCATGAGGGCCCAAAACATTTGGCCACGCTGAGATTTCGGAGCCAACCCTAGCATTGAAGTCCCCCAAGAGAATCAGCTTATCAGCTGCCGGGACAGAGCATATGACAGATTCTAGATCAGAATAGAACTTGTCTTTGGCTTCATCTGGGTTTGTCATGGTGGGCGCATATGCGCTAATGAGGGTGGCTGACTGGCTTTTCCCAACTGGGATCCTGAGTGTCATTAGCCTGTCATTTATTTCAATTGGCATGGACTGCAAGTTTCTGACAAGGTCATTTTTAATTGCAAACCCAACACCATGCTGTCTCGGTTCGACTGCACCCTTGCCTTTCCAGAAGAAGGTGTATCCGTATCCACCACTGAGCTCTTTGAGTTGGCCACTATCAGGGAGTCTGGTCTCACTGAGTGCCACTATGTCCAGGTTGTACCTGCTGAGCTCAATGGCAATAAGTGCAGTGCGTCTTTCCGGGTTGTTTGAGTTGTCCTGTAGTGTGCGTATATTCCAGGCTCCTAGCCTGAGTAAGCTGAATTTCTTTTTGTTTCGACCGCAAAAAGGGATCCCCACTGGTCGCGGTATACCAGTCAGGGTGATGTGAAGTGGGCTTTCTTTAGGGCACCTTTTCTAGCCCCTTCCTCAGTTGAGGTGAGCAGTGCTATCCTTAAATAATGCTGCTCAGCTACTGTGGGTGCTGCCTCCCCACGCCTCCACTTCAATCGACGATGAAGCGACCATAGCCCACAGCCACCAACGTGTAGGTCTGTGCTAACAGCTTCCAGTCTATCCAAACCTGCTGCCACCGCACTCGCCCATCGCCGTTGGAATTTTGAGAGGAAAGAAGACGAGGTGAGTGTTAAGACTGGCGCAAAGAATTTGTTTTTAGTGAGAAAGAGCTGCGCAAACATCAGACTCACTCTCTCGCCTGGACACAACTTATCCAAGTGGCAAGACAGGGTCAAGACGACCGGAAATGTATCCAGGTGCAGGAGGATGCCAGAGGGACAGTCATATTGCCTGACCGGCTGCCTGTAGGCTACTCCACAGCCTCGCGGACCCAACTGACTAGGGTGAAAGACCCAAACCAAAGAACACCAATACTGGTGGATGCTCTGTGTCACGATATCCAGGCCAGAGTGACGGTATATTGCCATCTGCCCTATCAATCAACCACTGGCCTGCTGCCGCCAGCTTCGAAGCTGCGTCCGGGAAGTTTGCTCAATTCTTCGTCTGTGATTTAGGCAAACAAGCCTATGACCACACCGCTACCGGGGGCCAATATGAAGGACTCAAGTACTGAGGGTCACATTGTGCCCTAGCATGTGGCCGTTGGGTTAGATGAAACCTCCTCCGCCCTGGCCGTTTGCACCGACAGGTGCACGCCCACTGATACCATGCTAGCGTACCAGTTCATGAAACAGGTTGTACTGGATTACATGTTACCAGTAGCAGATTTTTCTGACCTGACATGTGAAACTAAACCCATGTTCCAATTCTTGCATGTTTACAATGCGAAAGAAACCAATACCGTAATTTAAATCAGCGTTGAGCAAGTTTTCCTCCTACCCCTAACCTTCCTGTATGATATATTATTCAGCAATGTGAAACTGCATCACAACTTTCAATTTTTTTTATGCTCAGAATCTGTCTCTAATGTAAACAAAATATTTGACGATACCAGTATTACAAAAAAGCAGTAACAATCACTAAACTTGTAGCAAAGAACACCAACACATGAATGAATGAAAGAAGCTTTTAAAGTCGAAGAAGAAAAGAAAAAAAAAACTTTAAAATAATAATAATACAACATTTTAAGCCTTCACCAGGTCTTGTGGCTGAGCCTGGAACAGGGCACTTCTGAGCCAAACGTGTCACACAGATAAAGAATGATTCATAAAGTATGTATGCTCAGAGAGGGTGGGGGGGGGGGCAAGGTTGATTCCCAACCTATGAAAAGCATTCACAGGGGATGAAGAATCTGTAAAACGTGTGTACCGGTAGGCTTTTCAGCAACAGATTATTTATATATATATTATATAATATATATTTTTTTTTTTTCAACAAAATAAGATTTAGGACTATAGACAAATAAAACAGAGGCTATGTGCAAAAGTCAAATACAGTAGTTCGTACAAAATGTTCCCTAAGGTTTCAGAACATCCCAGGCTTTATGATAGTTTATCATTGGCATTCAACATTTTAATGACCACGCCCTCCTACCAGTGCGGAGATGGGGTAGAAGCAAGTGCTTGGAAAACGCAGGGCAGAGTGTCAAATGTCGCCAAAATCGAGCTACCTACTTCAGGGATGGCCCTTTTATGAATCCGTGTCTGTGAATCTGGAAGACTTTTTATCATTTGAAAAAATAGTCTTCATCGCCACCAAAAAAAATTATTTCCCAACATTCCAGCAGGTCCTGAAAACAAACTATCTACCGTTCATTTAAACAAACACACAAACTCACACACATTGTGTACCACCCCCCCCCCCATACACACGCACACATTGTTCAGTACTTAAAGTTAATTGTGGGGAAAATTTTGAAAATGCACAACATAGTGTGTCATAGACCAAATGCCTGGAATATTGCTGATTGAGTATTCACCACACGTTTTCCCTTTCAAGGTGAATAAACAATATTAAAAACAAACAAATTAATAAAAAAATGTGTGTCACATGTTTTTTTTTCTTTCAAATCAAAATCATTTCCTGGAAGGATGATGACGTCCAGCCGTGGTCGCCACCAATTGCTTCTAATTCTCATCGAAACCGGTAGGCTACCTGCATAATTTCCATGACTTTAAGTTGTAGAGACTAACGAAGGTCATGGGTCCATGGAGACTCTCGGCCCATACCCACAACTGTGGACACAAAAGGCAAATTTAAATGAAATGATCAAAACAACAACACAAGATTTCGATATTTTTTTTTTATTTAGCCACATTTTCTGTTTGTTGCAAGCCGTGCTACGATTTTCTATGTGTTTTTTTATTCAATATTTTATCACTTTTTTCAGCTTAAAACAAACATTACCTTTATGTACCTGCATTATCTATCTATCTATCTATCTATCTATCTATCTATCTATCTATCTATCTATCTATCTATCTATCTATCTATCTAGTCCAGCACACCGATGCGAAGAATGTCTATGATACTAACAAAACGGAGTTTATATATGCACGGACTGTGTTCAGCGTTGTTTATGAACCAGCACCTGTCCACCAAAGTGGACCTAACTCCACTCTCTCTCTCTCTTTCTCTCCCTCCTCCCCCCCCTCTCTCTCTCTCTCCCTCTCTCTCTCTCTCTCTCTCTCTCTCTCTCCCTCCCTCCCATTCTCTCTCTCTCTCACAAATATACATTGCGACAAAAAACGTCGATATTAGACCAACATAAAATTGTCACTGGGGATAGTGCACCTGGTCACCCTTGACGATTGCCAGTCTTTCCCAGTCGTCATCAAAGTTCCAGGCAGCGTCGATGTCACAGGGTAAGCGGGGGCGTAAATCCATTCCAGGGGACAGACCAGTGTAGAAGCTATTCCATGTTCTGTATGTACACCCTGTGAGAGGCAGCACACATATCAATGGCTGGGTATGGCGTGTCTTTGGGGCTGCACACAATAATTATAACAACATGTTTCATCCCGCTGTGCCCATCCATAAACTCCACATCCATCCACCTATCCACCCTTCCCTCCTTCCGTCCATCTACCTATCTATCTATCTATCTATCTGTAATGGGGTGAACCATTACAGGGCTGAGAACATAGCGCTCTGTGGTGTAAGGGGGATAAACCCGTTTATTTTGACTAGCTGGACCACTAGACGTGGTCGAGGGGAAGTAACCACACATAAACTATAGATAATCTCCCCTTATTGTTTGATCGCGCACTTGACATGAGCCATGTAGTGTTGAGTAACATTCCCAACTGATGTACTCACTGCGCCCAATTTTTAAACCATGATCTTAGCGTTGTCTGTATTGTCCAGGATTGGTCAATTTAAGTGACCATCCCTGGTGCCAGAAGTAGAATCTTGTTATGTATCACTACATTGTAAGTTTTGTTTAGTATTTATCTTGTTAAGTAATATTTTACTAGGATGGTGTATTTGGAACATACAGGAGCAGGAGGGTAGCTTTTAAAAATGTTTTTATTCTGTTTTATAGTGGTTGTTAGAATTTACACTTAGTGAACTGTCAGGGAGTAAATGGGTTGCGCGTTTTTGGGTGACGCTTAGTTGATAGCGTGGGTCAGTCAGTTCCACCCAAGTCTTCAAGACAGCAGGACGTGTCATTCTGTCCAGACTAAGATAAAAGTGAGAAGTTGTAAATATTTCAAGATTAGTGAAGTGCCAGCTCTGATGATGTAGATCAAGTGTGAATTCGTTTGATTAATTCACGTAAGTTGTAGTATGTACCCATTATTTTAGTTCTGGTATTTAATAATATTTAGATGATGTGAAATAATAATGATTGGATTATACTATTACTTGGAGGTTTGATGAACTTTGTTCAGCTTGGTTAGGCAATCAGGCTAGCAGCTAACAATCTATGGTAAAGTTTATTTACTAAGTTCTATCTTAGTATCTACCAGTATCCTGCAGGGAAAGAGTGTGAGTTTCTAAAATGCTATTAAAGCTAGCGCGCATGATTGGTTCATGTAATTAAATGGAAACATTTAACTGTAATTGATGACAGACTGATTTTATGTGAAGTGCTAACAAATAGTACTACTGGAAGGTGCTACTGCTAAAGGGTCTAGGTCCCGCAAGTTGGATCAGAGATAGACAGATCCAGATCGTTATTGTTAAACTGCAGTTGGTGCCATTCAGGCTCAACGTGTCCTTCTTAGGGACAGAGAGAGAGAGAGAGGTAGCAGGCAAGAATTTTAACCAAGTTATTTCCGTTACTTTAACTTGTTCTTTTGTGGGTTTGTAAGATTATTGTTGGATGATTATTATTTCTAGGTTCCTTTAATTCAGCAACGTGATTCAACTATGCGTAGATTTGTCTTGTGTGCCTTTTCGTTACATTTTATTGATACAGTATTCATTGTGAACTTTATGATAATGAGCAGACCAGTTAAGATGAGGAGAGAGATGCGGGGTTTGGAAAGTGCGCGTGAGTAGGTTACAGCAGACGCCAGCAGGCGTGATCACATGACTTCTGGTCAAGCGGGTCAAATCAAGACCGGGGTTGTAGCTTCAACGGAAGCTTGACTCAAACAACAATAACAAACCTGGCTGACTGTTTACAGTAGCTACCACACTTAAACAGCATTTGGGATCTCGAGTATCGGAATTATACTAAAGGATGATGATTATTTACTTCAATTTCTTTATTTATATGTATATGTTATAAATTATAATGCCTCTTTGAATTAGTATGTTCTCTAAATAGGTGTTAAGTTGAATTTCTTCAATTTGTACTGGTTAGGTCGGACTTAGAAACTTTTGAGGGTCGGAGCTTGAACTTATATATTTTTGTTGATAGGATGAAGGGAAAGGCCTATGCTAGGTGTATGGATGCACCGTCTATGCATCAGGTATTATTATGGCATCCTTTATAGGTGCTCATTGTCTGTTCTTCTGACAGATATAATTGGACTCTGTTGTAATGAATGAAGGGATCAGATTCATTGACTTAGGCTCAATCATAGAGCTTTGGGTGTGGCTTGCACAGTAGACTTATATATGTATGTCATCATTATTATGATATTATCATGTTGCATTATGTAATTATGTTCACTGAATATGTGGGAACGTTTTAGGTATATCAGTATGGTTGGAGGTAATACAAGTGGTTTGACTTGACTGTTCAGTCTTGTAGTTGTACCATGTAGTTGGGTTTGGCTTTATGCCATGATTATCATATAATATCACTTGTAGTGGGAGACTCTAACTTGCTATTGTTGATGGGGACTTAGGTGTTGATTTATCATGTGGGTTGGTCCACCTAGAGATACTCCTGTGACTTTATGAGTAAGGAGTTTGGTATTATATCCAGAGGATAGGAAAGGGATAAGTTTGGCTCTGAGTTGAGATAGGCCTGTGGCAATATGGTCTAGGGTTTTTGTGTAATATTAATAATCTATCATGTGGGGAATTGAGCTGGGTTAGCTAATGGGAATTTTAAGTTAATTAAGTTTGACTTAATGAATAGATCCAGTTGGCTATTGCTATCCTCTGCTAATTATGATGGTAATTGTTAATTAAGGGATACTACGTTGTGCATGGGTGGGCTAAGTAAGTAGACGGGATTGTCTTTTATTGAGCCATCTAGCACGGGCAGTTCTGTGGTATGAGTGTGTAGACTCAGCAGACTGTATTTTATTGTAGTTAGTTTAACTCTAGCTCATTCGATAACTAGGATAGACTTGATGCGAACAGGGTGCGCGGCGTACAGGGTGCGCGTATACACATGTAAGGCTTAATGTTATCTTGTCTGGAATCAAATTGTTTTCTTCCTGATCTAGAATAATGGCCGTTGTTATAATAGAATTATAACGTGTGGGATAGCCCTATGTCAGCCTGTAGTTAAGCCAAGGGAAGTAAACATGTTATTATTTGAGGTCTTTATTTTAGGAGGTTCGCTGCCCTTGGCATTTACACCTCACTTTACTTGTTTTATTATTTCTTGTTCTGGCGGGGGGGGGGGGGGGGGGGGGGGAGATGATATGGATAAATTTTAATCTATTAATTTCAATTTTGCCCGGGCAGCGGCCTTTCGGCCTGCTCTTTACGATTTCCAACTGCCAAGGTATCTTTAACGTGCACAACGTGCACACGGTCCCTCCGAATTTTTTCGTCCTTATCCGAGAAGACTAGGTACTCGATCCTACCCCCCAATAGGACCAGGGACTTGAAAATATGAGAAAAATCCAATTTCCAAGAACTACTCGATCCTACCCCCCAATAGGACCAGGGACTTGAAAATATGAGAAAAATCCACTTTCCAACATGCCTGCACTGCCCGGGTTTAGAACCCGGGACCCTTGGCATGAGAGGCGAGCACCTTGCCTCTAGACCACCTTGTCCACCCTACCAAGTAAACATGTTACTTGGTAGGCTTGCACCTTATATTCGAGTTGTCTTCCCTGGACTGCTCACAAAGTAAAGTTACATTACTGTTTGATAGACATACTAGACCTTCCCCATATTTAGTTTACAATGTGAGTATGTCATTATTATTAATAACTTTTATGTTTCTTTTGATGCATTTGTTGTTTCGTTTACTCACATTTCTTGGAGATCTCTGCACCTCACCCCAGGGCCCTGGGTTTCTCTCTCTGACCCCCAGATCCCCGCTCTGCTCTCTTGCTAAAATCCCTCTCTTCTTGGTCACGTGATCTCACGCCTGCCTATCTTGCCGGGAACGTGATTCTCATTCTTTCCCGCGTCGTGCACGATGCACGCTCAACCTTGTTCACCGTGAAAAACCAACTACACGCCGCCCTGATTTCAAGATCATTCAACATAACCTAATCTCCAGATCTACAGTTTACTTAATACCACCATTGTCCATAGAATTCAATCGCAATAATCATCTCAACTTCAAAACTGGAACGTTAATAAAACTAACATCCGAACAAAACCCGGTGTCCATAACTCCAACATAGAGCCTACCACCGAATGGCAATTAATAGAATAATCCAAGATAAAGGACAACGACAAAAAAACAAAAAAAACCACCAAATAGAAGCACACATGCCATGAGAATACTCGACCTCAAATTAATAGACTACTATCACTCAAACAAGACTACTCACAATCACTCTAGACATTTATCCTGGAGACTATCTACATGATATAATCCTGCACCCAATGGGGGGCTCTGCGATCCCTCTGTGGATAATGTCGCCGCTCCGTCTCCACCTCAGCTTCAGTCTCTGGTAAGACTATTTCATGTCTGACATCGGGATCCACATCAACCTCAACAGGCCTCACTATTCTTCGAATATCTGAGATGTGCCTCGGAACGCCATTGACTTCCACATTTTGTGGTGAATTTATATTCGTTACCACACCTTTGCCCCACAGTGAGGTGCATCTTGCCAATGGGGGCTTGACCCAAACTTCATCATCCACTTTCACCTCTGCCAGCGTCTCTCCGGTGGTTCTTTGGGGAGTAATACCAGGCTGTCTCCACTTGTACTGAAACACTGCTAGTTGAGGCACAGAGCCCTCTCTCTGTCTGTCTCTCGGCGAGACGTTGTACCAATACACCGCGATGGCAAGACTGATCTGGCCTCGTTCTGCAATTGCCTTTATGGTCCGATGATTTCTCTCTACTATACCATTGCCACTGGCTCTGTAGGCTGCTCTGTAGAAAGGTTGAACGTTCCAGTTGCGTAAAAATTCCCACATGATCTCTGACTTGAATGAAGCAGCATTGTCCATCAGCAATTCATCTACTGGACCATGTTCACAGAAAACCTGTTGCAGTTCCTGACAAACTGAATGTGATGTCTCGTTCGCCAGTCTCCTCCAAATAGCAAATCTACCCGGCCCACAATCCACCATGGTTAAATATGGAATGCTTTTATAGTGTGTCACGTCGATAGCGAGTCTTTTCCAATTCTCACTCACTCCAAGGTCTCCTGTCTCATAGCGAACCGTAGCTGGGTCAATGGATTGACATCGTTCACATTCTCTTACAATCTTCTTCACATCTTCCTTTGTTACATCTTGGTCTACTTGTTTCGCTAAATACCACGTACGCTCAACGCCCATATGATGCTGTTCGTGCTGCTTCTTCACATCACATCCTGCAGCTACGCACCCCATCTTTGTTGAAAGCGACGATTCACCCTTCAGCCATTCTTTCTTCACTCTGGTCAACACATCTGCCTTATTACAGTCACTCGTGACATACTTGACGTTCACCGTTAATTTCATCTCTTGTACAAAGAGTCTTCAACATGCCTAGCCGTCTCTTCACTAATAGTTCAGCCGCCCCTTTGCTCTTCACTTTTGTGGCCTCTGTCAAAGATGTGCTAATCCAACTACACACTGTGGCAGAATCAGTCATGAGCATGATGTCTTGTAACCCCCACTTTATGGCCAAATTCAACCCTTTCAGTGCTGCTTCTAACTCTGCAACGTTGATATGATTATAATCATCCTTTTTCCGTAGCCACGTAGAATCTTCCACAGCAACTCCACCTATCTCAACCATCGCTGCCATTGCTAGATCGCTAGCGTCATACCACACCACTCCTTGTTTGCTTTTTGGGCACTTTCCATATGCCTCTGACTGGATCTTCCGTATGAACAACTACAGCATTCTCTTATTTTAGCATGATGTAATGATTAACTGATGAGGCGTGCTGTTAATTCCTGTTTTTTTTTTTTGGTTCTTCTTCAGCGCGCCTATCGGTTGGGTTTATTGTTTATTGTCTTGTTATTTTCTTGTTTATTGTACTGTTTATTGTCTTGTTTATTGTCTTGTTTATTGTACTGTTTATTGTCTTGTTTATTGTACTGTTTATTGTCTTGTTATTTTCTTGTTTATTGTACTGTTTATTGTCTTGTTTATTGTACTGTTTATTGTCTTGTTATTTTCTTGTTTATTGTACAGTTTATTGTCTTGTTTATTGTCTTGCGTTTTATTGTGGTTTATTGTGAATTGTATTGTTGTATTATTATTTGTTTTTTCTTTTCTTTTTAATAAACTTAAATGTCCTCTCAAAACCTGATAGTTTTGTTTGTATGTTTGACTGTGTGAGATAGATAGCTATAGAGAGACCGCTCGTTCCCCGTCCCTGTTACATTTATTTGGTGTCAGATTAGATAGCTAGCTAGGGAGACTCCTCGTCCCGTCCTGTTACATATCTATCTATCTATCTATCTGTCTATCTATCTATCTGTCTGTCTGTCTGTCTGTCTGTCTATCTATCGTAAAGAAAGTGTGAGAGGATGAACAATTTTCTATTTTTAAGATGTGTTTTCATGGTAACTCTAGTGCGTGAGTGAGGGACGGCCACTCATAGTAGTTTATGGGCACTTGGCCGAGTACCATTAATTGGGTTATTTCCCTTGTAATAGTAGCGCTGGACCCGTAATTCACATCACGGTGAAAAGCGCGCATTTTGATTGGTCAGTTGGAAATGTTGACCACCAGGCTTCCAACTCTTATATCATGGCTTTAAGTTCTTACAACTCGCTCCTTCGTTGTTATCCACCGACAGAAAGACGGGAACCCGAATTCATTGTTGAGCGTAGGCAATACCCTATCGGTACAAAATAGGTACTCATGATAACGTTTGTTATCAATGGAGATACGTCGTATTAATGGACGAAGTATCCCGCACAAATTTGTCCAATGTTGTTAGTCCTGAAGCTTTGAAAATTTATATTAAAACTATTACCGGGTTTCTGGTAAAAGTAGTCAGTTAGAATTTTAGCAGTGCGTTTCTACTTTATATTGGTACCAATTTTGTTGTACTTTGATGCACATATCCTATTGAAATAATTAATAAGAGGGTCTCGGATTTAAAGTAAACTATGAGTTAGACGCATGTTATCCCCGATAATTCCAACCTGGGTCAAATTTATTCAATTATAGCTGGAGGGGACCATAGAGTAATTTCTGCAGTTTACTGGGATACCTAATTGACTTTTGTGTGCACCCTTTTAACCGTACTGTAAATTCGATTGTGTTACGACCCTAACCGGTTATGTTGTTCGGCTGGACTCAATGTCCGAGCCTTTCACTTGTCCAACACTGGACTACGTAATAGCCCTCTCGGACGTCCGCGCTGGCTCATAAAGATGATGCCAGTTCGAGTGGTCAGTAGACTCCATCAAAGACGCCGCAACAATAGGAAGCACAAGTGGACCTTGCAGTACAATAGATCGGCGGCGGCCTGCCGTGGCGCGCCTCGCCCAAAACATGGCCTAGTCCAGTTGCGCCAGTAGCAGAGAGACTTTGGGTAAGTTGGAGACTATTATATTAGAAGTGACTTTAATTTGCGCACCCCCCCCCCCCTTTCGGGGATGCCGCGTAGAGAATGCTGATCTACAGAGACTATTATGAGTCCGGCTCAACGGTAATTGCCATTGTCATTAGACGTGTAAGATGCGCGGTGCAGTGCAGTGTCTTGATATTGTGACTTTATTGTCAAAGTTAACGTTTGCGGTGCTGGATGATAATGATGGCTCGCTAACCAGGCTATCACGATTTGCTTGTGTGCATATAGTGTATGTGTAGCATTGCCTTGTTGTGGTAGGCAGTGAGGATTTCCTGACATGTTAATGTGGATGGCTTATGTTATAGCGAGCGGCACTATACACTTGATTGTATTACGGGTATTTGTGTACCTTGCCAGTACCACTATGCTATAGAGAGCAGTGTGATTGTGATTGCGTGTTTAGTGTTTAAGATGTGTAATTAATTACATGTATTGGAGATGTATAATATTAGTTGGTCCTCACATGGGTGAGCCCCAGGATTGTTCTATGTGCGGCGATGGATGAACAATGTTTCAGTGAGTTTACACATGTTGCAATGAGTCTCGCCGACATATATATATATATATCATGCGCATGTATTATAGTTATCCAGATGTATTATGCTTCTATGAGTTTCGTAAGTGTGTGAGGGACAGTTTCATTTTAAGGAATGTACACACTACTTTATGAATAGTGCAGTGGTGTGTCATGCGCATGTAGGTAGGATCGAGTAGTTCTTGGAAATTGGATTTTTCTCATATTTTCAAGTCCCTGGTCCTATTGAGGGGTAGGATCGAGTACCTAGTCTTCTCGGATAAGGACGAAAAAAATTCGGAGGGCCCGTGTGCACGTTGCGCACGTTAAAGATACCTTGGCAGTTGGAAATCGTAAAGAGCAGGCCGAAAGGCCGCTGCCCGGGCAAAATTGAAATTAATAGATTAAAATGTATCCATATCATCTCCCCCCCCCCCCCCCCCCCCCCGCCAGAACAAGAAATAATAAAACAAGTAAAGTGAGGTGTAAATGCCAAGGGCAGCGAACCTCCTAAAATAAAGACCTCAAAATAAAAATAAATGTCATCCGCATGTTGTTGTTAGCCTGGCGGCATAGCTCCGCGGCTAAGGTCAAAGGGCATGACCCTTCAGTATCGATTGGGAAGGGAAGTAACCAATATAATAGCCCTGGGGCGGGTTAGTACTAATAATGGGAGTGGGCCTATGAGGATGGCCTGCATTGGGATGCAGCGTCTGTGTTATGGACGGTCAGTGGGCCATGTTGGCCACTGCGTTATTAAATGGAATGGCCACTCTGGATGTGCTGTACACCGGCTCAGTGGAGCGAAACTATTGTGTTCTTGCCCCTTCATTTGTTATGTCCTTCATACTTTGATTAGTAAATTAGTTTATGTTGCCAGCGTACTAGGAAACTCCTTGTGTGTATGATATAGCCACTTGTAGTTGTTATTCATTAACCTTAGCACTATTTTATTCCATGTATACATATGCAGTTGGTTATTGCTTAAATTCTATATTATGTTGTTGTTGTTTGATTTAATACTTAATACTATTACTATGTATGTCCACCATTGATTGCCTGCTTAATGTTGTCATTATATCCTAATCATATTTTCGTCTTTTTCTCTTGTTCCAGCTTATGGCTGGTTGGGCTTCTTTTTCTTGGTAGGGTTTTTCCTATGCCTTTTTGGTAATGATACCTTTGTTAGGCTTTTTGAATAAATAAGATTGCCAGCAGAACCCTGTGTTTGTCGATTCACTGTGTATCCTTAAGGGAGTTACTATTGAACCCACGCAGTAACCACATTAGCCACTCGTAGTTCACCCAACAAAAGAATGATCCTTTTTAATTGCAAACTGAAATGAAATATTACAGTATTCTCTCCTTTCCCCAAGAATGTAGCAAAGAGTGAAACTTAAATTGTCTGTAGGTTATAGAATGATTGATAATTAAACTATGATGAAAACTGAACAACCTTTGAAGAAGTGGCTCACGCCACCCTTGTTCCCGGCAGCATCGATACCTTCTTCGAAGAAGTAGCTCCACCAGCGGGCACTTGGCCATGGACCTCTTGTCTTTCCAAACCGAACGCTGAATAATGAAATGTATATATATATATAATAGTGTGTGTGTACATTTGATTAATTCCTAGTTTCTCATTCCAATGTCACGTGTTTCACTTTCGTCATCTAAAATTGTGATGTTGACCTCAATGGGCTACCCCAGGCCCCATACACACCTACGCACACACGCAGTACATGGCGGCTGAGCACACGCGCACGGACGTACAAAGATTTACTTTGGGTGAGGGAGGGGGGGGGGGAGGTGCGTCGGCTAATTCGCTAAGATTGGATTTAATACAAAAAGGAAAATTGAAATTTATGGGAGAACGAAACATTTATTTGGCCTTGGAACTTCCGATGAGGGAGGGAAAAATTCAAAATTTCCTCAGAGTTCAATGTGACGTCAAGTGTAACACTCCACGTACACGTAGATAATTTTTTAGTGTTCTCTTTGTCTTCTGTGGGATCTATAAATTTGTGATGTTTTATCAATGCTTGAAAAACAGGGGCAGAGAAAAGGATCAACAAGATTACAGAACATTTCAACAGGAGTTATACCTGTCAAATATATGACTAGATGACCTATAGGGCATTGCCCGGAATAAACAATCATGTGCCCTCTCTCTTTCTCTCTCTTTCATATCATAAAAGTAATAAACTACAGTCTTGCTTCAGAACTCAAGCGCACCAGAACACTACGCATCAAACTGAACGCTTGATACGGTTACTTTTTATGACATGCACGGTACTATATATTACGAAACAAACATGCAAAAATACAGATGTTACATAGTATTCAACATTGTTATTTATTAAAAGTACGTTTGAAGTAAACAACTTTTAATTATAGCCTATCTCAATTGTCACCTTCCTGCTAAATTAAAAGCCTGAAGAGTGTATGGTTTGGTCAATTAGTCATGCCAAAGGTTGCACGTTACTGAAATACATAATAGATAAGGTGCTAGACACTGCAGTAAAAAAATATTATGATTACGTGAGTGTTATAGGGTGATGCTAATCTAAATGCTTTTATATTTTAATTTCCTTCTGACTCATTAGAACTAAGTCCTATGTTAGAGAGAATACGTGCAAAGATCTAACCAGATGAATTCCAAATAATTCGGAATTGATTCTGATATCACAATGTGCGTGAAAAACAATAACATCGACAAACCAGTAAATAAATCATAACACAGCCTAAATTATCGTTTTCGCTTTCTTTAACAACTTCCTACACTAATGATTTACATTACATTGAAAAGTGTCTCTATTTCAGTCAAATTTTACAGGTTGTAGTACACAGTCACGCATCAACTGGGTGCATCACAACTGTTTGTAACCTAAGCGAAGCAAACCAATTAAGAATACTGTACTACCGAATTAAAATTGGCAATGACCGTTTACGCCAATCCAGGTTGAATCCACTTTATAACATATCGCTTTATTGAATAAAATGTGCTCTATCTTTCTTTCTCTCTGGGTTATAATTTTGTGTGACTAATAGTTTCTTTTTGTCACCACAAAATGGAAAATGAACACATGGAAAAAAACGCGTCCCCTTTAAATATTGTTTCCAAAGGTCACGGACATTTCCGTAACATTGTTGAAAGTTACCTTAACAGCTTCGACAAAAAATAATCATCATGAGCTGAGTTTGAAATTATTGTCAACATGACAACAATGACACTTGTAGAAGAAGATACGATTTCCTAGCTGGGGCTATCATCATCATCACCATCATCAGCACCATCATCATCACCATCATCAGCATCATCATAATTATCACCTTTATTGTCATCATTATCATCACCATTAGTTTTACCTGTAATATACCGGGCCTTTGAAGAAATAATAGTCGTAATTTCCCGACCACTGGACAGCTGCGTCAATAGGACCCCGCAGATCACCCCAGTCAGTAATAGTCTGGAAAAGTTTTGTTATAATATAAATGGCTCTTGTTGCACCTGGAACAAGATCTGACATAATTTATATGTAATCAATAATGTAAAATAATATTACATGTATTACTCTTAGTCCACTCTATGCAGCTGTAGACCGATTGTCACTGAATCTCATACAGAAGATATCCCACCCACTTTTTGACTATATTGTGACTAGAACTTTGTGCTTCATTGCATCATTTTTCAATAGTTAGACATTCAAAAATATGTTAAGCTGCAAGAACTTTTGACTGAAGTGATGTGATACGTGTTTAACGTTTATATATTTTTTCTATCTGGTCAGTTGCCAAAAGGTGCTCTTCTTTTCAACGGGTTCGGTGAAATGCATTAAAAAGGAAACCATAGACACTTTTTAACATAATCTTATGCTTAATGTGCTCAGAAATGGATAAGGTACCTAAAGGAGCAGTTTTGAAGCAATTGGACCATAAACAAAAAAATTATGAGAAAAAAATATTCCAAAGTATGTGTATTTCTGGCGGTAAAAAATGGACGTTTTTATAGTGGTTACTGAGAATGGTGTGTATTTTAACACATGGTAACCATACAGCAAAACTCACTGTCTACTGATCAAGACAAATGGATGAGCTTACTAAATGCTGAAATTGGAGGTCTCAGGCAACCTAAACTAAAAAAATAATGGGTGATTTCAAAATGCGTTCCGTACATGAATTTTCGTGTCAAGGGAAAACGGCCGAAAGGATCAACACTTTGAAGTCGATGAATATAGAATTACTGCAAGCATCAAGCTCTTTTGTGTGTGGTAAGGTCTTCCCTTCAAAATCTGAGAGTTTCTGCACCAAAGGGCATCCCTCGAATGCTCTAGATCATTTTGTTTCAGATCGCCCACTTTCGCGTCAACTTTTACCAGTACGGAACGGTTCGTCGTATCGAAGGGTAAAGAAGGCTGTGACGTCACACAATGTTAGAAAGGCAAGTTTGCCCCTTCGAGAAGCGTGTGTAAAAATTTGAGAACTCCATGTTTGTTTGTTTTTTCACAGTAAATCCAAACGTTTTGATGTCATCACATTTTCATGTTTCATGTTCGGAACGAAATGCCCGTTAACGATCATGTACGGAACGAAAATAGCGCTGAAATAATAGATTTACAAGCTTATTTGCCCGCAACGGTATGGAACCGGCATGGTGACCCGTTTTCGATATCAACTGCATTTCAGTGCGTCGTTTTTACACACGAGAGTGTATTTGTTGGTGTATTGTAATACAAAATAGATTATCAGGACACCAACGGCGGTTGCGTAATATCATGTACGGAACGCTAGATCTAGATCTAGATCTAGTTTACTGTCGTCGTTACGATGTTTGTGCATTGTTGTTGGTGTTGTGAGTCTGTATTCTGTTGTAGCCGATAAGATTATTCATGTCAACATTGTTTTTGGCAGCAGGGAGCGGAGAACAGGTTATTTTCCACGCAAGAAAGTACTGCGTCATATTCATGTACGGAACACTTTATGTGAGCTGTACAGACCGCTGCTCCGTTTTACACACAGGGAGTATAAATAAAAAAAGAAAAAGAAAGCCATAGTTGGGTAAATATTGCATTGCACTTAAAATCAAGGCTCTTATATGGGTATAGGAGAAGAAGAGGAATGTGGAGAGTTGCTCTTTGTTCCGTATATGAAATTACACCAAACATGTTACCAAATGTTATAGAAATCGCAGGAATTTTCATGATTTAATAATAATATATATGTGTTACGAATCTGGTCTGGGTGATAGTGCCCTCCAGTTTTAGGGTTCTGGACTAAAGTCCCCTCTAGGTGTTATGAAGAGGGTCTTCTCAATGATGGTATTATGACTGCATTTAAATCGAGAGGTATTTAGTATTCAATCTTTCGTACCATGCCACACACTAAGAACAATCTGAATAAGTTTCATAAACAGACCTGCAGGGCCACAAATTTAATTACATTAATTACCCTAACAATTTTGTCTAGATCTATTACATAGTGAATACAACATCAGCAGCATCAAATCTAAATTCAATAATATGTCACTCGAAGTCTTCTCTAGATTCCTATAATATTATGATAATTCTGACTCACTAACAATTTAAGTACTAATTATATATCTCTCAGATCTGGTCTGCCTACTATATATCAATCAATATACTAATATGGGCTCTGGCGACGATGTCACCTCAGCTATTTGTGCCTACCGCTTATAATGGATCGAGCTCGTCAATATAAACTGACGTAACTAAGTCTAGATATCTACTCTAGGATGGGCTGGCAATTCCCAGCCTCATCCAGACAAATCAATCCCAATTCACAGATGCGTATGCCATACATTCATACTAATTGCAAGTCAATATAAATCTTTGTCTTGCATTCTTGGGCAGCATTCCTAGTATATGCGGCAATTCTGTCCTAGTGGATAACTTATGTTCAGCTCCTCGTTCATTGTTGAGTCATCAATGGACAAACACTTACGCTTGGTCCCTGGTGTTAGAAACAACCAGGGAACAGTGGACAATAGCAGTGGGCATATCTCATTCAAGCATATGGCTTCATCTAAAATGTCTATAGTGGACTAGACATTACATCGAACAGACTTAGGATTCTTCAGGCAGAATCGTGCCGACGCCTGCACAGATTGCAGTTTTCTGTATGGAGTAATGGACATAGGTATGGCTACGCTTTTATACTGTGCAGCCACCTGCAAATTACCGTCCAAATCCCTAGATTTGATTGGTGCATCCATGCGAGCTCATCTCGCAGTATTAATATATTCTACGTGGGAGTTGGTCACGGCCTTGTACTAAAAACAGACAAGGTCAAATTAAAATGTCAAAACAATTACTGAAATCTTTAAACCCTCGTGCTTTCTACATTTTATGTACGAATTTCTGAACGCGACTAAGCGTCTTAAACTATCTATCCTTATTCACCCCTTCTCTTCCCTTCTAAGTGTTCATCAAAATCACGGGGTCGAGAATTGCACTGTCACTCCTAACTTATCCATTTATTCTATCTCGCCCCACTTTCTTTCCATCTCTAAGAAAAAGTGTTTCAAAAACAAACTGTTCACGAGAACAGTTCAAGGACAAATTACGCTGGTTATAATCAACGAGACCGTGAAAAATCAACTCCTTGCAAGTCGTGACCCAGCACGGCAATTATAGTACTTAAACCATGACATCCCCCACCCCAGTGGAAATTTTAAGAAAAATTTACACGATAGGATCCAAGAAACCACAAAGTTATTGTGGTGGGGGCTTAAGTACTACCGTAGAAAAGTCAGCCTTAAGCTTGAGAACAAAAATTTAACTAAGAACGTGCATATTGAATGGACAAAAAGCATACAATTATTGATGCCACGTTCTGTAGAATCTAGTCTATCGAAACATTCTCACTGCACACAATCAAACTTCTCATGAACATTTATAATAACAATGACTATGTCACTGTATACTACTGAATTAAAGTATAACTACAATCAATTAATCAGGCCTTACTGAAGGAATAGGCTCATAATTATCTAGTCAACACACATAATTGCTGCTTATATACACATTTACAAACAATATATTGTTAATTAAAATACTGTGGTATCCAATGGCAGCAGTAGCTCTGGTAGCTTGGTTTGCCATGTCTCCATCTCATTGACCCGCTGACAAGGGCGTCAGGTTTGTCAGAAGTTCAGGTCACAGTCCGGAATGACGCTGGTGGAAAGAGGATATTCACAAAAAAAGGATTGTAAAACTGGTTCATAAAGTAGTGAACAATATAATGTGAATCCATCCACCGTCCAGAATTGAGGGGGAAAAGTACTATCCAACCCCAATACAAGACACAACACTCTTTAATAGGAAACTAAATTAGACGTGACAAAACATCAGCTTGGGAATTGTCACCGCCAGGGATAGCCCGGATAACAAACCGGTATTCCTGGAGTGCAAGACTCCACCTCGTTAATCGAGCATTTTTAGCCCTGTTAGACTTCAGGAATAACAACGGACGATGGTCCGTTTCAATTATAAACTCGGACATGAGTAGATATCGCGAAAATGCGTTTACAGCAAAAATGATAGCGAGGCACTCTCGCTCGATAATTGCATAGCGGCATTCCCTATCTAGCAACTTGCGGCTGGCGTATAGACACGGCCGCAAGGTATCGTCTCGTTCCTGCAACAACACAGCTCCTAATCCCTTGTCCGACGCATCAGTGCGGACAATAAATATTTGGTTTATATCTGGCAGTATGAGAATGGGGGAAGTCGAAAACAATCGTTGAACGGTACGAAGTGTATCAGTACATTCGGTTGTCCATTTCACTTTATTAGGAAAATTCTTTCTTGTGAGGTCCGACAACGGAGCTGTAAGCGAAGAAAAATTTGGAATGAACTTTCTATAATAATTAAGAAAGCCCAATAAACTACGAACTTCTTTCTTAGTTCGAGGGGCTTGGAGCTTTAAGATGGTAGTTATCTTCTTGTCATCAGGGGTCTGAACGCCATGGGCAATTGTATGGCCCAGAAAATTAATTTCATTGTATCCTAAAAACACTTTAACGGGTTTCGCCGTAAGGCCAGCTCGACGAAGAGCAATAAAAACTTGACGTAGGGCTGCGATGTGGCCCGACCAATCGGTTTGATAAATACAAATGTCGTCAAAATACGACAACACGGAATTCATATTCTGGAGCAATATTGTCATCATACGCGCGAAAGTGGCAGGGGCTGTAACTAATCCAAAAGGCATATAGCGCCACTGCATAAGACCCAACGGGGTCTGAAAAGCGGTATATTGCTTGCTATTCTCATCAAGCGGAATTTGCCAATAGCCTTTGGAAAGGTCAATTTTAGAAAAAATCGTTGCCCTCGCTAACTGCGCAAAAAGATTCTCCTGGTTGGGAATCGGTTCAACGTCATATATCGTAACCTCATTAAGTTTACGATAGTCAATACAAAAACGCACTGTATCATCTTTTTTTTTCACTAAGACGATGGGTGAGTTATATGGGCTCGTCGATCGCTCTATCACTCCCAGGTGAAACATGTTACGTACCTCGGTTATTAGTCTCCTGTGCGTGCAGCGGACGCGGGTATGGTTTAACAAAGACGGGTATATCCGTCTTTAATCTTATAACATGCTGTACCAATGAAGTATTACCTGGTAGATCAGTAAAGACCGTAGTAAACTCGTTAAGCAAATCTCTTATATCTTGTCTTTGCGATTCAGACAGATCTGGATTTATATGTACATCCGAAGTATTTTCAGAAGATTGCAGTGCGGGGATTGAATGTTCTATCTTAATAGGATCATCATCGTCAACTGAAACTAAGGCCGCATTGGCCTGAGCAACCACATTTCGGCGATTATTCTGACGATTATCATCGTCGGACAGGTACTGCTTTAACATATTTATATGGAAGACTTTGTCCTGTCCGCGAATCTTGATAAGATAATTTACTCGAGAAAGTCTCTTTTGGACTTTAAAAGGCCCCTTCCATGTAAGAAGGAGTTTATTTTTCGTCTCTGGAAGGAGAACAAGAGTTTGGTCTCCGACGGCCAAGGTTCGCAATCGGCTACCCTGATCACGATATGCTTTATAAATACTCGCATGTGCACTCGAAGATTTTTGTGCGAGCTGACATGCATTAAGAATTCTATGTCGCAAGTCTACAACGTATTGATATGCAGACCGCGTATCGTTGTCGTCGGTGTCTGATCCGGCGAATAAATCCCGGAGTATGGCCATTGGACCACGCGGCTTGCGACCATACAATAATTCGAAGGGGGAAAAACCCGTCGATGCGTTCGGTAGTTCTCGGTATGCAAAGAGAATAGCGGGGAGTTGTCGATCCCAATCACACGGCTTGTCGGCCGAAACCCGCGCAAGCATAGCTTTCATGGTAGCATTCCATCGTTCACAGCAGCCATTAGACTGTGGGTGGTATGGAGATGTCAATCTTTGTTTAATCCCTACCAATTCCAAGACTTTTTTAAAAAGTTCAGAGGTAAACTGTGGACCTCTGTCCGATAAAATTTCAACGGAAATCCAAGACGCGAAAAAACAGTAATAAGGGCTTCAGCCACATGATCGGCTGAAATGTCTTTTAGTGGAATGGCCTCTGGCCAACGGGTTGCGTAGTCAATGACAGAAAGTATAAAGCGATGTCCTCTGTCTGACTTGTGTAGAGGGCCAACTATATCTACGGCAACGCGCTCAAATGGTCTGGATACCATTGGCATCTCCTGCAGAGGAGCCCGCGATGCTCTCCCTTTAGGAGTACGTTTCTGACATACGTCACATGTTGATACGAACCGGTTTACATCTGCGTAAATACTGGGCCAAAAAAATTGCGATAGTATTCGAGACTTAGTTCTGGCCTTTCCTTGGTGACCCGCCAAGGAAGTGTCATGCGCGAGACGAATAATGTCGCGACGAAAAGATCTTGGTACTACAAGCTGCATAACGGTCTCTCGCTTATTCCGAAAATTACGATATAATAAGTCATCTTTAATAAGAAACTTAGAGGTATCCGGCGCTGTAGGATCAACTTTAGTAAACAAATGTTTCAATGTGGGGTCTGACTGTTGCTCATCATGGAATGCACTAGACGTTATGTTCAATTCAATAGTAGGGTTACTCAATGCACTGTCTGCTCGTCGACTCGATTGTAGGCGTGTTGTCGCACAAGCAACACTCTCATCCTCAGTCCAAATTTCCAAGTTACCGATAGGAAACTTTATTACTTGAGGTACATTCCCTATGATTAAATCAGCTGTCAGGGTTAGGACTAGAATTGCCGTGCTGGGTCACGGTTTGTTTATTTCAGGGTCGCGTTGATTTTAGCCAGTGCAAATGTCCTTGAACTATTCTCGTGGACAGTTTGTTTTTGTAACGCTTTTGCTTAGAGATGGAAAGAAAGTGGGGCAGTGACGGTGCAATTTTCGACCCCGTGATTTTGATAAACTTTAACAGGGGTGAGAAAAGGGAGTGAGTAAATTCGTACATAAAACGTAGAGGGTTGAAGACTTTAGGAAGGGTTTTGATATGTTAAATTGACCTTGTCTGTTACTATTAATAGAATCTACGAGCTGAGCTCGAAATGGATGCACCAATCAAATTTGGGCAGTTGGCTGGGGAATTGCATATGGCCGAGCAGTATTTAAGTGGAGCCATTACTATGTTTGATCACTCCATGCAGAATTATTATCCATCTGTGAGGGCAGTCGGCTGGATTCGGCCTGAGAGAATCAGAAGATTGTTAAAGTCATGTCTATGTCCTTGATAGACATTGGAATGAGACCATACGCTCTTACGAAAAGATCTACTGCTATTATCTCCAGCTCCCTGATCTCGTATCAGGGAACAATCGTAAGTTTCTACCCACTGATTCGACGATGAACGTGAATCTGACCTTAATTTTCCAGTAGAAGTGCTACCAAAGAATGCAAGACTACAATGTATTTTACATGCAACTAGATCTAGCATGAGTGTCTGGTATACACATTTGTAAATTGAAATTGATGTGTCTGGATGAGGCTGGGGATTGCCAGCCCATCCTAGAGTAGATCTAGATCTAATGTAACTACGTCAGTTGTGTTGACGAGTTATATCCTTTTTAAGCGGTAGGCACAAGTAACTGAGTTAACATTGTCGTCTGAGACATTAAGATATTATTTATTAGATAGTAGGTAGGCTATATCTGAAAGATAGAGAAGTAATAATTAAATTGTGAATGAGTCAGAATGATATAATCTTTTAAGAATCTAGAGGAGACTTCTAGTGATATATTATTGTATTTTCATTTGATGCTGCTGATGTTGTCCTTTTAATATGTAAAAGCTAGACGAAATTTGTTAGGGAATTTAAAGTAATAAATTTGTGGCCCTGCAAGGTCCTTGATAAAACTTACTCGAATTGTTATTAGTATATGTGGCATGGTATGGAAGAGTAATTTCTAAAAACCTCTCGATAGTTTAAAATGCAGTCGTAACAATAATTCCATATAAACCATCCCCGTAACATCAGCCACCGGATTAGGCAGTACACATGCGGTAACAATACCTGTGAGAAAAGGTGTATCAATATAAACTTCTGCAAGACGAAATCGCTCTACAGATCCGCCAAAAGTAATACAAGTTACATCCTTATCCAAAAATTGTGTTGGACGGACTAGTGACTCCCGAACGCCGATAGTCGTGCATCCGGAGTCACGTAGAACGGAAGCGCGAATCGCGTTAACGCGGCCCTGGTAAAATGTTAATTCACCCAGTTCATGTAGGGCCGACATGACTGGAATAGCTTTTGATTGCGATGAAGATTTATTAGTATAACCAACATCTGTATAGGGTGTAGATTGTACAGAGCAGGCCTTTGCCGCTCCCATTTTAACGGTACAAAATCTTTGTATGTGGCCGAACTGATTACACCTGAAGCACATAATACGGTGTGAGTCGTGTCCACGATAAGGCCGACCTTGCGGTCTATCATAATCATTATTATTACTAAAATACACTCGCCGGGGCGGTCTCTGAAGCCGGTTATGTTGATGGCTTGGATAGTTGCCACGATAATACGGGCGAGGCTCGTAAAAAGAATGTCTCTGGTATCCTCGACGCGGGGATAAATCACTCCGATGCGGAAAATCCGGCGGTGTAAGAAATGACGAAGTGGGGGTCACAAAGGACTCCAGCTCTAATTTCTTTAATGCGAGTTCATGCTCCCTTTTTTCCCTCTCCACAGCCTCTTTTTCTCGTTCTCTTTCTCTTTGTTCCTTTTCTCTCTCTCTTTCTTCTTTTTCTCTTTCTCTTTCTCTTTGTTCCTTTTCTCTCTCTCTTTCTTCTTTTTCTCTTTCTCTTTCTCTTTGTTCCTTTTCTCTCTCTCTTTCTTCTTTTTCTCTTTCTCTTTCTCTTTGTTCCTTTTCTCTCTCTCTTTCTTCTTTTTCTCTTTCTCTTGCTGCTAACCGATCCTCCCGGTCTCGGTCCTGCTGTATTTGTCGTTCGCACCACGAGGCGCGTTCTTCTTCTGGTATACCCAGGGCCTTGGCAGATTCAATGTATTTCAGAAAATCGGCCATAATGTGTATTAAAATCTGTTACTCGTATTGATTCGTATAGAATCAAAACACTGGCACGCTAGTGTGTGCACAATTAGTAAGTATTTACCTACTGTTACGGTATACCGCGGTATCAATTATATTATCTCTAACAGTTACTCTCTCTCAATATTAATCCAGTGTCCTATGTTACCACTGCTTCGCGAAAAGAACGTTCTATCTCTCTCTGTAAATTGCAGGCAGTGTCACTTCCACTGCAAAAATTTTATCTCTCTCTCTCTGAATATGAATACTAGTAAGGCAGTGCCGTCTATTCCACTGCAATAAAATATATATGTATCGCCTTCAATGCGACAAATCAGTGTCTTGAGTGATCACTCTCAAAATTTATGTCTCTCTCAACGCGACGAACCAGTGTCCTCTGTTATCACTGTCAAAAATGTATCGCTCTCTCAACGCGACGAATCGAAAATATATCTCTCTCTCAACGCGATAAATTTGGAATATCTCTCTCTTCTCAAAACGCGCACACGCAGTGTCCTCTGTTACCACTGCAAAAACTCTCAAAAACGCGAACACGCAGTGTCCTCTGTTACCACTGCAAAATTATTCTCTCTATATTCGACGTGAAATTAGCACGTGACCAAAAATTTTGTATCTCTCTCTCTCTCACATATCAATACCAGATTACAATTCAACGTGGTTTTAGCACGTGAAACACCTCAGGCATATATTGTAAACATAGCAATGTCAATATACTAGTTTAAAGTTTATAAGGAAGGAAAAAAAAAATACACTAAACAAGACGCTAGACTCACAAGGAAGACGAACGATAACAGACCCTACAAGTCCTAACTTATGTTACAGAAAGTTTAAGAAAAAGACAGGAGAGACATCTTCCTAAAGAAATGTGAGGAAGCAAGAGAAACGTCACAATCTATACGAATAATGGATCCCTAATAGAACTATTCACAGTGAAGCAAATCCCCCCGAGTTATCACTAGCCACCAAGGCATTCTAATATCCTTCGTAATGGCAAAGAAGATATGCTAAACTATGATCCCATCCAACCTCCCGCTCTTAAACTAAACATATAGTAAAGGAAAAAAAGCCTGTAAACACTGAGAGCGGAAAGCACCTCGCCCTCCTCAAAACTGACAATCAGATGGTTCACTTAACTTTTACTAGAGGAATTCAGATGGTGATGTCCTCAATCCATAGCTCGTTCCAAGTCCAAAAAAAGTGTCGTCTTTCTGTTACAGGTAGATATCTAAGGTGAATGGTGTCCCTCGCCGGTGTCGTCGGGTCAATGGGATGATCAGCTCGTTATATGAAATTGAAACAAAATGTCATATTACTACAAATTAACTATAACCTATCTGTCTCTTAATCTAAAGTAAAAAGGACCTGAAATCACAATGTTATAACAGGACAATATGAAATAATGAACTAAAATGCAATAGATGGATCTAAGGGTAAGTCTGTCAATAGGTTTTAAGCATAATGTATCTAAATGGCATGGCAAGATAAAGGTTCTTTAGGGGGTCCCTCTCCAGTGTTACGAATCTGGTCTGGGTGATAGTGCCCTCCAGTGTTAGGGTTCTGGACTAAAGTCCCCTCTAGGTGTTATGAAGAGGGTCTTCTCAATGATGGTATTATGACTGCATTTAAATCGAGAGGTATTTAGTATTCAATCTTTCGTACCATGCCACACACTAAGAACAATCTGAATAAGTTTCATAAACAGACCTGCAGGGCCACAAATTTAATTACATTAATTACCCTAACAATTTTGTCTAGATCTATTACATAGTGAATACAACATCAGCAGCATCAAATCTAAATTCAATAATGTGTCACTCGAAGTCTTCTCTAGATTCCTATAATATTATGATAATTCTGACTCACTAACAATTTAAGTACTAATTATATATCTCTCAGATCTGGTCTGCCTACTATATATCAATCAATATACTAATATGGGCTCTGGCGACGATGTCACCTCAGCTATTTGTGCCTACCGCTTATAATGGATCGAGCTCGTCAATATAAACTGACGTAACTAAGTCTAGATATCTACTCTAGGATGGGCTGGCAATTCCCAGCCTCATCCAGACAAATCAATCCCAATTCACAGATGCGTATGCCATACATTCATACTAATTGCAAGTCAATATAAATCTTTGTCTTGCATTCTTGGGCAGCATTCCTAGTATATGCGGCAATTCTGTCCTAGTGGATAACTTATGTTCAGCTCCTAGTTCATTGTTGAGTCATCAATGGACAAACACTTACGCTTGGTCCCTGGTGTTAGAAACAACCAGGGAACAGTGGACAATAGCAGTGGGCATATCTCATTCAAGCATATGGCTTCATCTAAAATGTCTATAGTGGACTAGACATTACATCGAACAGACTTAGGATTCTTCAGGCAGAATCGTGCCGACGCCTGCACAGATTGCAGTTTTCTGTATGGAGTAATGGACATAGGTATGGCTACGCTTTTATACTGTGCAGCCACCTGCAAATTACCGTCCAAATCCCTAGATTTGATTGGTGCATCCATGCGAGCTCATCTCGCAGTATTAATATATTCTACGTGGGAGTTGGTCACGGCCTTGTACTAAAAACAGACAAGGTCAAATTAAAATGTCAAAACAATTACTGAAATCTTTAAACCCTCGTGCTTTCTACATTTTATGTACGAATTTCTGAACGCGACTAAGCGTCTTAAACTATCTATCCTTATTCACCCCTTCTCTTCCCTTCTAAGTGTTCATCAAAATCACGGGGTCGAGAATTGCACTGTCACTCCTAACTTATCCATTTATTCTATCTCGCCCCACTTTCTTTCCATCTCTAAGAAAAAGTGTTTCAAAAACAAACTGTTCACGAGAACAGTTCAAGGACAAATTACGCTGGTTATAATCAACGAGACCGTGAAAAATCAACTCCTTGCAAGTCGTGACCCAGCACGGCAATTATAGTACTTAAACCATGACAATATGTACGCGGCAAATAATGCTAATATTGAGCTTAAATGTCAACTGAAGTGGAATATTTTGCAATAGTTGGCCATTTATAAGCCTTTCATGGTGTCATGTTTCATGTATGGGACGCTGTGGAAGGTGACCTTTTTACCCTTCTATAGCAAAAACTATGCCTCGAACTGCTTTGAAAGTACAAAAAATCATAAAAACACTATATTATTCACAAGACAAACACAAAACAGAACAGAACATTTTACTCATTTTGTCCCAGATCTGGGGGCACCTTTTGGCAACTGACCATATGTATGAGGACCAGACACACTGTTTTCCCATGTAAATGCCCAGAGTTCACTTACCCCATTGTTAACCTCTACGTTTTTGTCATTAACTTGAACGTACTGGTCACCTTGAAACAGGTACAGTTTTCCGTGCCATCTTAATCCGGCGTCCAGCTTCACACACCTGACGATCATTGCCATATGCACATAGAAATTAGACAAAAAAGAGTAGTTATATCCCACCTTTAAAAATTTGCCCCACCCCCTAAATCCCCGGCACTAATGATCGTCCAGCAAACCGTCAAACCTGGATGGACTGAAAGGAAGACCGAGCTAACAGGAGGTGGGTGGAAAAAAGCTGAAATAATTCAGAGTCAGAAATAAAACTATACGATTGGCACGTTCCGAAAGTGCCACTGTAAGAGGGGCGACACTGAGCATTTTCTGTTAAATTCAGACAAGCCATCCTGGGATATTGAACAAGTAATGTTGTCAGACGTAACAAGGCGCAGTTATAATTGCTTGTAGTGCCACAATTTGTTAATTAATGATACTAATGGAGTATATTTACAAAATGCATATTTCCACAAAGTGCTTTGCAATGAAATCGTAACATATCTCTCTCTCTCTCTCTCTCTCTCTCTCTCTCTCTCTCTCTCTCTCTCTCTCTCTCTCTCTCTCTCTCTCTCTCTCTCTCTCTCTCTCTCTCTCTCTCTCTCTCTCTCTCTCATGTATGTACTTTCAACTATTGTAGTAATTTCATGCTTTACAAAACCTACACGACTTTAAGGGAAAAATTATCATTCAGTAGGTAGAAATTGGCGATATATAGGACAATTAGGAGTGACGTTAGCTGTCAAACTATTCCGGGGAGCATTCCATACATTTGGCCAAAATAGGAATGGAACGGCCCCTATATTTCTATTTAATGAACATCGCGGTTGCCACAATATTAGGTTGGAATGTGTGGATAGCAGATTTCTGGATGAAGTATAAGAAATTAATAGATTTAAATGTGATGGAGTTGTGTCTTTGAAACTCCTATAACAAATAATAGAAACTTAATATTCTATGCAAGTCTGCACAGCCAGCCAGTGGACTATTTTTAACACAGATGTTAACTGTTCCTTTTTCGATTGCTTGAAATATTAAACTAGTACCGATAGCATTGTTTTTAACATGTTGGGATTATTAGTTTATTAGTTGTGTGAGAGGATGAACGATTTTCTATTTTTAATATGTGCTTTCATGGTAACGCTAGTGCGTGAGTAAGGGACGGCCACTCATAGTAGTTTAGGGACACCTGGCCGAGTACCATTAATTGGATTATTTCCCTTGTAATACTAGCGCTGGACCCGTTATTCACATCACGGTGAAAAGCGCGCATTCTGATTGGTCAGTTGGAAATGTTGACCACCGGGCTTCCAACTCTTATATCATGGCTTTAAGTTTCTTACAACTCGCTCCTTCGTTGTTATCCACCGACAGAAAGACGGGAACCCGAATTCATTGTTGAGAGTAGGCAATACCCTATCGGTACAAAATAGGTACTCATGATAACATTTGTTATCAATGGAGATACGTCGTATTAATGGACGAAAGTATCCCGCACAAATTTGTCCAATGTTGTTAGTCCTGACACTTTGAAAATTTATATTAAAACTATTACCGGGTTTCTGGTATAACTAGTCAGTTAGAATTTTAGCAGCAAGTTTCTACTTTATAATGGTACTAATTTCGTTGTACTTTGATGCACAGGTCCTATTGAAATAATTAATAAGAGGATCTCGGATTTAAAGTAAACCACGAGTTAGACGCATGTTATCCCCGATAAATCCAACCTGGGTCAAATTTATTCAATTATTGCTGGAGGGGACGTTAGAGTAATTTCTGCAGTTTACTGGGATACCTAATTGACTTTTGTGTGCACCCTTTTAACCGTACTGTAAATTCGATTGTGTTACGACCCTAACCGGTTATGTTGTTCGGCTGGACTCAATGTCCGAGCCTTTCACTTGTCCAACACTGGACTACGTAATAGCCCTCTCGGACGTCCGCGCTGGCTCATAAAGATGATGCCAGTTCGAGTGGTCAGTAGACTCCATCAAAGACGCCGCAACAATAGGAAGCACAAGTGGACCTTGCAGTACAATAGACCGGCGGCGGCCTGCCGTGGCGCGCCTCGCCCAAAACATGGCCTAGTCCAGTTGCGCCAGTAGCAGAGAGACTTTGGCAAATGGCTGGTTGGGCTTCTTTTTCTTGGTAGGGTTTTTCCTATGCCTTTTTGGTAGTGATACCTTTGTTAGGCTTTTTGAATAAATAAGATTGCCAGCAGAACCCTGTGTTTGTTAATCCTGTGTATCCTTAAGGGAGTTACTATTGAACCCACGCAGTAACCACATTAGCCACTCGTAGTTCATCCAACAGTAAGATGCGCGATGCAGTGCAGTGTCTTGATATTGTGACTTTATTGTCAAAGTTAACGTTTGCGGTGCTAGATGATAATGATGGCTCGCTAACCAAGCTATCACGATTTGCTTGTGTGCATATAGTGTATGTGTAGCATTGCCTTGTTGTGGTAGGCAGTGAGGATTTCCTGACATGTTAATGTGGATGGCTTATGTTATAGCGAGCGGCACTATACACTTGATTGTATTACGGGTATTTGTGTACCTTGCCAGTACCACTATGCTATAGAGAGCAGTGTGATTGTGATTGCGTGTTTAGTGTTTAAGATGTGTAATTAATTACATGTATTGGAGATGTATGATACTAGTTGGGCCTCACATGGATGAACAATGTTTCAGTGAGTCTGCACATGTTGCAATGAGTCCCGCCTATAGATCTACCTATTATAGATTATAGATATTACAGACGTGCTGTGTTTCATTGAGTTCGTAGGTTGTGTGAAGGACATAGTTTCGAATGTACACACTACTTTATGTATCTAGTGGTGTGTCATACGCATGTTAGCCTGTCGTCATAGCTCCGCGGCTAAGGTCAAAGGGCATGGCCCTTCAGTATCGATTGGGAAGGGAAGTAACCAATACGATAGCCCTGGGGCGGGTTAGTACTAATAATGGGAGTGGGCCGAGGTGACCGGATTAAATACTATTCCGTTCACCTAGGAGTGGGCCTATGAGGATGGCCTGCATTGGGATGCAGCGTCTGTGTTATGGACGGTCAGTGGGCCATGTTGGCCACTGCGTTATTAAATGGAATGGCCACTCTGGATGTGCTGTAGGGCCTACACCGGCTCAGTGGAGCGAAACTATTGTGTTCTTGCCCCTTCATTTGTTATGTCCTTCATACTTTGATTAGTACATTAGTTTATGTTGCCAGTGTACTAGGAAACTCCTTGTGTGTATGATATAGCCACTTGTAGTTATTATTCATTAACCTTAGCGCTATTTTATTACATGCATACACATGCAGTTGGTTATTGCTTAAATTCTATATTATGTTGTTGTTGTTTGATTTAATACTTAATACTATTACTATGTATGTCCACCATTGATTGCCTGATTAATGTTGTCATTATATCCTAATCATATTTTTGTCTTTTTCTCTTGTTCCAGCTTATGGCTGGTTGGGCTTTTTTTTTTGCTTGGTAGGGTTCTCCTATGCCTTTTTGTTTGGTAGTGATACCTTTGTTAGGCTTTTTGAATAAATAAGATTGCCAGCAGAACCCTGTGTTTGTTAATCCTGTGTATCCTAAAAGGGAGTTACTATTGAACCCACGCAGTAACCACATTAGCCACTCGTAGTTCATCCAACAGTTGGAATGCCTGCCCGTAAAGAGTTACAGTAATCTAGCTTGGAAATAATGAAAGCTGACACTAACGTTTCTATAGCATTTACAGTCAGGTCGTCTTATTTGGACAGCCCATTTCTAAAACGGCGACTCCTTGTGACATAATTAACAATAATGGTGTTCCATTGACAGTGTGCTGTCCAAAATGACACACTTAGATTTTTAGCTCTGGGACCTTCTTCTTCTTCTTCTGCGTTCCCCATCATGGCGGATCTCCAATCCTCTGCGAAAAAGCAGCTGTTCTCTTCAATTGTTCCAGGCTACCATACAGCTTCTCCCTGACAGGCGCTGCCTCAGGCCATTGGGCTGCTCTTTGCGTATTATAGACCGATGCTAATGATGTCTCCAACAAGCTTGACATCAATGCTACATGCCATAAATCCCAACCTCATCATTGTTTATTTTTAACTTAATCGACTGGACTCAGGTTTGAATTTCCTCTACTAGCTCCCTGACATTTGTTGGGAAAACAGATTTCTGGTTATCGCATGGATTATAATGATTTGATATTTCATGCGATGTTAGTTGATGATCTCTCTCAAATGCTGGGGGTACATGGTGTACGAGACGGGCCCTGTCAGGCATCCCTGAGGGACACCAAAGTTTAGTGGAAATTTAGTTGCATAGGTGTTATTAGTTGCAACTGTCTGGATACGATAATAAAAAAGTAGGACTTGAACCAATTTGAAGCTGTACAGGACAAGCCAACGGTAACCGACATGCTATTTAAGTAGAATGTTAAGATCTAGAGTAGCGAATGCTGCTGACAGATCCAAGTTAGGGCTGATACCTTATCTTTATCACCAGCTTTCAATAGGTCATTGCTGATCTGCAAATAGAGTTCTTTCAGTACAAACATTAACGAGCTTGAATTGTATTTTTGAGCTGATGTTATGGTAAAGTTACCTAATACTAATAGATGAGTGTAAGATGTCTGAAAGTAATTTCTGTGTTTGCCATAGGCGCTATTTTGTGTAGATACGGCCCTAATTTAAAGAGATCAATTTTCCAGGCATAGGAGTGTACAGTGCAGAGATATTTTTGCGCTGACAGTACAGGTTGGTGCTGAAAGTGCACACGAAAGGGTCTACGACAGCGTAAGTTTTGTAACTGGCTAAATATAGATTTTAAAATAGCACCACCGTAGCCTGGTAATTATCGTGAAATGAAAAAGAAACTTTGCGGTAACAAGTGTAGTTAATTTCATTTGTACCAGTTTCTTTGTAATTATTCTGGTAAAGAAAATTCGGGAAAAGAAAGTACGGGTACGTCCAAACACACAAATAAACAAACTCACCCATCACGTCCAGATGCTTAAGAGAATAGATATATGGAAACAGATTTAAACTTACAGTGTTGCCTTCATACAAATAATAACAATACTCATGCACACTTATACAGTGTATACAGTGCACTCTTCCCATTTCAAATAGGTCTAGAATCGTTACAATTACGCAAATTATAACAATAATAATAATGATAATAACAATAACCTTGTCAAAAAGACCACTCAATAAAAAATACAATTACATGAACCGGATTTCACATCTCATTTCAGTTAAAAAGGTGGATTTTTTAGGTTCAGTTTTAAACGAGTTGAAATGTTCATCTTCTCTAATTTTCTTGGTAAGGCATTCCACGTTGAGGGCCCAAAATGAGAGGAGACGTTCTGTATGACGAATGCTCATTGTCTTCAGTTCAAGACATAAAAGCTAGCCCGTCTCGCGAACAGATCACCTATTAAAATCTAGTGAGACGGAAGATTCCCTCAAGAATGTGATAACTGACGGACAAATCTTCAAGGGGAGTTCATAATGTTTGCACAGACATACAAATTAAAGAACGCATTGATAGATCCTTCAGTTTTCTTTAATTCTGTTGTGTCGATGTACATCAAACATCCGTGATCCAATGTATGCTGTGTTTTGGACTTTCCTAATATTTTGGCGTTCCTATGTTGTTTTTTTTTACATATTTTTTATTATTTTTAATAACGAACTCTCGTCTTTGGAAATCGATTATTTTAGAGATCAGAAATAGTGTTACAGAAGCATATTATTACATCATGGACTTGTTTTTCCATTCAAAGATAATGCACATTTTAGTGTATCGGAGAGTTTGATACTGTAGAATTCTAGAAATGTATCTTATGAATACTTCAATTTTATCATCGTGTTTTAACAAACTCAGAATCCGGCTACATTCTAACAATGAAAACATACATACTGTATGAGGTATATATATATATTCAATATGCGGCACCAAATCAAGAAAGTATCTGCGGGACTTGACATTTGCTGAACTCTTTATCGGTACAGAGTATCGATACAATATTTAGAGAGGCGTACATTGAAGTACCGCTACCTTCCCTCCCACTATGTGAGCCAGCAACGACACGAAAAGAACAAAAAAGGGTTCTGAATCTTTTCATAAACAGCCCATAAAAACGTTCAATCAGATTTAAAAGACCATTTCCCAGCAAAATGATGTTGAGTACCTTCGTGGTAAAAGAGACGGACTAGATCTATAGTGTTTCAACTGTACATGTTTAAAGATCTCCCCCAACCGGCTTGTGAGTTGTGTTCATAAACAATATGCCGTAATTACAAGAACTATTCAGATTCTTCGTACCAGAAGAAACGCAACCAATGACAACTGCGATCGCCAGATAAGATAATGCACATGCCCAACTCATCCTGATCTAACATGCGCAGCTCTTTACTAACTGGAGTCTCTGTTGTGTTAGCCCCACACGTGAATACTTTTATAGTGTAATAACAAGTGAAACGGTAATTAATTCGAGCTCATAAATTCTGTACAAGATGCTGTGACAGCTAATGTTTAAAAAATACGAAACTTGTGAACTCTGCAGCATGTGTGAGGTGAACGAGCGCTCTTTGAAGTTCATTTATCAAACTGCTTTGCACTGCTCATCCTTTAACTAATCTCATATTTTCAAGAAGCATCTGGAATGCCCACAATAATATTGTTTCTGACCGTTGTCTCATGTCATTTATTATTTATGATATTACTACATGTATTATTATTATTATATCATCATCTTTTTCATCAATTCTATAGGCTTTCTCCTCCCCCCTTCTCCTACACGTATACAAATGTAGCCACTCTCTCTCTCTCTCTCAGTCCCCTCCCTCTCTCTGTCTCTCTCTCTCTCCGTCTGTCTGTCTGTCTGTCTGTCTCTCTCGCTATCTCTCTTTTTCATTCACCCCTCCGACACATTCATTTCATACACAGACTTTGGAGTGTGTCTGAAAACGTGTGTAGCTTTTGCAATCTTTCTGCAGTGCACACGCAAAAAGTAAACGCACAATTATTAAGAAATTAATAGGAGATGGGGCGAGTTTTAAGCACACATAACAATACATTTCCATTGCTCTCACTAGGGAGACAAACTGTTGGCCCACGAGTGCTCAAAATGAGGAGCTGTGGAAAGACGAACTAAAATACATTTCGGCGAAGTGGAAATTAGACGAAACAAACAACTAGAATACAACCCAATCTTAATAACCAATATTTTTATTTCAATTTCAGATCCTGCACATTTTTTATGTAAAAATGCATTTTAATTGCATAATGGTAATGTTAAAGTTACGCATTTAATTCATATTGAGTTCCACTATTACTCTTATTCGTAATATTATGACCTATGTAGACAAACATGTACTTGTACGCATGTGTAAGAAGGTTAATGTACTTTATTCTTTACTTTGAAAGTTTGAGTGGGCAGGTATGTAATGCACTGTCTCAGTGTAAGGGAAGTAATCAGAACTTTATTGTTCACGCTTTGTAATTAATTTTGTTAATGATAATTATTCCATTAGTTAAGTGTTATCTTATGAACTTTATAACTCACAGTCTTCATTTCAGTTCAATTCAATTTTTCACACTAAAATCATATTTTATAGTACCTGTCAGTTGTCTCTAACCGGCATGGTATTTTTTTTTTTTCTGTAACTACTACATTTACTTCCGCTGTCTGGCCTCATAGACTTCTGGAACTATTAAATTATGTTGTCCACTCGCTTGATGTGGCAGAAAATAGGGAGGCCTAGTCCTGGGGGAACTGCACCAAAATCTGAAATTCTGCCAAAACGAAAGTTTGTCAATGCACACTTGTTGAAGATTTCGTGCATTTTGTTCAAGCATTACTCACACCTCTGTCCACATTATAGAGGAAAGGGGAGACTTAGATCTAAGTGAATATGCCCAGACACTGATAAAATAAACGGAATGAGAGAAGTTTCTGCACGACACTTTAGTACAGGAACACAAATGGACAATCTGAGTTGTCTTCCACCAGTGCGCCATTGACGACTTTTGCATTGAAAACGTGAGACTTTCAATCGGGGAAAGACAAAGAATAAAACTGAATTTCGAAAGACCAAAGACGATATCAGAATGGAGAAAAAAAAATCAAAGGACATCCGTGCCGCTTTCGAAACACCATTTTACGATCACGTCATGATTCGGGTTTCAATCTTAACCTGTTTTGAACAAAAAGAAGTAACTTATAGTTTACTTGGTGCTGGACACCAGGTTTGGGCCCAGACTAAAGTAAATTATTATAGGATAACGTCCAGAATCTGGAATTGCACTGAAATTCAAGATTTGTCATAATCATAGTACGCCATGTAAATAATAATATTCGATTTAGCAAATACAACAATGGATCACAACCCCAGGCGTCAAACATAAAATTTTGCCTCCCATTATCCTGCCATGAAAACACGTTTATTACAACACGAATGTCCATCTTTATTGTTATGGCTGTCACCATTACCCTACTAAACAAAACTTTATTTTTCACTATTGTCCTTTGTCATTTTACAGTATTTATCATTGTCATTGTTGTCTGTGGGACCTGTGGATGAATCGTTTGTTGTCTTCCTTTGGCATATTTCGTTTTAGGTAATTTTAGTGAAGATAAAACATTCAGGAATGGCTGAAGATAACAAAATAACCTCTGTCATCCATTACTTCGTAAATCAACCAAGAGAGTTGATATTGGTCATGTCTGCTTTTACTTCGGTCATCTTTTTTTATTTCTCCCTTAATACAACTCCACATGTTCTTAAGATGAAGCCGGTGTAGGCTGAAAAAATTGCAGGGTAACAAAAAGGGTTATAGTCTAATGCTAGTGAGTTCTGTACCTAGTATGTTGTGTATGAGGGTGACATTAGTGATCTTATTATTATCGATATCTTTACACAGAATAGATGTAAATTTAAAAGCTGAAAAGGGAGGGAGGGGGCAGGTGCAAACAAACGACATAGTATGTCACTGAGCTACCAAAGCAGTAATAACAGCTGCATTAAAACCCAGCCTTGCTACTTGACGTTACGTTTTCCTAAAGGGTTGAGGCAGAAAAAAACAACAAATGGGACGGCTACAAGCCTATAAGGCAGTGCTTGGGTGATTCCACATTAGTAATGACGATGATGATGATGATGGTGGTGGCCCCTGATATGCGATTCGTATTCGTTACACGTTATACTGCATAGTCATTTGTGTATACAGAGATGGCTCCATAGTAGAGTTGGGACATGAGGGGTCGCGAGCATACAGGGCACTGGATGTCTGCTGTTGTAATGAGAATGGACTCTGGCCGGTGGTGACGTTCTCTAGCCGCGTGGGCCTTGATGCAGCGTGCCTCCTCAAAAGTCCGTGAAGATTGTCTTGTAATATCACGTCAGTGTGTTCTGTCTTTGGCTGCCTAGACAAGGTCAGTAAAAGAGATGCCGCACCACTGAAGACGCTTTCAGACTATCTTTGTAGCGTTTACGTGGGCAGCCTCTCTTTCTTGTTAGCTCTCCAAATAGCAGCTGTTTAGGGATGCGGCGATATCCGTCCTCATGACGTGCCCAGAGCAGCGGAGCTGTGATTTCAGGATCATTCCCTCGATAGAGACAGACTTTGCCTTGTCGAGGACTTCTGTGTTGATAATTTTGTCCAGCCACCGGATTCCTGGGATGGCACGCAGGGCCCGCTTATGAAAACACTCCAGCCGTTTTATTTGTGGCACTTAGATTGTCAAGTCTGTATTGGTAAGCTCCGTTCGATTTTTCTCAGGCTGAGTTCAGACCAAAGGTGATTTTTCTGCCGGTTTGAAATATGAGCAGGATTTTGTTGTTTCCGGTTTCAAATTGAATACACACCGCTTCTACCCCATTACCCCACTCCAATCAACACCGCCGCAGGTGAACACGTCGCAAGAGACTAAATGTAACCGCCATGAATAAAATATGGTCATTTGACAAACAGACAGACGCGTCGCCACGGATCGGTCTGGGTGGCACTGTTGGTCAAATTGAGATATTGGCCAAAAAACAACTCTTGGGTAGAGAGATACGCTCTTCCCCCCACCCCCCCCCCCTTCCAAAAATGCGTTTGTTACTGTCGTTTCTTTATCCATTTATTTAACAATGTGTCATTGCATTAGAACACTGAAACTCTTGTAAATGTGTGTCTTTTATGCATTTTCGGGGAAGACGGATTTTTATTCAAAGATTCAAAGCGCTTCTGCGTGTAGAGGGACATTCTTCCAAGGATCTATGTATGATGTATGTGTTTTTCCGCACAAAAAACCTTAATGTGCAGGGGAGAATCTGAAGAGCATTTTAGGATGATCTTCGAACGATTTACATCAAATCTAACCGAGGAACAGTGCTGGAGATAACACGAAAGCTTGTAAACAGCTTTGATCATACTTAGTTACCAGGAAATCCCCCAAAACATGCCGCTCTCTCATTGGCTGTTTACAGTAGCTAGGACACTAACTCACTGTTCATGGAAAAGAGCAACCAAGCAAAACAAAATCATCGAAGATTGTTAAAGATTCAACGTGGAAGTAGAAAAAAAAATGTTGTTGGGGGAACATGAAGTAAGAAAGCTTGTAAAATAGTATTTTATTTGTCACTGCGTCTGTGGATACTGATACTGATGTGAGAGGATGAACGATTTTCTATTTTCAATATGTGCTTTCATGGTAACGCTAGTGCGTGAGTAAGGGACGGCCACTCATAGTAGTTTAGGGACACTTGGCCGAGTACCATTAATTGGATTATTTCCCTTGTAATAGTAGCGCTGGACCCGTTATTCACATCACGGTGGAAAGCGCGCATTTTGATTGGTCAATTGGAAATTTTGACCACCGGGCTTCCAGCTCTTATATCATGGCTTTAATTTTCTTACAACTCGCTCATTCGTTGTTATCCACTGACAGAAAGACGGGAACCCGAATTCATTTTTGAGAGTAGACAATACCCTATCGGTACAATATAGGTATTTATGATAACGTTTGTTATCAACGGAGATACGTCATATTAATGGACTGAAGTATCCCGCACAAATCTGGCAAATGTTGTTAGTCCTGACACTTTGAAAATTTATTATATTAAAACTATTACCGGGTTTCTGGTATAAGTAGCCAGTTAGAATTTTAGCAGCAAGTTTCGAATTAAAAATGGTACTAATTTCGTTGTGCTTTGATGCACAGGTCCTATTGAAATAATTAATAAGAGGATCTCGGATTTAAAGTAAACTATGAGTTAGACGCATGTTATCCCCGATAATTCCAACCTGGGTCAAATTTATTCAATTATAGCTGGAGGGGACCATAGAGTAATTTCTGCAGTTTACTGGGATACCTAATTGACTTTTGTGTGCACCCTTTTAACCGTACTGTAAATTCGATTGTGTTAGGACCCTAACCGGTTATGTTGTTCGGCTGGACTCAATGTCCGAGCCTTTCACTTGTCCAACACTGGACTACGTAATAGCCCTCTCGGACGTCCGCGCTGGCTCATAAAGATGATGCCAGTTCGAGTGGTCAGTAGACTCCATCAAAGACGCCGCAACAATAGGAAGCACAAGTGGACCTTGCAGTACAATAGATCGGCGGCGGCCTGCCGTGGCGCGCCTTGCCCAAAACATGGCCTAGTCCAGTTGCGCCAGTAGCAGAGAGACTTTGGGTAAGTTGGAGACTATTATTATATTAGAAGTGACTTTAATTTGCGCACCCCCCCCCCCTTTCGGGGATGCCACGTAGAAAATGCTGATCTACAGAGACTATTATGAGTCCGGCTCAACGGTAATTGCCATTGTCATTAGACGTGTAAGATGCGCGGTGCAGTGCAGTGTCTTGATATTGTGACTTTATTGTCAAAGTTAACGTTTGCGGTGCTAGATGATAATGATGGCTCGCTAACCAAGCTACCACGATTTGCTTGTGTGCATATATATAGTGTATGTGTATGTGGTATGTGGTATTTTGGGATTCAGTATTTTGTCTTAAAGGAGCGTAGGAGCGTGTTCCAATCACAGTGCTTAACTGTGAGTGGCAGTTAGACTGACCCGCCCCCAAGACCGTGGGAGGATGGGAAAGAATCGTATAAAACCCCGGGCCTGTCAAGCCCCAAGCACTGCGTCTCTTCCCCCAGACGAGAGCAGGTGTGTGTGTTATTGAATAAACGTCTTTTGTGCCCTACAATAGACTTATATTCTTCTTTGACAGTGTGAGCAGTTTTACCGCCCTAGCACGAACCGAGTGAATGTTGCGGCCTAACCAGCCGCAGTAACAAGAGTGAACCCGCATGAATGGTTCATCTACACCATATCTACACCTTCACCCCCACCAGCCACCATCTTGTTACATGTAGCATTGCCTTGTTGTAGTAGGCAGTGAGGATTTCCTGACATGTTAAAGTGGATGGCTTATGTTATAGCGAGCGGCACTATACACTTGATTGTATTACGGGTATTTGTGTACCTTGCCAGTACCACTATGCTATAGAGAGCAGTGTGATTGTGATTGCGTGTTTAGTGTTTAAGATGTGTAATTAATTACATGTATTGGAGATGTATAATATTAGTTGGGCCTCACATGGGTGAGCCCCAGGATTGTTCTATGTGCGGCGGTGGATGAACAATGTTTCAGTGAGTTTGCACATGTTGCAATGAGTCTCGCCGACATATATATATATATCATGCGCATGTATTATAGTTATCCAGATGTATTATGCTTCTATGAGTTTCGTAAGTGTGTGAGGGACAGTTTCATTTTAAGGAATGTACACACTACTTTATGAATAGTGCAGTGGTGTGTCATGCGCATGTTGTTGTTAGCCTGGCGGCATAGCTCCGCGGCTAAGGTCAAAGGGCATGACCCTTCAGTATCGATTGGGAAGGGAAGTAACCAATACAATAGCCCTGGGGCGGGTTAGTACTAGTAATGGGAGTGGGCCTATGAGGATGGCCTGCATTGGGATGCAGCGTCTGTGTTATGGACGGTCCGTGGGCCATGTTGGCCACTGCGTTATTAAATGGAATGGCCACTCTGGACGTGCTGTACACCGGCTCAGTGGAGCGAAACTATTGTGTTCTTGCCCCTTCATTTGTTATGTCCTTCATACTTTGATTAGTACATTAGTTTATGTTGTCAGTGTACTAGGAAACTCCTTGTGTGTATGATATAGCCACTTGTAGTTGTTATTCATTAACATTAGCGCTATTTTATTCCATGCATACATATGCAGTTGGTTATTGCTTAAATTCTATATTATGTTGTTGTTGTTTGATTTAATACTTAATACTATTACTATGTATGTCCACCATTGATTGCCTGATTAATGTTGTCATTATATCCTAATCATATTTTTGTCTTTTTCTCTTGTTCCAGCTTATGGCTGGTTGGGTTTTTCTCTTTTGCTTGGTAGGGTTTTCCTATGCCTTTTTGGTAGTGATACCTTTGTTAGGCTTTTTGAATAAATAAGATTGCCAGCAGAACCCTGTGTTTGTTAATCCTGTGTATCCTTAAGGGAGTTACTATTGAACCCACGCAGTAACCAGATTAGCCACTCGTAGTTCATCCAACACTGAGAAGGAAGGAGGCTTTGCAGAGCAAGAAAATGGTCGAAACGTAGGTGACATAACTGGTAACGATAAAAGTTAGTGATCTAGGTAGACCTACATCTATAAGTTACAAAGAGGAACATGGCGATATCATAGATGTTACAGATCTAGGGCATTTTGGCTTGAAGATTAAGATTGTTAGAGAAAAAGAGGTGAAAGCTGAGAATGTCAGATCACACCGCCGCCGGTGTAAAAAGAAACCAGCTGATAGACAAATTGGTTGTTTATGTCTCTGTACACATCTTAAATTAAAGCCTAGAACCAAATCTAGCTAGAGATCTGTGCAGAATGACTAAATATGAGTTGATTTGTACTTTTTTGACATTTCTTTTTCTTAGGAAAGCTTTTTCCTTTGTTTCAAAGAAAATGGGACCACAGTAAAAAGATGCTAATCTAATGGCAATATTAGCGTTGGCGTGAGAAGACAAATTTCCAGATTACATGCCGATCTCGTAGGTTAATTTTAATAAACTTTGATAGACTAGTGACCTTGAGAAAATGTGCAGCATTCCGTCATCGAATCCCACCACAGGTTGCTTTGAACATTGTACATGAAGCAAAAATTATACTTTATTAGACAGGATGGTAACACAGGCACGTCCTCTCCAATGAAAATGGCAACGACCTCTGTACTAAAGTAATTGTATATCATTTTGTTTACTATCTATACTATTCCACTTGTACATGAAATAAAGAAATTTAATTTACAATATCATTTCTATGCTGATGATACCCAGCTCTACAGTTCTGCCTTGCCATGCGATGTTGACAGCCTTCTGCAGCAGGCTGGAAACTGTATAACAGAAATTAAAAGCTGGATGAACCAAAACAAACTGGCACTAAATGAGGATAAAACTGAGGTTATTTTATTAGGCCGTGAGCGGGTTCTGCCAGAAGTGGACAGAACTGAGATGATAATTGGCACTAATTCAATAGAAATTTCAAAAAAAGTAAAAAACCTAGGGGTTTACATTGATTCAAATCTTTCTATGTCATCTCAGGTTAGTGACCTCATTCGTATTCTATACATGGAAATCTGGAAAATTGGTAAAATCAGACATCTTATTTCAACTGAAACTGCGGCTGTTTTAGTAAATTCTTTTGTACTTTCAAAGCTTGACTATTGCAACTCCCTTTTGGCTGGAATTTCACAAAAAAATATTAGAAAACTCCAAATTGCTCAAAACAATGCAGCGAGACTTGTTTTGAAGAAAAAGAAAAGAGATTCAGCACTGCCACTTCTGCAGAGTTTGCACTGGCTGCCAGTCGAGAAAAGAATAATGTACAAATTGTCATCCATTTGTCACAAATGTGTCAATAATACTGCTCCATCGTACCTAGTTGATTTAACTGATTACTATGTTCCATCTCGTCAACTAAGATCATCATCTGACACTACAAAATTGAAAGTACCTAAAATGAATCTGTCCACTGTAGGAGAAAAGTCCTTTTCATTTCTTGGCCCTACCATCTGGAACACTCTTCCAAAGACAACCAGGGAAATTAATGACATTGGTTCTTTCAAACGCCATCTGAAGACCCATTTCTTTCAGACAAACTAGGCTAGGTGTTTTTCGGCAGCAACAATAGTAAATATTTTTGAATTTCTTTTGTGTATGCGTGTGTGTGTGTGTGTGTAAGAGTTTGTTAAAGCGCCCAGAGCTTGTCATCGACGGGGTTGGGCGCTATATAAATGCAATATATTATTATTATTATTATTATTTTGTACATCAGATTTACAGTCTTTTACACTTTAAATACAAACATTGATACAAAAACGCACGCGGTGTAAATTATCTAAGACCATTTAACTCTTCAAAAGCCAAGCGAGGACGACTAAGAAAGAGGTGGTTCGACAACATCAAAGAGTCGACGGACATGACCCTGTCCTCTTGGTGCAGGCCTGTGACAAACTGGGCCTGTGACAAACTGGCATGCTTCCCTGCTGTTGAAATCTTGAGTAACGTCGTGACAAAACCAGCTGTTGCGTGACGAGGGTGAACGAATTACTATCATTGTGATTTACGTCATATTGTGTACTATAATCGCCCTCTTCGGGATAGCAACAGATGCCATTTATATTGCTGTATTCAGCAAACAAGGACTTAATCACACAACTGACATTGGACTATTCGGTCTCGCAGCGTCAAATCTGTGCTGCCTTGCCATTCAGCTTTGGTTCAGCATGTGTATGACCCCAGATTTGCGAATAGCAGATCTTCCATTGGCTCCATCAGCTTTGAATTTTCTCACAGGTGGCTGGATTTATCCTTGTTACTCTCTCATTATCAGTGAAGTCACGCGGGGACAAGGTGGTCTAGGGGTAAGGTGTTCACCTCCCAGGCCGAAGGTATCTGGTTCGATTTCCGGTAGGTGCAGGCATGTTGGAATTTTGGGATTTTGCTCATATTATCCTGTCCTTGAAACTACGGTAGGCAGGATCGAACACCTAGTTTCTTCTCGAGCAATGACGAAAGATTCGGATGGCCCGTGTGCAATTTTCGCACCTTACGGATACCTTGGCAGATGAAAGTCGAGAACAGCAGGCCTACCATGGCCGCTGCCGGGGCAAAAAAAAAAAAAGCAACTAATCCCTACCACCACCCCCACCCCCCACCCCCTTAAAAAAAAAAACGTCGACAGGCGCTGCACTGTGGCTACAACGTGTCTATTCCAGATACAAGCGGGCTGCAATGACACTAAGCCAAATTTCCCACATGGGATTAAAGATATATTATACAAAATACAAATACAAAAGATTCATAGAGAATATAGATCTATTTATTCTCATTCAGTTTAAAAAGCAAAATAAATGTATATGAACGAAAAATAACCATTATTATGTTGTGACTTGGAATCCCCTGATGTAGGTAATTTTCATAATCATTTTTACACCAATTGGATGCCCAACTGTTCTTGAACAAATCAGTGCTATCATCACTAAGAAACAACAGAGAGTATGCATTTATAGAGAGATTTCACTTCCACCAAATCGCGAAACTAGATCGCTGCGGTATACAAGAATTAAACGAGACCTCCTTCACCGAAGATAGTTTGCATGTCTGTTTAATGTGGTTTGTTCATATTTTTGGGCTGATTGAAACTATTTAGATCCGTTTTTTAAGTTCTTATACCCCGTAGAAATCACAAACGGGTATTGTTTACCGCAGCGACCTACTTTCCGCCCCATGCGATCAGTGGTTTGGCGGAGCCTCTCGTGTCTCGCAGTGCAAATCGACCAATAGTGAAACCTCTCTATACATGCATACCGGTACTCTCTGGAAACAACTAGAAATGCAAGAAACAAAAAACTCAATAAGATCTTGTCTGCAAAAGAGTGCACACATTCTACACATGTATGTAGGCAGAGTAACGCCAATAAGAATTCACTTGCGATTTCGAAAAACTCACCGAAACTTGAACCGACGTACCGCTTTCGGCACTGATCGGCAGCTAACGGTGACTCTATGAAGCATTCGCAGTATAATGCATTGGAGCATCAGAGTTTACGTTTCATATTCCTTCTGCGCTTATTTTCGGCTTTCTGTGCAGGCTAACGGGTCGCTCCGGTAGGCAGAGAAATCAATATGCAACTCTTTACTCGACAATAGATATAGGATTATTATTCTTGCAACTCTATGAGGGCCGAATGACATTGATAAAGCTGGAAATGAAAAATGGTACTGTGCAACAGGATTTCTTACAATCAGAACGAACTAAAGCCAAGTCACTGTGTTGTTGTGATCGTGATACTAGCTATCATTACAGTTACTAGGACAGACAGCGACGTAGGCCTGTCAGTAGATAGTGCTTTACCTTCTCAATGCTTTCACTTTCATTTTCAATTAGGCCAAAGCTATGCAGGTGGGCCAGTGTGTCATCTCGTGTCTCATTGAAATTTTAAGTTGTTGGGAGATAAGCTATTTTAGGAGAGGATTTGTTTGTTTTGTTTTTTTAATCAAGAATTGGATTTCCCCTGTAATCCTTATGAATATTACCAAGATTGGATCATATTTTATTTCATGTTAGAAATATATTATTTGAAGGCCAAGCGTGGGATCTTTTTTTCTCCGGGCAATATTATACTTTAGCGATGTTAGCTTTGGTGTACAGTGACAAGCCCTTCACAATGTACTTCTTTCTTATTATGCTTCTGTTGCTAGAGCCGTGCGGTACAAAAGCTGTTACTCACTCGCAACAAGACAATATTATTATTATGATGCAGCAAACCGAAACGGTGAACTCATGAAGTTCCCGAGCCTTTGCTAGCCGTAGCAAGTGCTTACAGTAACAGTTTAATTCTGGGGCTGCCTTTTAACTTGTGCCCATGTTGGCTTGTAATGATGTCGAAGAAGGCTGTCATTTCATGAAATTGTGATAATAAATTATTTGTCGCCTATGTATTAAGTAGAAGACTGTCGATACTTTTTATTTAATCACAGACAAACATGAAACGTGGCAATTCAGCTGTAGGCGCAGCGTTCCAAGAATATCCTAAATTCCAGGAACAAGGATAGATCACAATTCACGTGAGACCATCCCGTGCAGGCATTATCTGCGCTGCGAAGCAGTCAATACACCGGCGACACAGCATAATAATAGCACGGTAATATTATAGGCTTTGCAATGCTGCGGAGCAAAGTACGGCAGCTTGTCATGTGTTCTGGTTTGTGTTCATTGTCTGAGATTGATTAGTGATCGGATGGTACTTCCTTTGAAGAATTTATATTATTTATTATATTATATTCATTTATATTGAAAGAATAGTATTTATTAACTTATCAAACTAGTGATGTAGATCCAGACCTCCAGCAAACGTAGGCTTTGCAATGCAGCACGGGGCAGCACAGTATGTGTTGTGGTTTGTGTTCAGAATTCAGATGAGACTGATTTGTGAGACTTTCACTCAGATAATTATTCTATCTAACCGGTGAGTTAGACAAACAGCCCATTCATTTGGGCTACCATACTCTTTTACTTGGCCCAATTTCCCATCTGAACAAATTGAATGACAACAAGGATCCTTGTGGCACTAAATGCCACAGGTAATAGAACGCTAAAACCCCAAGAGATCGAAGACATTAATAGATCGACCATTGAGGTAGAGACTGCCACTCCTGCATCGGTCCGCGCACCCGCAAGTGACGCTCCTGTGGCAGAGGAGCAGTCAAAACAGGATTAACAAATTAATATCATGGTCATCCCTGACTGACCGACGCCATTCACTATAATTATATTTAAAGATATTTATCAATTATATTATATTAATTATTTTAATAGTTTTAGTCATGGTATATTTATATATTATGGTGTAGATTTGAATCTGTGAAAAGTACCTAAGTACACAATAATAATTCTATGTTTTCTTTCACTGTTGTTTTTAAGTAGTTAATGATCTGTTCACGTCTTAGGTATTGCACAGTATTTTCATTCATTCATATTCACCCTTCCCTAGATCTTAATCTTTGTGAAGGGATTCAATTCTGTGAGCGTACCGCGTGTATTCTTATCATTCTATTATGTTTTCTTTTATTGCAGTCTACTTCGCTGAAACAGGTTGACCCACGCAGACGTGCCGCGAGTGAGAAGCTGAGTGAAATACATGTAGTTGCATTGTTCTGCGAATGAAGCGGAAGGATAACGCTTATGTTCATGTATGTATGATCAGTAATCGGTGTTTTTAATAAACAGAATGGCATCCTCTAAGCCAAATTACAGCCAGAGAATGAAAGAGTTCCCTTGCAACTTTAACCTAATCCTGCCCCAAGAAATTGGCTTAAGCCGGTTGAAGGTAACTAAATATAAGCTTATATGCGAATTGGCCAGTGGAGGTAATAAAGACATTGGCCACCACATTCGCCAGAAAAATATGTTGACATGGGTATTATTTCGAATGGATGAAAGTGAAGAGGCCCAGGAACTGAATGATGAAGTGATGGAAATAACTAACCGTAGGAACATAACAGCCTTAGGGAATCGTGTGTATATTAGAGTGCGTAGCGGTGACGAATTCGAAGCTGAAGATTGTCTGAAGAGGTTGGATGATATGAAGTCTGAGGATAATTATGATGAGCTTTTAGCAGAAGCCAAGGCTGAACAAGCCTATTGCCACAGTAGGTTAGGGGATCACTATCACATCAGCAGTGCCATTCAATTGTTCACAGAGGCATTAAAAGTTTGCCCTCAAAATTCTCTATGGAAACTTGGACTCGGACTTATGTACAGGAGAATGACAAACTCTAATCTATTCTGTTCTGGTTCTGATCGAGCAAATATCGATCATTATGTAAAAATGGCCGCTCAATGTCTTTTTGATGTCGGCGACGATGAATCTGCTACCGACGAGGTGCGAAGTATGGCATACGCTCAATTAGTGTCTTTGAGACAGTTCCATCCGTCCAGCAAATTTCCACAGTATGAAGATGTATTTCAAGGAAAAAATATTCATCAGCTGTGTGAGAAAGCTTTAGAAAAGGGTTCAACAATTCCGTCCGTTCTCAGTTCATGTGGTAGAAGTTTAAAAGCTATTGATATTGAAAAAGCCATCATGTATCTTGAGAAATCCGTGGAAATTAAGAAAGAAAATTCTATTGGTTACCACCACCTTGGCCTCAGTTATATTGAAAAAGCAAGTTCAACTGCTCAAGAGACAAACAAGCCATGCAGCCCTGATCAAGCTGAAAATTCCTGTACCTTTGTAAGAGAAAAAGTAGAGCGACAACTTCTTGCTGGTGGGGAACATTCTTATGGGCAACATGATACATCAGTGGAGCACTCCACTAAAACGAGTCAAGCAATTTCTGAACGTGACCCAGAATTTAAGTCTGGACATGTAAACATCGATTCTGTGATAGGAAGTGGAACACAAAACTCACGAATAGCTAGAAATGTAGATACAGCTTCCCCAAAAACAGAGAAGCGAAAACAACAGTCAGCCATAGGATGTTCAAATGAAAAATGGTCATTCTGTGATGATGAGGACAGGGATGTGGCATCCGATGCAGCCCAGACAGAAAGGCCTTCGAGATATGTAAATTATTGTGGTGTTACTCAACAAAATAGGGGAATTGGCTACAGGGGGAGGTTCCCCCATCATGCCGGAATACAGCGGGAAAGCGGTATAGGAGATCTACAATCTCTGTCCGCTCCGAAGATTTCGCTCGAGACGTACGTCAATACATCAATAAAAAATGTACCATTAAATATACACAATGATCTCGTGAAAAAAGGTGTAGATGCTCTGAAACAGAGTATCAAAGTATCCCGTGATGAAAACCTCCCGGCAGTGTTTGATCTAGCTCAGGTTCAGAAAAGAGCGGGCCAATTACGTGAAGCTTTGAGTAATTTCAACAAAGTGGTCAACTCCCCCTGGGCTCCAGACCACAAAGTAGTTGTAATAAGCGCTTTTGAAGAAGCAGGACTTTGTTACTTGAAACTGTCTAATCAGGCAGACGCTGCGGAAAAAAGTGAGTACAACGAAAAGGCCAAAGAAAAGCTGACAAAGGCTGTGAGTTTTGCGGTAGAGTTGGCCACGACTTTGCCAGAACTTAAAGGCTGTGAGAACGACATCTGGGTAGCTTTCAGGGAGCTTAACTCAAATCTGGATAGTGAAGACCCTTCACCACGTATAGCCAAAGAAAAAATACGTTTATTGCAGCTGGTCAAGGCACATAATGAACTTCTCCCAGCGATTCAAAAACTGTTGGAACTGGATGAGCATGAAATTAATAATGAAGATACTGTGGAGACCATCCTTGCAAGTTACTTAAGTCTCGGAAAATATGAAGACGCTCTCGCCTTTTTAAACATGTTGCGCTTGAAAGCAACTATCACAGGTTCGGAAACCTGGACAACAGGGAAACTTTTCCATTTACGAATCAAGATCTTGTTATCTACAATCTATGAACGGCTCAATTCCGATGCCTACCCGCAGCAACTGTTTCAACAACTTTTTGAAATGACTTTTGGCCACTGTGCTGGAGCAGATAACAGTGACAACGAAGTTGCCGATTCACCAGACTCTAAAGTCACTCGAGATGTTTTACTGGTGTTTGATGAGGAGGAACTCAGTGATGCTAGTAAAGGATGCTCGACAAGAGTTGGCCGCCATTTCAAGCACGTCCTGTCCGATGTGTTTGGTCTGGACGCGGAAGAAAATTTGCGGGTAAGTTGCTGAAGTTATTGTACTGTGTAATTTACTTCAATGTTTGAAAATATTAATAATGTAGTGTGACTGCGAGTGTAGTATGAAAAGGTTTCAAACATTGAATACACAACTAATGTAATGTTTCCCGAACCGGTTTTGACATTGGTGGTTGGATGAGACTGAGAGTGAGGGATCGCGAATTGGGAGACAAGTTTTCAAAATTCCTAGGCTAATCACTATAAAATCGATGGGTGGAGAACACAAATTCGACGGATTTGATGACTTTTTCCGATAGTACATCTACCTTGATGAGGAAGTAACGGGTCAAATTCAGTTGAAAGACCAGCGTGTCTTTATCACTGTGCGTATGTCATGTGTATGTGTCTGTGTGGAGGGGAGGGGGGGGTTAATTTTTTATGATAAAGGAGAGGGGTTCAGTGAGTTATTTACTCCTCCACCGTTTTCATCATTGTACCCTCCTCCTCCCCTCCCCCACCAAACTGACGAAAAGCAGAAACGGCGTCAAGTGTCGCACCCATAATAGTGTCTATGACTCTAAGCCTGCATAAACTTGTTCAGTCAGAAAATTCTAAGAGCTCATTTAAATAGCTTTTGACAAATACACTGATTAAATTGTTATGGAGGAAATTAAGCCATGAGACATGCACTGTGGATCAAAATTGGTTTGAAAAGATTACTCTCCACTGAAATAGCTCAACATATTTATGAACAGTAATAAAATAGTAATACATTTTCAAAATGTATCAAAACATGAACTTGGTCCTCACAACTCTTTAGTTCTATTATTGTCAAATTGTCTTGTAATATACTACCATTTGGCAGGGATGCTGCAGTTTTCAAGACTTTGAGGAAACTGAGATGGAGCGACAGTTAGAAGAAATGATGAAATACCAAGTGGTCATGATTGTGATGGACGATGAGGAAAGGTATCATTCATGATTATGATAATCATTGTCACCGTCAACATCGCCATCGTCATAAAAAAATCAGTTGTATGTCTGCATGCATGGTTGTCAATTAATCAGCGAACATGTTAGGAATTGAAAGTGTGGTAATTAAGAATTATATTTGAACAACAATAAATGTGGACAACCAAAAATCAATTGTCCAAAGGTTCGTTCAAAATATATTAGGATATTTAATTTAAAAAGCAACGAATCATACCGAAGTCAATCCGAAGCAATGTGATGCTTGTTTATGTGACTAATAAAATAATGGTTGATGGTAGGGGACCGTAGTATTACGTAATGGGCTAAAGCTGAACTTTGAACACAAGTCAGTATTTCTTTATTCGGCTTTGCAATTAGGATGCGGTCCCCTAACAACAGATTAAAATATACTGACCAAAAAGAAGTTGGAGAATGTAACAAGGTGTCTGGATCAACTTACAGTTACAACAATATTATAAATGAAGAAAGTTACCCCAGACCCTGACGATGAAATGGATAGGTTGGTTGGGAGGTTCACAATCAAATGGTTGCTTGTATAGAGGACGATACTGAAGAATGTGGTCTTACGGTCACAACAAGGTCATAAACACGCACGCAAGGGACAGCCAACCAAACATAATAAATCTTATTTCCAGCAAACTCGAACTGTTCTGTCACGCAGTCCTTTTATACCATTAAAGATCGTCTGTTCTAGAACAGAACATTGAGTATTCTCAAGTCATTCTAAACTATCTAAACGTCCTGTCCATGATGATGCACCAATATTTCGATTTGTCCCGAGAGTATGAGACATAAACAAAAACGATGATATAATAAGCAAAAACATGGTGGCACAGATGATAATGACGCTATTTCAGAGTAAAATAGTTATGGCTTACATAACATGAACGGCACCCATGTCAAATACTGTCGTATTGGATACAGTGTTTATAAAACATGATGATTTCAAAGAAAATCGAAAGAAGAAATAGGAAGAATCGTGTACACACAGAGACATCCTACTATAATAATAGATTGCGCACGGCAGGGAAGCCCTGTGATACAGCGCATGGAGGGCTCGGGGGCCATTGCAATATGCAAAACTTCGCTCGAGATCACCGCCGGGCTAGATGTAAGGGTACCCAAGAAAATGTGATCGTGTAAGTTAGGCGTGTTGTAATAATTATAACAAAGTCAAGAGCATTAATTTCAACTTTGCATGCTGGTGAGGTGCATAAGAAGGGAAGAACTAAAAAGTATGATATATCTAATAAAGCGAAGGAGAAAGAGAAATAGGCCAGGGGAAAGACCAGCAATAACGAGAAAAAAAAAAAAGGAAAAAAAAACAACAACCTCCAATTCAATCTATGCGTTATTAGTATTATTACACAAGTGGAAGAAGTTTGATTCTAAATTTTGAAAAAAGAAAGAAAGAATGAAGTAAAACAGGCCAGAACAAAATGACCAAGAAACAAAATGGGAAAAAAGATCCATTCTGCATATTCAAGGAAAACAGAAATAAGTGAGCATGAGATCTAAGCGAGAAACTGAAAGATGCAAAAATTAGAGAGGTGAAGAAAAACAACACAACAATAGAATGTGGCGCATGATAGTGTGGGTGAAAGACAAGGTGAGGAAAGCAGGGCGCAGATGTGGAGGATGAGTGAAAGGCAAGGTAGAACAAAAATCATTTATATTTTTATGCCTATTGGCACTGCCAGACCATAACCGTGAATGTATGTGCTAATAGGCCTACGTTCCTGAGGCCGACGGCTGCGTGTTTTTGAATTAGTTGTGTGTTTAGGGCTTCTGAAATACAAACGTTTGTTTTTTTTCTTGCCAGCTATCATCTTACATCCAGCCTTTCTGTGACCCACCGCCTATATGGCTGCGGTTTGTTTTGCCCAGGTTTTGCCCTGTTCGGAAAAATGGCCGCCGCGCTCCACAATTGGGTTTCACTTTGCGTACCGCGAAGCAAATGAGGTGCGCAGTCTAGTATATAATGTAGGCCACTGTATACACGTATTCAAATATTACTGTAAGGAAACAAGCATTTAACTTACTTAATTTTTGAACTGGTAAAGTTTTCCCCGTTTAAGTTTTAAGACAAAACACCCACACATTGAAATTAAACTTCACAGTAGTTAGAGAAATATATTACAATTTATGCCTAAGAGTTTAAGTTTTATGTCATAAGATTAAAAACCAGCTTGTCTCTAAATGAAGTTGTATTACGTATCTCATACGGAAAATTTAAATTAGATGTGTTCCCTGTGATCACCTTGAACGAAAAATACAATTTTGCTGTCCGTAAATTTTTGGCATATAATTCCTGGTAAAAAACTGTTTTTCACATCTTGTAGACGTCAAGCGGCACTCTCACGTTTCTTTCTGTCATGTATGTGACGCATTTTGTTGGACTAATTCTAATTTTGCTTACAAAGTTCGCATTTCGCTTTGTGTGAACGAATCAAATAATCAGGAAAAAAAAACCCACAACATATTCCCTTGGGGATGCTTAGCAGCTTTGGTCCTGCGGTCTATATTGGATTGTCAGAGAGCACTACATAACAAATAATATATATACTGCAAGTTCTGCTGCACCGACAGGATAGGAACAGTTAAAATTTCATTACTCAATACCCATCTTTGTCTGTTGCCGAAACAATACATTTCCCTTGTATTCAATGACAGGAGCAAAGAATTCCAGACTCTTTTGGAGAGGATCCCATACCTGGAGAAGACCAATCCACCAACCATTATTGTATATGATGCTGGGAACAAGAAATCCCATGATGTGATGCCAGTACTCAAACCTTACAGAAGGAAGAGTGCACAGGACATTGGAAGTATACAGGTGGCCAGTGCTGGTGCTCGTGGGGGAGCTATGCAGGCAACAGAAAGTACCCATGTAAAAGACATTTTCCAAGGAGGTCTTGAATCAGTAATGGAACTTTTCTGTTTCATCATAGGACAACCCTGGCCATGTCAGTAGTGGATGCCTATACCACGAAACTCAAATTTGCACATCTAACTTGTCATTAGGATTATGCGTTGAAAAAGGTATTGTTTAAATGAACACGGAAACCAATCAAACCTTCAAATTTAGATTGAGGGCTTTGATAAAGTTTCTATTTTATCAAAGGACAGTCATAACCGTTATTCGCAGTATATTTAAATTCTGACTACCAAACTTTCAAATGTAATAGTGTTGTATTAACAAATGGTATTATGTCAGGAGACTATAAGATTAAGGTATACTTTACAAAACAAACAAACAAATGTAACAGGACTGGTAAACCGAGCGGGTCTCTCTCTATCTATAGCTACTTAATCTGACACCAAAAATGTAACACAGGAACGGGACGAGCGGGCTCCCTATCTCACACAGTCAAACATACAAACAAAACTATCAGGTTTTGAGAGGACAACAATTTTATTAAAAAAGAAAAGAAAGAAAACAAATCAAACACAAGACAATAAACCACAATACAATAAACCAGACAATACAATAAACAAGACAATAAACAAGACAAACCACAATAAACAAGGACAATACGATAAACCCAACCGATAGGCGCGCTGAAGAAGAACCAAAAATAACAGGAATTAACAGCATGCCTCATCAGTTAGGATCATTACATCATGCTAAAACAAGAGAATGCATCAAAAGAAAACATAAAAGTTAATAATAACCATATTCACATTGTAAATTAAATATGGGGAAGGTCCAGGATGTCTATCGAACAGTAACGTATAATTCACTTTGTGAGCACTCCAGGGAGCCAACTCGAGTATAAGATGCTAGCCTACCAAGTAACATGTTTACTTCCCTTGGCTTAACTACAGGCTGACATAGGGCTATCCCACACGTTATAATTCTTATATTATAACAACGGCCATTATTCTAGATCAGGAAGAAAACTTAATTTGATTCCAGACAAGATAACATTAAGCCTTACATGTGTATACGCGCACCCTGTACGCATCAAATCCATCCTAGTTACGGAATGAGCTGGAGTTAAACTAACTACAATAAAATACAGCCTGCTGAGTCTACACACTCATAGCCATACCACAGAACTGCCCGTGCTAGGTGGCTCAATAAGAGACAATCCCATCTACTTACTTAGCCCACCCACGCACAACGTAGTATCCCTTAATTAACAATTACCATTATAATTAGCAGAGGATAGCAATAGCCAAGTGGATCTACTCATTAAGTCCTAATTAATTAACTTAGGCCCCATTAGCCAACCCAGCCCAATTCCGCACATGATAGATTATTAATATTACACAAAACCCTAGTCTATACTGCCACAGACTTATCTCAACTCAGAGCCAAACTTATCCCTTTCCTATCCTCTGGGTATAGCCTACCAATCTCCTTACTCATAAAGTTATAAGAGTATCTCTAGGCGGACCAACCCACATGATAAGTCAACACCTAAGTCTCAACCAACAATAGCAAGTTATAGTCTCCCACTACAAGTGATATGATAATCATGGCATAAAGCCAAACCCAACTACATGGTACAACTACAAGACTGAACAGTCAAGTCAACCCACTTGCATTACCTCCAACAATACTGATATATATATACCTAAAACATTCCCACCTATTCAGTGAACATAATTATGTAATGCAACAAGATAATATCATAATAATGATGACATATTATATACAGGTCTACTGGGCAAGCCACACCCACAACTCTATGATTGAGTTAAGTCAATGAATCTGATCCCTTCATTACAAATACAACAGAGTCCAATTACACCTGTCAGTGTGTCAAAAGAACAGACAATGAGCACCTACAAAGGATGCCATGACATGACACCTGATGCATAGACGATGCATCCATACACCCAGCATAGGCCTTTCTCTTCATCCTATCAACAAATATAAGTTCAAGGTCCAACCCTCAAAAGTTTCTAAGTCCGATCCAACCACTACAAATTGAAGAAAGTCAACTTAACACCTATTTAGAGAACATACTAATTCAAATCGAAGTGGTTATTTTCAAGGCATGCCTTGGAACTAAGGCCAGCGTTATTTTCAAGGCATGTTTCATTGACCAATCAGAAGCTGTTTCAGTATTTCTAAACGTGGAGCCTTAGACTGTGCATTGTCAGACTGATATGTAACGACGTGAGGGTCTAGTCAGTTTGTATCATCGAGGCCGTAGGCCGATGTTCGTCTGAGTAGTAGTCAGATTGACATATCAGGGAAAGCCGCCGGGGTAGCTATGTATTGTTTATTGGACTCAAGGTATGCCTTGGAACTAACGCCAGCGTTATTTTCAAGGCATGTTTCATTGACCACTCAGAAGCTGTTAAGGTATGCCTTGAAAATAACGCTAGAGTTAGTTTCAAGGTATGCCTTGTAAATAACGCCTTGCAATTCAAATAGGCATTATAATAAGGCAGCGACTATTCGGCCGACTGGCCAGATATCATTCCTGATATCCGACCGACTGGCCGGAAATCATTCGCGATATCCGGCCAGTTGACCGGATAAAATATGTTCCTAAAGGCCTATACGGCCGACTGGCCAGATATCATTCGCGGTATCCGACCGACTGGCCGTATAGTTGCGACTATTCAGCCAGTGGGATGGATATCATACTCGATATTTGGCCGGCAACCATCTGCGCTATTCGACCGACTGGCCGGATATCAGTTGCGTTATTTGGCCAGCTGGTCGGATATCGTGCGTGCTTTACGGCCGTCTGTATAAAGCGATTCCCCTTTCGTCATAAATGTAGTTGCACTTTTTGTGTGGTTCGTTTTTTGAAGGCCTGTGTGTACTTTGGTTTGAGTTCTTTGAGGTCTTTGTTTTGTTTTGTTTTCATTTGTAGCCATTCGTAAGGGCCAGAAGTAGACTAGAAGTGCAAGTGTAAGGCCTCATTCACGCTGCCGTCGTTGTTTTTTTTGCAATAAGACAATGCTGCTGCTAGTGCTGCAACTGCTGTTGTTATTGCTGCTACTGTGCTAGTGTTATTACTGTTTCTGTTATTGCAGTTCTTGCTACTTCTGCTGTTATTAATATTATTGTTCTTCTTGTTACTTTTGTTTTTACTGCTGCTATGGCTACTGTTGTTGTTTCTGTTACTGTTGTTATTGCTGTTACTGTTGTTATTGCTGTTACTGTTGTTATTGCTACTAATGATGTTACTGCTGTTATTATTGTTGTTATTGCTGTTACTGTTGCTACTGGTTCGCCGATGCGTTAGTCCTTCCATTAATCCGAATAAAATGCCTGTTTGTATATAGGCCTACCAAATGTCTCGATTTTCTTAATTTTGGTGGTGGACACGGACCGAAAACCTAAATCTAAGTTTTTAAAAGAAATGTGTGCACACTACAAATATAAAATTTGTGCAAGGCGGCGTTAAAAGCCTCAAAAGAGGGAAATGTACTTCGAGCTGGAAGTTTGCCATTTTGCTCAAACGATAATGACCCCGTTGACCCGGATGTCATGCGCGATAGGTCTGGTTGGCCGAATATCGTTCGTGATATTGTGCCAGCCGTCCGAATAGTCACTTTGTTATAATAAACATATATAAATTAAAAAATTAAAGTAAATAATCATCATCCTTTAGTATAATTCCGATATTTGAGATCCCAAATGCTGTTTAAGTGTTGTAGCTAGTATAAACAGTCAGCCAGGTTTGTTATTGTTGTTTGGGTCAAGCTATTAGCTAACCAATCCCGGTCTTGATTTGACCCGCTTGACCAAAAGTCATGTGATCATGCCTACTAGCGTCTGCTGTGACCTACTCACGGCTCACGCGCGTGCTCTGCAAATCCAACACCTCTCTCTTCATCTTAACTGGTCTACTCATTATCATAAAGTCCATAATGAATACGGTATCAATGAAATGTAACGAAAAGGCACACAAGACAAATCTACACATTGATCATAGTCACAATGCTGAATTAAAGGAACCTAGAAATAATAATCATCCAACAATAACCTTACAACCCACGGAAGAACAAGTTAAAGTAAAGAAATAACTTGGTTATAATTCTTGCCCGTTACTCTCTCTCTCTCTCTCTCTGTGACGTCTGTCCCTAAGAAGGACACGTTGAACCTGAATGGCACCAACTGCAGATTAAGAATAACGATCTAGATCTGTCTATCTCTGATCCAAGTAGCGGGACTTAGACCACACCCTCCAGTAGTACTATATGTTAGCACTTCACATAAAATCAGTCTGTCATAAATTACAGTTAAATGTTTCCATTTAATTACATGAACTAATCATGCGCGCTAGCGTTGATAGCATTCCAGAACCTTACACTCTCTCTCTGCAGGATACTGATAGATCTATACTAAGATAGAAACTTAGTAAGATAAACTTTACCATAGACTGTTAGCTGCTAGCCTGATTGCCTAACCAAGCTGAACAAAGTTCATCAAACCTCCAAGTATAATCCAAACATTATTATTTCACATCATCTAAATATTATTAAATACCAGAACTAAAATAATGGGTACAACTTACGTGAATTAACCAAATGAATTCACACTTGATCTACATCATCAGAGCTGGCACTTCACAAATCTTGAAATATAAATTATACAACTTCTTTTACTTTTATGTTAGTCTGGACACAATGACGCGTCCTGCTGTCTTGAAGACTTGGGTGGAACTGACTGACCCACGCTATCATCTAAGCGTCACCCAAACACGCGCAACCCATTTACTTCCTACAGTTCACTAAGTGCAAATTCTAATGTAACAGGACGGGTTAAGGGGTAAACCGAGTGTGGTTCTCTCCCTATCTATAGCTAACTAATCTGACACCAAATAATGTAACACAGGACGAGACGAGCGGGGCTCTCTACACAGTCAAACATACAAACAAAACTATCAGGTTTTGAGAGGACAACAATTTTATTAAAAGGAAAAGAAAATAACAAATCAAATAATAAACACAATACAATAAACACATGACAATACAATAAACCACAACGATACAATAAACCACAATAAACCACAATAAACCCAACCGATAGGCGCGCTGAAGAAGAACCAAAAATAAACAGGAATTAACAGCACGCCTCATCAGTTAATCATTACATCATGCTAAAACAAGAGAATGCATCAAAAGAAAACATAAAAGTTAATAATAACCATATTCACATTGTAAACTAATATATGGGGACGGTCTAGTATGTCTATCAAACAGTAACGTATAATTTACTTTGTGAGCACTCCAGGGAGCCAACTCGAGTATAAGATGCAAGCCTACCAAGTAACATGTTTACTTCCCTTGGTTTAACTACAGGCTGACATAGGGCTATCCCACACGTTATAATTCTTATATTATAACAACGGCCATTATTCTAGATCAGGAAGAAAACTTAATTTGATTCCAGACAAGATAACATTAAGCCTTACATGTGTATACGCGCACCCTGTACGCATCAAATCCATCCTAGTTACGGAATGAGCTGGAGTTAAACTAACTACAATAAAATACAGCCTGCTGAGTCTACACACTCATACCACAGAACTGCCCGTGGTAGGTGGCTCAATAAAAGACAATCCCATCTACTTACTTAGCCCACCCACGCACAACGTAGTATCCCTTAATTAACAATTACCATCATAATTAGCAGAGGATAGCAATAGCCAACTGGATCTACTCATTAAGTCAAAATTAATTGACTTAGGCCCCATTAGCCAACCCAGCTCAATTCCGCACATGCTAGATTATTAATATTACACAAAAACCCTAGTCCATACTGCCACAGGCCTATCTCAACTCAGAGCCAAACTTATCCCTTTCCTATCCTCTGGATATAATACCAAACTCCTTACTCATAAAGTCATAGGAGTATCTCTAGGTGGACCAACCCACATACATGTAATAAGTCAACACCTAAGTCTCAACCAACAATAGCAAGTTATAGTCTCCCACTACAAGTGATATGATAATCATGGCATAAAGCCAAACCCAACTACATGGTACAACTACAAGACTGAACAGTCAAGTAAACCCACTTGTATTACCTCCAACAATACTGATATACCTAAAACGTTCCCACATATTCAGTGAACTAATTATATAATGCAACAAAATAATATCATAATAATGATGACATATATATCATAGGTCTACTGGGCAAGCAACACCCATAACCCCTATGATTGGGTTTAAAGTCAATGCATCTGATCTCTTCATTACAACAGAGTCCAATTACATCTGTCAGTGTGTCAAAAGAACAGACAATGAGCACCTACAAAGGATGCCATAAAAATATGACACCTGATGCATAGACAATGCATCCATACGCCTAGCATAGGCCTTTCCCTTCATGATTCATCTTATCAACAACCAAAGTTCAAGGTTCGACCCTCAAAAGTTTCTAAGTCCGACCTAACCAGTACAAATTGAAGAAAATCAACCTAACACCTATGTAGCGAACATACTAATTCAATAATAAACATATAATAAATTAAGAAATTAAAGTAAATAATCATCATCCTTTAGTATAATGCCGATATCTGAGATCCCAAATGCTGTTTAAGTGTGGTAGCCACTGTAAACAGTCAGCCAGGATTGTTATTGTTGTTTGGGTCAAGCTAGCTATTAGCTAACCAATCCCGGTCTTGATTTGACTCGCTTGACCAAAAGTCATGTGATCATGCCTGCTAGCGTCTGCTGTGACCTATTCACGGCTCACGCGCGTGCTCTGCAACTCCAACACCTCTCTCTTCATCTTAACTGGTCTACTCATTATCATAAAGTCCATAATGAATACGGCATCAATAAAGGTAACGAAAGGCACACAAGACAAATCTACACATACATCATAGTCACACTGCTGATTTAAAGGAACCTAGAAATAATCATCCAACAACAACCTTACAACCCACGGAAGGACAAGTTAAAGTAAAGAAATAACTTGGTTATAATTCTTGCCCGTTACTCTCTCTCTCTCTCTCTGTGACGTCTGCCCCTAAGAAGGACACGTTGAGCCTGAATGGCACCAACTGCAGATTAAGAATAACGATCTAGATCTGTCTATCTCTGATCCAAGTAGCGGGACTTAGACCACACCCTCCAGTAGTACTATTTGTTAGCACTTCACATAAAATCAGTCCGTCACAAATTACAGTTAAATGTTTCCATTTAATTACATGAACTAATCATGCGCGCTAGCGTTGATAGCATTCTAGAACAACCTTACACTCTCTCTCTGCAGGATACTGATAGATCTATACTAAGATAGAAACTTAGTAAGATAAACTTTACCATAGACTGTTAGCTGCTAGCCTGATTGCCTAACCAAGCTGAACAAAGTTCATCAAACCTCCAAGTATAATCCAATCATTATTATTTCACATCATCTAAATATTATTAAATACCAGAACTAAAATAATGGGTACAACTTACGTGAACTAACCAATGAATTCACACTTGAACTACATCATCAGAGCTGGCACTTCACAAATCTTGAAATATAAATTATACAACTTCTTTTACTTTTATGTTAGTCTGGACACAATGACACGTCCTGCTGTCTTGAAGACTTGGGTGGAACTGACTGACCCACGCTATCACCTAGCGTCACCCAAACACGCGCAACCCATTCACTCCTTACAGTTCACTAAGTGCAAATTCTAATAAAACATTAAAACAAATAAAAACATTTTTAAAGACCACCATCTTGCTCGTGTATGTTCCAAATACACTATCTTAAGGAAATATTACTTAACAAGATAAAAACTAAACAAAACTTACAATGTATATATGGCCTTTAGCGTCTTTACAGACGGTCTTAGCAGCTAGAATATTCACTTTCACTTTCACTGACAGCTTCTCTCGTGGCTTATTCTACCAATGTTTGACCCGAGAGTGCGATGGCAGTGATTGCAGGTCAGTCTTTTGGGTTCACTTTGGCGAGTGTTTTCATTCCGCCTCTGTCGTTTTGTCAGGTATGTTCCTTTTGCCTTGAAGTCTATTGCGAGCGTGCCACTGCGCAATTTTTGTCTCCATCTGCTTCGATCATTTGCAAGGTTCTCCCATTCATTGGGGTCGATGTTGAATGCTTTCATCGTGACCTTGCAAGTGTCTTTGAATCGCAGATGTGGCCTACCTCTGGGTCGGTTGCCAGTAGCAAGTTCCCCGTAGAGAATTTGTCTGGGGATGCGATCATTTTCCATACGGTGGAGATGTCCAAGCCACCGCAGTCTTTTTTTGCCTAGGAGAGCCTGAGTTGATGGAATGTTGGCTCGGCTCAGAACTTCGATATTTGAGATCCTGTCTTGCCACTTGATCTTGAGAATTTTGCGTAGGCAGCGCAGGTGGAAGGAGTTGAGGGATCTTTCATGTTTGGAGTAGGTGGTCCATGTCTCTGAGCCATACAGCAGGGTGCTTAGGACGCAAGTTTGGTACACGAGTACCTTTGTTTTGATGGTCAGCTTGCTATTGTTCCACACCCTTTTTGAGAGTTTGCCAAAAGCTGTGGCCGCCTTTCCTATTCTGGCATTTATTTCAGTTGTTATGTCTGTGCTACCACTGATGGTTGAGCCTAGGTAGCAGAATTTTCCCACTTGCTCCAGAGGAGAGCCATTCAGCATGATTGGATTGGGGTTTCTCAAGCCTTGTGTCAAAACTACAGTTTTTGAGACACTGATCTTTAGCATGAATTTGTCACAGGCTTTGGCAAGGCTATTGATGAGAGCCTGGAGCGTGGTTTCATCGTGGGCCACGATTGCAGCATCATCTGCGAAGAGGAGCTCTTGTAACATAATATGCTCTGTACGAGATTTTGCTTTTAGTCTGGCAACATTAAAAATGGAGCCGTCCACTCTGGTGTTAATAAGTACTCCACCTGAACATTGACCAAAGGCATTCTTGAGTAGGGCTGCAAAATATATACCAAATAAGGTAGGAGCAAGAACACATCCTTGCTTCACACCGCTGTTTACAGCAAATGAATTGGATGTGCAGCCCTCAAAGTTGACACATGCCCTCATGTCAGTGTGGAAGGATGCAATAAGTTTTAGCAATGTTGGTGGACAGCCTATGGATTTAAGGACTGCATACAGGCCAGATCGGCTTACGGTGTCGAAAGCCTTTGTTAGGTCCACAAAGCATGTTATAAGCGGCCTGTTTTGTTCTTTACATTTTTCTTGGATTTGCCGAAGTGCAAATATCATGTCAATAGTTGATCGTTTGCTTCGAAAGCCATATTGTGTTTCTGGTAAGACTTTTTCCGCCAGTTGTTGAAGGCGGCAGAGGATGACGCGAGCAAAAGCCTTTCCAGTAATGCTGAGGAGGGATATGCCTCGATAGTTGTTGCAGTCGCCTTTGTCTCCTTTGTTCTTGTAAAGTGTGACAATTTTGGCGTCTCTCATATCATGTGGTATCACGCCTTCTTTCCAACACTGCAGTAACAGATTATACAGGTGTGGTAATAGTGGGCCTTTTAGGTCTTTTAATACCTCTGCCGGAATATTGTCACTTCCTGTGGCTTTTCCAGCAGACAGGTGGTCGATTGCATTGGAAAGCTCGACTAAGGAAGGTTCAGCGTCAAGTTCGCCCATTATTGGCAGTTTTTGGAGGTGTTCCTCAAAATCTGGTGGAATATTTTTCTCAGTTGAATACAACAGAGAGTAATGCTCTACCCACCTATTCAGTTGTTCATTTTTATCTGTGATGGGTTCACCATTTACAGACTTAAGTGGGGCGCTTTTGGTGATGATTGGCCCAAGAGCTACTTTCATCTGACTAAAGGCGGTTTTCATATCTCCCTTTTCATTTGCCTCTTGTATGCTGTTACACAAGTCTGTCCAGTATTTGTTGGCGCAACGTCTTACCTCCAGCTGAAGTTTAGCTTTTGCATTTTTCAAACAAGTTTTTGTACTCTGATTGCAATTTTTGTTATACTCATTGAAAGCAGATTTCTTTTGCTCAATGAGAGGTAGGAGAATTTCGCTGTTCTGGGCTACCCAGACGTTGTTTGAAACTTTATGCTGTCCAAAAGACTTGATGGCACAGTCATGAATTTTTGAACTGAGAGTGTTCCATGTTTCATCTACCGAGTCACATTGGGTGACATTATCCATGCTTTCAGCAAATAACTTTTCAAATGACTTTCTATTTGATTCATCTCTGATTGCTGTTACATTGATCTTAGGGATTGAAGGGGCTTTTGATCTGTATATTTTCTTGGCCGAAATTTTGATTTTGCTGACTACCAGTGCATGGTCGGTGTCACAGTCAGCACTGTGGAGGGAACGAGTTATTTTTATACAGCCCAAACTCTTCCTCCTTGAGAGAATAAGATCTAATTGATGCCAATGGCCAGACCTGGGATTTCGCCATGATGTTCTTTGGCATCTCTTAAGGTCAAAGTACGTATTTGTAACACATAATGAGTTTACGGAGCATAGCTCCAGAAGGCGCTGCCCGTTTTCGTTGATGTTGCCAATGCCGAAGTGCCCAATGCACTTTGGCCATGCGGAGTGATCTGCTCCCACTCGAGCGTTAAAGTCACCCAGAATTAGCAGGCCTTCGGTGAGAGGGATGTTGTGGAGAGTCCTCTGCAATGCCTCGTAGAAAATGTCTTTGGTTTCGTCAGAGGAGGTAAGTGTTGGGGCATAGACACAGATAATGTTGGTAAAACCAGACCGGGTGTTCAGTCTGAGTGTCATGATGCGTTCTGACACTCCAATTGGAGTTGCGATCGAATTGATAAGGGAGTTTTTTACGGCGAAGCCCACGCCGTGGATTCTCGGCTGTTCGCTGCTAAGGCCCTGCCAGAAGAAGGTGTAGTTTTCTTCTTTGACTGACCCGGAGTCGGGAAGTCGAGTTTCTTGAAGGGTAGCGATGTCGATGTTTAGTAGCTGAAGTTCTCGATCAATAATTTGGGATTTCCTGATGGAGTCAATATTAGTGAGATCTTGCTGTTGCAAGCCTGGGCGCATTGTTCTGACGTTCCAGGTACCAAGTTTTAGTATTTTTCTGTTTTTGCCAGGTGCACACTTTACGTCAGCTTTTTGACTTTTGGTCTAGCTCCAACCACCTTATGAAGCAGGCTGACGTGGCGGAACAACACCCAACTGCCTGGGGGCTGCCCAGGTTACGGCGGGCGGTAGTTGATCAATGCAGCTGAAAAGCCGCTCCCACCGACAGAGGGGACCCCTGGCGCTCATCCGTACGCCAAATGGATTGAGCTTATCACCGGTAACTGCCACCTCCCGTGTTGTGCCCATCCGTAACGGATGGCTGGAGTGTCCTCTCCAAATCGGAAATGGGTGGGCTTATAGAGGAGAGACAGACGCTTGCCAAGCCCGAGCAAACGCCTCCTCGTTTTGCTGCCTTGCCTGGGCTATTTTTAAGAGATGGTGCTTTGCCCAGAGGCACCACCCCTCTCTCTGCCATTCTAGTTAAACCCAAGGGAGAGACCAGGTCAATACATTTGGAACTAGTCCGGCTGCAGGAGATGCTGGAAGCCAGTTTGATGCAGTTCTCCCTGACAACCACCTTCGGGTCTCCACTCCTGATTTTCTGTCTGGGTTTACTCCCATAGCCTTTGCTATCATAGCAACACACAAGGCAGTGTGTTATTTGTATTCAGGGTTACCTTCCCCTAGTCTTCCTCTCTCCTGAGATGACCCACAAGACAGTGGGGGTGACAGTAGCAGGCTGTATTGTGTACTGTCGTACAATAGCAGAAAACTCTGGCCTGACAAAATACAATGTAGTGATACATAAAAAGGTTCTACTTCTGGCACCAGGGATGGTCACTTAAATTGACCAATCCTGGACAATACAGACCACGCCAAGACTATGATTTAAAATTGGCGCAGTGAGTACATCAGTTGGCAATGTTACTCAACACCCGCATGACTCATCTCAGTGCGTGATAAACAATAAGGGGAGATTATCTATGGTTTCTGTGTGGTTACTTCCCCTTGACCACGTCTAGTGGTCCAGCTGATCAAAATAAGGGTTTATCTCCCTTTCACTACAATGAGCTATGTTCTCAGCCCTGTAATGGTTCACCCCATTACACTAACAAAACATTAAAACAAATAAAAACATTTTTAAAGAACTACCCTCTTGCTCGTGTATGTTCCAAATACACTATCTTAATGAAATATTACTTAACAAGATAAATACTAAACAAAACTTACAATGTAGTGATACATAACAAGATTCTACTTCTGGCACCAGGGATGGTCACTTAAACTGACCAATCCTGGACAATACAGACAACGCTAAGACTATGGTTAAAATAGAACTGATCCGCGTAAGGGGAAAAACCCAATCTATTTTTAGATCCACCGGAAATAGGTACACGAGACAGACGCGGGGCGGTAGAAGAGTGTTATTTGTTACTGAAGCTGTGCAGAAAAGTAAATAAAAAGCGTAAAAGACGTGCCTGGAGAACCTACAATAGCGATAACAAATATGCAGGTCAGCCGCACATGGATGACGTGATATTTATTCCCATCCCCAAGCCCAAAACAAACCCTGAGCGATGCAAGGAGTGAATTACCTTATGCAACCGGCCTCACGAGCAGCTCAACTTCAATAACCTAAGGTCGTACCACTTTGTACGTTCCATGGTTAATAAATTATTTTTTTTATAAAATTAATACTGGAACCCACTATACATAAACCTACAGTAGCCACACGTTCGTCCTACACCTGCAATCACAAAATATTATGAACCAAAAAGAATGCATACTTAGGAAGAATAGACATAGTTCAGTCCAAGAAACTGTATGTTGGGTCCTATTCTTACAGTGAAGAAACACCAAAATTTAACGTCCATAAAGAAAGAGCATAAATTGGCGAACCATTAGTTTTTATTTAAATGAACATCATGTCTTAGATCTTGATCTTTAGGCATACTAGATGAAATTGGTGGTGTCTACTAAGATGTGTCACGGAAAAGTTCCGATTGCTTTCACACTCCCAGTGGCTAGAACGCTAGATCTAGATTCTAGATGTTATACCCATAGGCCTAGATATGGAATTGAAAAGCACATCGGTCTATATCTAGATCTAGATCTAGTTTGTTCACCTAATTTCCTCATAAAAGCCCAATAGTCTGTGTAAAGGAAAGTGTTAGGGCGAGATGAAGGGGCCTGTACAAATGAAGGGCTGCGGCTAGGATTAGGGCAAGAAACTGGGGAACACATTCAGAACTTTTGTTTGAGGAGTTTGACGTTCATAGTCGAAAAAGATCATTTATTGTTCTTGTTTTGTGTTTGGATTGTTTCAAACTCTAATTCAGTTTTCTAGTTTCATTGCCACAGAAAGTTATTCATAAGTCGCTTCAATTTCACAAAATAAGAACAGACCAATGCAGAGAACGCTAGTGAAGAATGGTTTGTTTACTGTAAAGTGTACCTACTTCCGGTCGAGTGGTGTTATTTCTATTTTTAGACTGGGGCAGTCCAGCTTCCGTGGATTAATTCTATTGGCGCATTGAGTACATCAGTTGGCAATGTTACTCAACACTGCATGACTCATCTCAGTGCGTGATAAACAGTAAGGGGAGATTATCTATGGTTTCTGTGTGGTTACTTCCCCTTGACCACGTCTAGTGGTCCAGCTGGTCAAAATAACGGGTTTATCTCCCTTTCACTACAATGAGCTATGTTCTCAGCCCTGTAATGGTTCACCCCATTACACAAACAAACAAACAAACAAAAACAGTATCACTGAAATGAAGCTTGGAGATAACCAAACCTGACATATAATATCAAAACTGTGGGCAAGCATTATTTATACTTGCCCTATTATTCCCTGTCAGCTGTTTACAAAGTAAAAGTTACTGAAAGCAGTCATTTCCATCTAGCAACTTGGATTGTACCAGTTGACAGAGAGCATGACGTGCCATATTTCATATTCCGCAGTTGTTCTACATTTTAAAAAAAACATGACATGTTGCCTAGCGTGATGAATGATTTGTGTCAGCTGCATGTCTTTCATGTTTCCACCCCATCATTTCTCAAATGCCAGATTAGTGATGTCACAGGGAATTTTGGTACGCTACATTTCGCTATCTGTTATAGAGAACTGCTTGTTATTTCTTTTGGGCTTTTTGCTATGTTTTTTTACAATTTAAATGATGTATCTCCTTTACAATTCCTGTATCAGAGGCTTTATATTACCATGTTGTTGATGGCCGACCATGTTTGTGTTACAATAGTTACATCTATCGTATTATATAAGGCTGTGCTAACGACTTCTGTGATAATTTCTGTTTCCATAACAATTAATGTAGCTAGTTTATAGTATGTGAATCTGTACTCAGTTTTCACTCATTTTTTATTCACTCGCTCAGTCACACAACAGACACATACAGCTGCAGAGAGAGAGAGAGAGAGAGAGAGAGTGAGAGAGAGAGAGAGATAGCGAGTTCAATTTTAATATATTTTTTGTGTGTGTGTGAATTGTGCATGCCTGGTCTCGTGTTATTTTTATATTATACAGTTTTGGTGAAATTACTTTCTCACACATGTGAGGCAGTTCAGAATCATAATGTTCTAATCAGACTTTTCCAATGTCCTTAGTTGGCAGTAAATTTTTAAAAATTAGATGAATATTACATCCGCCTATTAATACAGCTGTAAAAACGTCAAATATTCCCATTTCTTGCCATACCATTACTAGGTGACTGTGTATGACAATGACACAGGTTTCTGTGATGGTATAATAACTGTGTGTAAGTGACAGAAATATAAATTGTAGTGCAGTTGAGACTGTGTGGCTTTATTCACTGTGTTTGAAAGTTCTGGCAACCCTGGATGAATGCCTTAAATCGTTTGGTGCATTATTGGCTTATACAATTTATTATCAATGATATTCCGAAAATCTTAAATGTCTTGCATGTTTCAGCTGGGTTTATTGTTACTATTACAAAATAAAACATTCTAATAATCAAGACCACATGAGCAGTGGTATGGGTATTCGTGTCTTTTCGTGACACTTAAAACTTTTGAAAACTGCAGTGATATTTTATGTGGGCTACAGTTTAAAGTTTAGATTTGCTTTCTATAAGCAACGGCATAATAAATGAATAAAAAATCACAGAGCGTTATTCATAATAATACAGCTTTATACCTGTTCATGTTGGTTTCATTATTTTGAACTAATGTTTCCTGTTTTGAACTATTGATGCATTGGGGGGTGGGGGGAATAGGTGTAAATTTAGTTCATGCATACCGACTAAATTTGAATTTACACCTAGGTGGCTGTACGTACTAAGCCTGCACCATGATAGTACAGCACCTTGCAAAACCCGAAGTCGAGTAAGTGTACTCTCAAATATCACGAGCGGAAGGAAAGAAAAGTAACACTGAACATGACCTTTTATAACATCAGTGATGTATTCTCACCTCACCTAAAGATTCTAGACACAATAAGATCATAAAAACATTAATAGGTAAAACATGAAATAGATCTGTATATTCATGCTGATTTTCTCTTGAAAACCAAAGGGGGAAAAAAGGAATTAAAACTGGGCCTGATCAATGTCGTAAACAATAACAACCACGACAACCCGAACATCTCAGAACATAGCCAGTTTTGTTTTCTCGGCGCATTAAATTAACAGACACACAGTGGTAGGGGAGGATGAGAGGAAGGGGGAATAGTGTTCCATACGCAAAAATGATTTACTTGTTATGTAACTGCAGTTTACTTAGCAACCGTGTGTGTATGTTTGTGTGTGCGTGCGTTAGCGTGTAACTTTGATTTCCTGGACGAAAAAATGAGAACAGAAGAAAACGAAACGAGGAAAAGAAAATTATAAAATAAGTAAATTAAAAGCAAAATCATTTTTTACTAACCCGTCCCAAAATTACACACCAATCAAAGTTAAAAGAGGATGAGATTTATCATAGGCAAAAAAGCGCCCAGTAAATAGTAACCGTGTCGAAAATGATGTACGCTTGCTCAAAAGATAAACAGACAGGCTGACTGACCAACTGTGTTTGGACCTTCTATATTACTTGGGTTGTATTCTGTTTCCGTTATCAAATCTGGCATCTCTTTCTCAAGAGGGTTATTGAATGCACATAAGCTCATTAAATACGACACTTGCATCGTATAAATAAAATTAATAATTATAAAAGTAAAATAAATACATCCTCCTTGATTGCTCGTTCACCACTCAAATACAGGGGGAAAACTACACCTTTCTCTCCAACCCCCTCCCCCCCCCCCCACCCCATGTTCCATTTTGTTCTAGAACAGCAATGATTCACCTCGTAGATAAAAGAAGGAACACTCATAATAATAAGTCCTTGTTAGCTAGTATCATAAATACATGACATCGACTATATTATGTACCATTTAAAAACAAAATATTGGATAAAAAGCTCTCGCTGGAGTGTATGACTAAATTGGGACCATTATAATGTTTGACAGCTTGTGAGTGTGATCACTGTTTTCGGCTGACTTTAGAAGAGAAATTAACTAGTACGAACGGGAAAAAACACAACAGAAATCAAAGAATCAAAAAATGCAAACCACAGTGTATTTCGATTCGGATTATCCATGGAGCGATCCGTCGCTGGCCACAATCCACCCAATCGGGATTGCTATCCGGGAAGGAGGTCTTAACGCTATGTAGTCGCGAGCAGGACAGAGCGAGCGGGGTTTATTATAAAATTTAAACCCTGTCTGTCATAATGAGGTTAATTTTTCAATCTAACATTATAGGAGCTAACTGCCCATTAAAATAATATATCATCAGACACTTGACATGAAGGACTGACATTAACATTGGCTCGTGTGGTAAGCGTAGGTAATATCTCGAGAAGTATTTGCCACATTGTTGTATGCGATATTTTGCAGATTTTGAGGTTTTGTCATGAAAGTGGTTCTCTCACTCTTAATTTCATTATGTGTGCAAGTTTCACTCCAACTGGTTTAAAACTTTTCGAGATGTATGTTTGTGGCGTAATGTTTTATGCGCTTAAGCCCTTTTGACGCCCAAACGTCAATCCTCATTTTCTCGAAAAGGCAAAATGCACATACAACAATGGCAAATACCCGACCATTATTTTTGTCCATAGGCTACATCTTCTTTTCCCTAAACATTATCTACACCCCAGTCTGGGTTTCATACACTAATTGCACCGTACAAAGCGTGACATACAGGCAGCCGCCAGTTCGTAACCTATGAGGCGTGTAAGAAGACATTTGACTCCCCCCCCCTTCAGTTTCTCAAAAACGGGTGATAGGCCTAGGAAGCTTGTCCTGAAGAATGAAAGACCACCGTAGGCTAAGGGTTTCGCTATTGAAATCAAGCAGTGGAACGAGCAGTCACAACCATAAGGAGCCCCACACCTTGCAATAGTCGTAGCCACGTTTGAAGCATTAAAATTTGAAGAACACAGTTAATAACACACGAAGATAATGGCGGACCAAAGACCGCCAGACTTGAGCACATGTAATTAATTAATAGCCCATTAGCTCAGTTTTAGTGGATTAATTTTGATTAATAAATTAGTTGTGTCAAATCTGATGTGTTTTGGACAGGTAGCCATCTTTATTGGAAAGGCTACATTGCAAATTTAAAACTACTATGGGACAAATGTGTCATTTCTTCAGACGAGTGGGTTTTTATCTATCCTTTTTACTTTTTAATTTTACAGTGTCCTGAATAAAATAATGATACCACTGTTCTGGACAAGTTATATTAAGCTCACGAAAACCGACTCTAAATGCTATCTATCTAAGTCAAGTCACACTGAAGAGAAAAAAAACGGATTTTATTATCAAGAAAGTACCAGTCTGCGCTCATATTATTATTATTACCATTACAATAATAAACAGGACGAAAACTGGATTGAATTCAGCAGTTCATGAAAGGAAGACTGGTCGCGTCAGTTTATTCAGCAACTCATTCACGATGAGATCACAACTTGCAAAGTTGCACGGTCATCTTGAAGGTCCCAACATGAAAGCGAATGCCCGCAAGGAACAGAGCAAAAAAAAAAAAAAACGTCGCAGTTGGTGAAGTCTATTCAAAAGTGACATTAAATTCATTCATGCTTGGCTGAGTGTCTGCAAAAACATCCAAACTAACTGGTAGTGGCGTCGGTACACTTAACTGCTACCGACATTCACGAAATATCATAAAAACCACAGAAAAACTGTGGGGTTGCAGCAGGGCCATAAGCAAAGTCAAAATTGGGCAAAAAGGAAAGGTTGTATGTTGCGAAACCCCGCGTGAGAAATAAAACCCAAACAATACAAAGCAAACTAAAGAGAAGACAGAAAATACACAAAATTTTCGGCGTTCGCCTTTGTCAAGTGAAAAAAAATTGAACAATAAAAGACTTGATCAGTAGTAATTAGCGAGGACAGTACAGACAAATACAATTCACACAATGTAAATTTATAGCAAATTGAGTTCAAGGCCACACTATCTATTTGAAATTGCTGTTTGCATGCATGTATAAAATTTTAAAAATAAGAAGGAAAAAAAAAAAAGCTTCTCCTTTCTGTTCTTGACGCCAAGAGCCTGGGATTGAGTTCCCGGCCATATAGTTGTTCTTCTTTTTCTTCTTCTTCTTCTTCTCATGAAGTTGATTCGTCTATTTACAAAGACGATCCCTCAACTGCACCATATGCGACTCGACGTTGCTCTGAGGCTAAAACAGGCTAAAACAGCATATATTAAGACCATTTAAAATATATTCGTTGTGTAAATTCTTTTGTACATATATCTCTGGTAAAAATATCTCTTGGCATCAAGATTGTGCACAGAAATAGACCCGCACTTTAAATACAATGGTAGCTGCAACGGATAATTATGTTCTTTAATTCATTGCCAAAAGCCGTTGCAGACGATAGTTTTTGGACTTCTGTCGGGAGGTTGTTCCACATCCTGATGACACTAGGGTAAAGAGAGTAAAGATGGCTGTTAATCCGTGAGCTTGGGATGTTATATTTTATGTTATTCTTTCTGTTGCGTCTGGTGTTAATGGTGAGGTGGTTCGGTGGGATATGGGTATTTCCTTCCCTGCCCTTATAAAATAGTTTTACTTTGTTTTTTGCTCTTCTTTCTTCTAGTGGTGTCCACTCGAGGTCTCTCATCATTTTATTGACACTACTACTTCTAGCATAGTCATTTGTCACAAAGCGAGCATCTCTCCTCTGGACCCTTTCCAGTTGTTCTATATTTATTCGACAGTGGGGGTCCCAGACACTGCAGCCATACTCTAGGGAGGGCCTCACGAAGGTGTTATAACATTTTTCTTTCACTTTCCTATCACAGTTAGAGATGTTCCTTTTCAGAAATGCTAGTATACCGTTTGCTTTGTTACATGTGCTATTAATATGTTGGCTCCATGTAAGTTTTCTGTCCAATGTAACTCCTAAATATTTAGCCTCATCTGTTCTGTGGACTCAGTCAAATACACATTTTTATAATAATTTATTATGCTTGAATGAGTCGTTCAAGGCTTGCACCGTGTTAGAAAAATATGTTGGATCTTTGATGATTAGAATGATGAGACTGTGACGGAAGGTCATTGTTGCAAAATTTTGTACAGCATCACATTCGCTTTATTCAAAGGATGTACTTCAAAATGGAAATTTTCCTAAAATAGTGTTACCAATTTATCTTCCAGTCATAATTTGTGAACATAATAATATATTAAACCAATGATTTCCTGACACCCTTTAAATGTAGCAAATATTATTATGATGCTAGACAAAATTTTACAGCAACAATCGTTTGTCACAGTTTCACATACATAAAAAGTAAAGCATCCATGTCAGCAGGATTGGTTTTGGAGCCATATAATAAGTAAATCAAATCCTTGAAACACTTGGTTACATTTCCTTCATACCAAACCAGTTTCTGAACATCGTTTTATTACTGAAAATGGGGGATTTAGTGAGAAAATAAAACTAAAGTTTTGTAGGCCAAAATGTGCAGTATGCCTAGAACTGACACATTCAATATTGCAGCTCTTTCAGGTCCATTCCTTCTTTGATTTGGATCTACTTTAAGTAGCTAATTTTTAATGAAATTTGCCATGGACGCAAAGAAACCAAATAACACGGCACGTCTTTCTTAAAAAGATTTCAATTAATGTAAGTACTAGTGAAATGTCTGTGTGGGTAATCGCTGATATGCCTTTCCTGCTTCTGGAGACAGGACTTCTCTTTGAAAACAATACAACACCCACTCGCAAAGAGAATAAATAGATGTACGTTGACCAAGGGCAGAAAATTTACTGGCAACATAAACCACTTGCACTTTCTCATTACTTGTATATTTCAGTGTGATTTCCTATGGCTAAGAATTTTTAACTTTTACATTTAGATACGTCAAGTATGCATGGCAAATAGGAACAGCTTGTTTGTGTGCAGAAACTAGAAGGCACAGCGAACAACCAGGTAAACTTTCCACATTGAAACGACTAGCAAGAAAGTATAAAATTAACATTGTAAAGTAAGTGCATGTTGGAATATTTGAGGATACAAAATGTAGTAATTTAGATAATATGTAGGCCCGTACAAATTGTGGCATGTAATAAAGAAACACTAAAGCTATACGCAAAAAAATTCACCAGCCCAAACACATCATTTTGCAAAGGGCTCAAGATTTTCAGTTCATTTGGCATTGAAAATTGCAATTTGATGCAAACATGTCCTACGTCTTTCGAGTCTTTAGCAAACATTACCTGAAATTCTATTCATAGGCCAGCTGCCTTGTGAAGATCAACATAATCATGAAGCGTACCTGTTTCCCCTGGGCCCAGAGGAAATTCACTTGATTTCAGACTTGGGATCGATTGAAATTTAGGGTGCATCAGTGAAAGAAAAAAATTTTGTGGATTCGTTAGGGTGGTGAATAATTTATAAAAGTCAGCGAAGTAAAACATAAATCTGGCTGGAACTCGACCTTCTCAGTTTCACAAGCACATATTCAAGCAACAACTGGGGATGCATGCAAGATGTGTTGAAAATGGAATTTTGCAGCCACTTTTGGGAGGGAAGACGTAAATGTCAGTGAGTTTGCCCACCCAGTGGTGTCGCTTATGCCTAGTCTTTATATAACAGATTTCACCGACTGAAATGGTTTCAGCTATCCCCTTGTAGCTGCGCTAGACGGTGCGGCAAAGCGTGGAGGGTGCGGCAGCCTTGCTGGCTTACGCATTCGCTTTGGTTCTTGATGAATGTCGTGGAGGGTGGAGAAGTGTCGGGTCGAGATTGTATCAGTAATTTTCACTGCCGTACTGTGAGAACTATTAATTTCGTGATTCTCTCATGAAGTATCGCATCTGAGTTCGGGATAAGTCAGACACGGAAAGTTGACAGAAACGTTGGAGAAGAAAATTGCACTAAATAATCGACCATGGCCAAAGAGATGTTTAACAGGTGAGCTTTTTGTTTTTTTTAATTTATTTTGTATTTTGGTTCATCGTTGTTGTTGATAATATTAACTATCAATATAATATTATTGTTCCTTCCATTGTCTTCATGAGTTTTGGTGACTTTCGAAAACTTACGTAAAAGAAAGATTGATTTAATTGCATTTTGTGCAAAGGAAGAAGCCGTTGTTGACCACATGAATGATTATTTGACAACATTCCGGAGAGTAGTACCGTTACATTTTTTATAATTTTGATTGTTGTTGTAATTGTAACTGTTCATTATGTTCTACTAGGATTAAGCTGAAAAAAGGGAACAAAAATGATATAATTCGATTAGTAAACTTTCGAGGTTTTAACAAGTTTCCCTGAAATGATCGTCATGACGGGGGAGGGGGGAAGGGGGTTACTATGCCATATCTTCCTCAGTGTTTCCTATCGTTAATTTGGGAACTGTAAAACATTACCCGTCCGTTCAAAACTGGTACAAGCATAATTCTATAAATTTCTACTACCATTCATTTCTTGGACTGGTTGAGGAATTTGACTTGAAATGCCGTTTGTAAAAGTTCTCAAAGATTTCTATTCCAAAAGGGCATCACAGACGAATCTGTTAAACCTCTGATGTTCGGTGCGAGCTGCGGCACACTGGTCATATCCTAAACGCGTGAGCAAGTGTGACAAGCTGCAAGTGATTAAATTCATTCGCGCGTTATCAAATCGCACTTTTATGCGACCAGTGTGCCAAAGGTCTGAACAGCACAGCAGGCTTTTCAAACTGAATATTTTGACAGTTTTGTTCCACCGTGCTCTTTTATGTTTATTTAACCCCTGACACTACTCTAAAAATAACCCGGGCATTGACGAGCGGCTTTGAAATTACCGACCAGGGCATAACCGTAGAAATTCCGAAGCCAATTTCACATGTCACTGGAAAATGAAAAGACGTTTGTATAGAAAATAAAATGCATCTTTCTATCTGAAGTTTGCCAAACAGGGACATTATTTGTTCAGGATCAATATTATATGTCGAAGTGACTCATGGTTGGACTGTCGGAGCTTTTCAATAATGCCATTCTTTCTTTTTCATTCTTTTTCCCTTTCTTTCTTTTCTTCATTACTATTATCATTATTATTTGTGTGTTTGACATGATAATTATGATTTGTTGTTTTCGCATTTAAGTAACTGTGATATATTCTTTGTCATTACACGACATCTGTGACATAATTCTTTGATCTGCATTGGATCAGCCTGCCCTGCTTATCCAAACATGAAACTATTTTCACAAAAAGCATGATTTTTTTTATTTTTTTTGCAAACGCCCCTTAAACTGTTCGCTTTAGGGTAAATAATTATATTTTCGGGTATTGGAGGCCACTTTCCCATCAACTTTAATAATTCGTTTTTATGTGTGTGTGTGTTGTTGTTATTGTTGTTGTTGTTTTATCAAGGTTGCCAGAGTAACAGTGGTTGTTTACTGCCGCCATACTGAATAAAAGTAACAATTTTTAAACTTTTATGCCCTGACAAGGACCATTCACACTATAAATTGTTTTAATTATGAACATGTCTGTTAGGCTAGTGTGCGTGTCAAAAGTAAACAGTTTGTCAAAATAGCACCTTATGTTTGGTGCGCAAACTTTTTAGATGAACTGCCAGAAGTTGAGTATGAAACAAACTGGAAGACAACCATGAAATTTGAAGCAGGTGTCTTGATTTAACCATATAATGTTCCCGACCTTTAAAATGAATAAAACTGAGCGTATGAAGGCGCATTCAACGAACTGTGAACAGGCCAGGGATTTCATTGCACAGAGAACCCTTTCATTCAGCTGATTTTATCACACTTGCGTATTGAACGACTATTTTTTTTTTCTATTGGCTTTAATAATAATAAATAATAAAACGCTCTTGCTGTCTTGGCTGTGACCTGTCTGTTGTGTGAAATCCGAGATATCATAGCACAACAGAACTGAAGTCATGCCTATGTCTTCATAGGTGAAACACCACCAGGGCTGTGTATCTACGAGGTCTAATTCAAACTCATTTCAACCCCGCTCTAGGCCTTTTGTGCACTTTCTCTTGTTGCCGCAGAGCAATAACCATTTAAGATCTTAGTTTCATCCAGAAGTCGAGGTTTTTTCTTGAGTAATTACTACTCATTAATTTACAGGAATAACCGTTTTACACAAGCACCACGTATTTATTGCAGTGTGAGACTGGTGGACATCTCTACCTCTCAGAAATTAGTAAGAAAAAAATGGTTAAGAATCTCCAATTTTGTATATTAATTATACCTTCATGAGACCCAGATGTCGCAAGTGATATTCGTTTCAGGTTCTACTCACTGGATCGATCACCGTGCCACATGGGTAGTAGCTGTTTAGATTGCAAGTGTATGATTAACCTTAGGCTCATCAGATTCTGGGCTTACTTCTAGGATATGGGGGTGCTATACTGATACTCGCTCAGAGGACGTTGTATTTGTACATGCCTAGGAGGTTGCTGATTGCGGAACCTCAAGCTTTGGCACTAATCAGCTGTTTTATGAACTTATAGGAGACGTGCAAAGCTGAGTGGTTTTATTTGTTCAGGAACTATGATATAATTGCAACACTAGGACATCACAAAGTCAAAAATCTAACACAGAGAAACACAAGACATGTTTCTTAAGTAAGAATCATCTCTATAATAATGGCATTTCACATTGATAAACATGCCCCAAACCTCAGCTTGACTTGCAAAGCAACCACTTCTGGTCAATCAGCCAAAATAAATGATGGTAGACCTGGGACTTGTCTTATTCTTGTTAGGCCTGGTCCGTCCACTGCAGGATGTAACCCACCTCCAAGGATCTCCACTCTCCTCCCTTTTCCTCGGCCGTGTCCATGCCTGCCCACCTGTCTGCACAATATCATCTCTCCAGTCTCTCGGGACGTCATCATGTTCTCTTCCCTTTTCTGCTCCTCCATTCAGTGCAACGGTTTGTCCATCTGTTGTCTTTCATTCTTCCGATGGGGCCAGCCCATTCCAATTTTTGTCGTAGTATAAATTTCACATTATCTGTAACCAAGGTCTGACTACGAATATCAGTATGGATTCTATCAATAAGCTATATATCTTGAGAATTCGAGCTTTAATGCCTTCTTCGGATTTCTCGTTTGGGCTTAATTCTGACCTAGGTATTTGTATTCGTCCTCCTTTTCTATAGTAGCATTTTCAGTTTTGATTCCTTCATTGGTTTCAAAGTTAGTCATGAATGTTTTACCTTTATGGATCTGTCCTATTTTCTTGATTTCTAAATGGCCAATATTATCAGTTACTCCAATCCCGGGAAAGATATTTTTCTGTTTTTTGTTTTGCCAGTAGGGCGATAACATCTGCATTTACGAGGTATAAATATCCATTTCAACCGACCGCTAAGGATATCTTGATCTGTACCGGTATCAAATAGAACAGTGACCGAAAGAAATACCTGCCCTCCTCCCTTCCCCCCCCCCCCCACGGTCCCATTTTTAGGAGATGAGAGAGGGAAACAAATATGAATGGGGCTATTGCTTAAGCGGGGCCCATTGTGTGAAGAAACGGTCTGCCAACAAATCGAATACAAGAGTTAAGCATGAATAGACAGGGAGCATTGGCAGAAAGTCATGCGCGGTGACAGGCACTTTTCTGTCTGGTATGTACGAGTAGGCCTATACTGAGCCTCGGGTATTAAAGTGTCATGAAGATGCAACGTTGTATGGGAAAGGAAACCTTGTCCTACATAAGATTTAATTTCAAAAGGACAGTTGTTGTAGTCAAACACAGGAAATCACCAATAAATTAATTCGAATGACTAAAATAATGTCTATATCTACACAGTGTTATCACTCAATAAATTCATCATCATGAAGAGTGCTTGAAGAGTGTTTGATGATGATGACAATAATGGTGCCGATAATGGAGAGGATGATGGCTTGGTGATGGTAATATTACTGTTAGTATACAAACTCTGACCAAATAGGATGATATTCTAATGTATCTTGTTTGTTTATCCCCTGGTAGGGCTGGCGATGCCTACGACATTGAGTTTTCTCTCAACGGACAGACACATACAGGTAAACCACTGAATTTCAAGATTTAGAACAGAACTGTGGACACCATTTAACTTCATTCTCTGAAGGCAAGGGAAGGACAGGGTGGTGTAATAAATTAATGGGAAAGAAAGAAAAACCACATCACTTTTTAACACAGTAACTCTGACATAGGCTCACTTCAAAGGTGATGCAAATAATGTTCCATGCATTTTGCCTTGATAAAACCAGTGAACACTAAACTGGCATTCATGGAAGGTGATGGCATATAAAAATGAATGAAAAAAAGATGTTCTTATTGCTGAAAATGTTGTGTGCCAGGCCGAGAAAAATACGATGGGAAATAAACAAAACAAATAGGGAAGAAGTAGGAAGGGAAGAGGGTTTCTTTGATCAGATAGACAAGCCTTACACGGTTACTATTGCTGAAGTTGATCGTTGCTGGCGGAAAATGGGTATCGCAAAGCGGAAGAGGGGCATATTACCCAGATGCTAGGTAGGCTATCTATGGGGATCTACGCCAGATCAGTCTCCAGTGTAATCTTATTTGATTCCCCAATAAACTTCACCCGACTTATTCCCTGAAAAGTCCTGTTTTTACATTAAGAAATTAATTGCAAGGGCATCTCAGTTCATATTTGAGCATAATAACATTATAATAACCCTCAACACCCATTTTAAGTATAATACATTCTGGGCAATTACAGCAAATTGATAATGTGGCGGTAGCGAGTTTAAAGTGCTAATGTAAGACTCATCGCATTTCTTCAATTTCTTAGTGTTTAAGAAGTATCCCCCGGACACCTCCCTGAATGACTATATCCGTGATGTGGCTGGACTCAAGGGGACAAAGGTCATGTGTAAAGAGGCTGGGTGTGGCTGCTGTGCTGTCACTGTCACCCTGAATTCAGGAGAAGACAGGCTGGAGACCAAGAGCATCAACTCAGTAAGTGGTGCGATTGGACTTTACAGAGCAGCAGGATGGTGTCCCTCTTCTCCCTCCCCCACACACTCTTCCCTATACTTCCCAGCAATATTTCCGAGATGTCAATACTGTTTGCAATATTATGACCTGAAATGAAGATGGCTTTGAATACTCGGGGGGAAAACCCCACGAGAAACAAAGATCTGCCGCAGGATTGCGTGACTTGGCCGGCGAGATTGAGATGTAATCTAAACTACAGACATTCTAGAAATGGCCAACTCATCTTAATTATCTTCTACATTTACACCAGTATGTCACTGTCATCTACACCAAATCAGAACAGACTGCGAATAAGTTATCGAGATCGCCAGTCCGCAACCTTAGTTCTTGTTTGTTCTAGCGCCGCTTTTTCCACAACTGAGAAATTCGACGTCAAGCGTTTGCGGTTTAAGTATTATGACCGTAGTGTTTTAGACAGCAAGCTACAGATGAGCAATGGACACAACTCAGTATTTTATCTATCCGGTTTTGTAATGAGAGTACGGTCACTTAACAGCAGTCATGAAGGCCCATTGCGCATATCGGCCATCTTTGATGTAATCACCATGGCGATAGTAGCATTGATTTTAATTATTTAGCTGATTTGCACTGGGAGCACTTGGGGCGTCGCGAACCAACCGGCGACGAGCTAAAAGTAGCTCACTACAGTAAACAATGGCACGTGTGTACATGCACATAGGAGACGTTCGGTAAATTCTTTCACTTCCTTTCCCTTGTTTACACGGATGGTAGGGAATCTGACCAGCTTGGATCCATCCTTTCCACCCCTGTCATAACAGTAAACTTCAGTGCAACCAGCAGGCATTTTAACCGCTTAGACATATCTCGAAGTTACACTCATCAGCTGATCCACCGGCCGTCTTGGGTGTCGGAAGAACAAAACAAAAACACTCTGTGACGTCATTCGCAATTGGCCTATAGATTTCGGAATAAATCGGAACTGTGAAACGGCTTGGTAAATGCCACAAGGCATTTTAAATAGGTGCCAAAGTCGCATTTATTATACCTCTCCTACATTCCTAAAAGATCCCCTGTAGTTTTCCAGAAAATGGAGATAAAACAAACAAGGACAAAGGTCGGCGTCTGTCATGAGACGCTGGGGGAATTAAAATTTAAGATTGCAAGCACATGTAGAACAAACCCAGTCATTAAGCCTACGTCGATCCGTTGGAGAATTTCCGTACCTTTAACAGAGTTACCGTAAGGGCAAGTTTCTGACATCAAACCGACGGCGACGACTTAAGATCAACGTAGGAACGATATGCCATTCCTGTGAGCAAACTTGACATCTTCCCCACGCGTCGGTTTACCCCAAATTTGCTTAGAAATCTTAGACAAGTGTCAATGTGAGCATTTGTTATATCGTACTTCTTCTCACACATACATCCTAAAAGATCTCCAGTTTTTCAGAAAATGGAGATAGAACAAATAAGAGCTCAAGTTGGCAAAATGAGACATTGGGCCAGTTAAAATACGTCAGATTGTAAGTGCATATAGAGCAAACCAACCAGTAAGCCTATGTCGATCCGACGTAGATTTGTAAAAGGATTTCCATAGAGTTGGTAGGATTACCGTAGGGGAGAGTTTCTTACATCAAACAAACGACGACGACAGATGATTTACGTAGGAACGATGCCGTTCCTATGAGCCGACTTGACGTCTACCCTATGCGTGGGATTACCCTAGATTTGCCTTTAAGCTGGGAAATTTAATCCAAAAATTTTAATGTCTGTGTCACTCTATACTTTATATTATTTACGCAGTACTCACACGATACGTAGCGATAGCTTAGAAGTGCGTACATGAAACGAAGTTTGTTCATGATCAGTGCGTAGAGAATGTAGAGAATGACACCTTTTTTTTCCTCTTTCAGTGCATGTGTCCCTTGTATGCTGTGGATGGCTGGCAGATCACCACCGTTGAAGGCATTGGGGGTCATATCAAAGGTTTTCATCCTATTCAAGAAACGGTGGCCAAACATAATGCAACTCAGTGTGGCTATTGCACCCCTGGCTTTGTCATGTCAATGTATGGGTGAGTATCTGTGCCCTCTCAAAGCCCAGTAAAAGACACTGTGGACCAATTGCAGTGATATTTAAGAAAAGCATTCAATCTTCATTACCCCTATCATATACAATAAGTTATGAGTTATGGAGAAATGGCAAGTAAAATTAACCGATTCATATTGCGTTAAAATCATTGCACGGTCACTCTATAGATTCACGCAGCCTACGTCCGTCCATATAGACCTTTGTTGTGGTTAGAGATTCAAATTTTGTTCTAGTTATACCCATTTATTATATTTAAAAACTCATGCTTTTGTTGGCCAATGCTTTCCACATCATTCTTAACACGATTTTATATCAGCAATGGTAAGAAAACTAGTTATAGAGACTGAAAGCAGCTACAGTACTGTTCATTCCACGACAGCTCATCCATTTCCATGATGTCAAGAAAAAGATATTGTCACAAATTTGAATGACCAATTACCATCTGTGTTTCCAGACTGTTGCACCAGAATCCTAAAGTTACACAGCAAGAGATAGAAGACTCCTTTGATGGTCATGTATGTAGATGTACAGGCTACAGACCTATCTTGGATGCCATGAAGTCATTTGGCTCTGACAGTACAATACCAGGAGCAAAAACTCTCGACATCGAAGTAAGACAAATCCATTGTTGTTCCCTTGCATTTATCTGGGCATGGTAGTGAGAACACACCGTAAAAATTCTGCTTAAATACTGATTTTCAGATTTGCAGACACAAGGAGCTAAGGACCTTGTTAGCATAAATGATTATAGAAAGTTCCCCAGCAGAGTTTGTTTTCTCTCATATTAAAATTTAAATTGCTTAGATGTTATCAGAAAGAAAGAAGTAAATCAAGAATTTTCTACTCGGTTAACGCTCAAACTAAGTCATACATGTTAATATTTTATAGCTGAACAGAAATATGGACTAAAGGATTTTGTTTATGTGTAATCTGGCTTTATGATGCACTTTTCTTTTTTTTTTTATCTGGCATTCCCTGATAGTTTCGACTTGAAAGATGAAAAAAAACCAGTGAAACATTAACAGGAACATTAAATCTTCATTTCCCCCATGTCCCCTCCGTATATTATTATGTAAAAAATAGACATTTGTTAGAAAAATTTGGATTGAAAATAAAGATACAAATTGTTTTTCCATGTCAATTGTATTGTTTTTGTCTTCCTTAAACTCCAACGGTACCAAATTGTAGTTTGAAATGTACATGTTTTATTTTTCCTAAGGACCTGAACAAAAATCTGTGCCCCAAGACTGGAGAGGTCTGCAAAGGGAAACAAGATGGTTCTGCCTGCCACTCACCAACAACTCTGAATCTGAACCTGAGAGAAAGCAAATGGTGCAGACCAATCAATATGAATGAACTTGGAGCTCTTCTAGTAGTGAACAAGAATAAATCAGTCAAAATGGTGTTTGGCAATACAGCTTCAGGTACTTATATTTTGACTCAGCTTCATGAGACACTGAAAGTTTTGCTGTTGCAGATATTGAATGGCCAACACTCTTTCTTCAAAGTTTGTGTTTTGATGACATGAATATATCTTACATAATAAATGTCATTTATTTTCATGGTAAAATGTATGTTGTGGTTGTGGTTATTTCCTCTCATCCCTCTTTTGCTAAAGATAACTTATATTTGCTAAAGATAACTTATACTACATTTTATTGCTACTGTATTTTAATGAATTCCATCATTAGGAATCTTCAAGCATGAGGGACCCTTCCAAGTTTACATAGATCTGCATGGTGTACAAGAGCTCTATGGATATAAGGTCAGCACTAAAACCATTTAAACTTTAAAAAAAAAAAAAAAACACACATCAAATATGATTTGAGTTTATAAATTTGATATATTTGAATCCAACAACAAAAAATTTTAAAATCATTGAAAATGCGAGACATTGTTTTTCCCATTTTTTCACTGTTGATATTGACAATGGTTACTAGTTTCAGACCTGATCATTTAAATTCAGAGATTTTTCATTCTAAAACCATGCATTTTAATGCTGTTTGGTACGAACTACCCTAAGTACATTTTCTTTTTTAACAAACTGGCTGTGATTTATATATGTTTTGTAATTAGAAAATGTTTTTAACCAATTTTTAGTTGTTTTTTTAACAAGTTTACAAATTGCCATCGGTTACAATAATTATGTACTTTCCATAAATAAATTGGCCCTTTTCATTTGCAGATCACCCCTGAAGGTGTCATTTTTGGTGCTAACACCACCCTGACCAAACTGAAAGAGCATCTCAAAGAACTGCAGTACCAGCCTGGATTTTTCTATGCTACAAGAGTCATCAGACATCTTAAGGTTCTGGCAAGTGTATTGGTTAGAAATGTAAGTACTGATATAGTACTGTCATTTATTTGACACTGTTTGAGAATACCATGACATGAATGAATTGTTAGGCAATTCTAATGGAAAATATTATGTATATATACAAATATTGACAAATGAGGTATAGACAACCTAGCTAATGGCAACTTACCAATTGTATGCATCTATTACTTTACATTTCAGACGGTAAATTATCATGTATAACATGCCATGATTCTTGAATAAAACCTTCTGATTTATATCTTATCTTAGAACACATACTTTGTCGTAAGATCCTTTAAAGGAATACATGCTGTACAGAACACATGTATTTATTATACCTTCCGTTGCAAGTTCTGAATGGGGCAGTACCACAGACTAATAAAATACCCAGACTGGATAATCCCATTGTGTGACGTCACAAAACAGCAAAAGGTCATGAACCATCCGCCATTTTACGTTTAAGGTAGCGACCGACGCTTCAGCATAGCAACAATTTTGAATGATACCATTTTGACGCGCCTACTGAACACGGAAGTTTGGTTCCACACCAAGAAATGAATACATGTACAGCCAATCTTGACAAATAAAACCGAAATTTCTACTGCAGATAGAGCTAGAATCGGAATTTCCCGAGCGGCGGCCATGCTGGTTATACAGTCGCCGCACGGGAAATTCCGTAAAAAACGACACAGCCCGAAGTTCGTGTTTCCAGTCTGGTTACTTTATTAGTCTGTGGGCAGTACTGAGGGACAATAATCCTTTGGGATAGGCAGCATCATATGAATTGACTGACTGTATTTCTCGTCCGCACCCCACCCAATACAGGCTGGTTGTATTGCTGGGAACCTGATGATCAAACATGGGCACCATGAATTCCCATCTGACTTGTTCACGATGATGGAAGCCATTGGGGCCAAGATAAATATCTTTGGTGAGTTTTCACAAGAGCAAAAGTTTTGAAATCGAAATCTGCCGTTGACTGCAGACAACCCAAATGATTACTGGAAATAAGTTTTCATAGAGTATCAGTGTACATTGTTAAAAGTACTGGAGTGGCATTTAAAACTTCACATTTAAATTAATTGACTATTTGGTAGTGGATGAAAGGGAATTTTCAGAATCAATCATTGAATTATTCCATGTCCTTTGGACCCTATAGGACACAAAACTGAACTAGCAATTCAACGCACATTTTGAACGTTCAAAATTGACCAAATTCTGTTATGTACACCAAATACTAGCTCCCATTATGCCATCACAAAGACTGGGCAGAAAATTGCTTGTCCTATGTAGTTCTGAGAAACTAAACCGGTACCAGCATCACAAAGACAACAGCTTAACAACTGCAAGAATTATAGTTGTACTACTACTGGTGCACCAACAACTTTTACAACTGCAAATAGTTGTAAAACAGCTGAGCAATGACTGAAACAAATTCATCAAAATCAGGGACAAAACTAATAAAAGCTCTATGGCAGTAAGTTTGTATCAAGTACTGAGAATGCATCTCGGACTTAACAAGAGGTTTATATCAGCGCATTTTAAGGTTAGAAAACTAGAGAGTGATCTTACAATTTCATCACAATCTCATCACGTAAGTTGAATGAAGGTAAACATTGATCTTACACTTGTAATGAAAATAATAAATCACGGGAAAGGAATTTAAAGACAAGATTGTTCTGACACAAACTGCAAAAGCTAGCAAAGTGGCATAATGTCTGTGAGTTCAGATGTATATCCCTAGATAAAATTGGGTCATATTGCATTGTTTTCATCATCAACCTCTTTTCTATGTTTCGTCTTGGTTCTGCTTGACTTGGTCTTTTCCATAGATTCTACGACTCAGAAGATCACAAAGTATTCACTGCTGGATTTCCTTCACAAAGTCATCATGAAGGGCAAAGTGATTGTCTCTTTGCAGTTACCCAAATTTAACACTGGAGACACATTCCGGTCCTTCAAAATTACACCAAGATGGCAGGTAACTGATAAGAAAATGTATGAAAATGAAAAGAATGTTCTGGTGATGAACAAATTCCACCATTGCTTCTCCCCAAACCATTTCTCAATTTTACTGATTTTGATGTTTTCTCCCCAAAGTATATTTATCTACCACAGCAGTGTGAACATGCATGAGAAAATGAATATTGTGTTAATTTAACATGAAATAATAGAGCTAGTAAGTTACCAAGTGAAACATTTGTCAAGGTTCATATTTAATTTCATGATTGCACCCTTGTGAAACATACTAATGGTCTATGTTAAAAGACAATATTATGACAATGCAGTCAAAAACAGTCAGCCAACATTTGGGAGAAATTGTGGGAATGTGAATATGAACTTTTACTGGTTATCTGAATTTGATTCATTGAATACATTCTGAATGTCTTGGCATGACTTCACTATTCTGCCCATCTATTTTCTTTCTATGAATAAATATTGCATTCCTTTCTACTGTGATCAAGATTTATAGTAACACAGCTATTGTTGTCTTAGAGGTGTTTCTCTTCTCTTTCTTTACAATGGAGCTCATTTTCTGCTTGCAGAATGCTCATGCCTATGTGAATGCAGCTTTCAAGATTCCAGTAACCAACCAAAAAGTCACTGCGAGGCCAAACATCATCTTAGGTGGCATCAATGCACAAACTGTAAGCATCTGCTTGACAATACCATCAAGATCGGCTGTCTTTCAGGAGATGTAATTTTAATTTTTTTTTAAAAAGAAAGAAAGAAAGACAAGAGAAGGAAAAATGTAAAAAAAATGTGTGACAAAGGTGAATCAATGAACAAGAGAAATTAAGAGATAAGATAAGATAAGAATCACTTTATTATCCCATATGGGAACAGAGAGTGTTTAACAGCACACACGCGGTACATATATCTTACGTATCATTATATATATATAAACAAACTCAATAAGCCAATAACAGACACACATGGCGTGAAATTAGGCAGTGTTATGAACATCTCTGAGCTAATAAAAAATGAGTAAGATAAAGGAGAAATGGATAAGTAGTGGAGAAAATGCATGATAGAAACACTCACATGTGAAGGAAAAGTACAGAAGAAAAATTAAAGTAAAAGACACAAATAAGAATAATGACAATAGCAACTGACATGTTGAAACAAAACAAAAAAAAAGGGAGAAAACATGCCATCAACAAAAAAATTGCATGTAGGCCTATTCTATCAAGCAAACAAAATTCTGGGCCTGTTTCAGTTCAAACTCAGTGTGTCACTAAATGAAACCTATATGACATTTACTTGTAATAGTGACATCTTGAGAAATGATAAAGGCAGCTAGAAATTTTCCTGCCACAGATCCATGTGACTGGAGCTGAAGGTTACCTGACCGGGAAGACCTTGTCTGATGCTGTCATCAAAGGTAATAATAACGGAGATCATTTATATAGCGCCTAATCCAAACGAGTTTGCTCTTGGCGCTTTACAGAAAGTCTTGTTCTCTCGATTTACATCTCTCTCACTCTCTCTTTCTTTCTCTCACCCACTCTCTCTCTCTCACTCTCTCTACCTCTCTCTATCTCTCTCTATCTCAAAGCAAATTGTAACGCAGCCTGTTAGGTGCAGTTCACAACTCACAACAGTTCACAACTTGTATTCTAAAGTATTATAATAATATTTGAATATATATTATTTATTTAATAATGAATTATAAATTTTTGTTGGTAATATGGGTAAGTGGAATTTACTGTCAACATGAAATGTTTTGAAAAATATTGAGAAACCGCAGTCATACAGATAATACTGGTACAACCTTTTTAGGTAAATAAGATAATATAAAGTATAATTAGTACTCATGACTCACTGTGGCTGGGACAAAATGTTTGGAGAGAGGTTTCATTTACCTGTGGTCTGTGGACATATATCTACAATTATTACTACTGAATCCATTGTCCAGGATAACACCCATTCAAGCACTATTCATGATGCTGTTTGTACAGCGTCAGAGTTGTGAGATAAAATTTAGACAACATGCAGAAGTGTATGGGAAAAGGAGGAAAATGAAACAGAAAATGCAGTTTTTAGTTATATAGTTATCACATTTTAATCTTCATATATCTTATTAAAACACAAACAACATTTAAATAAAAATGTAACATAGGTACAAAGCCATTGCAGGCCCAGAACAAGAAAGGGAAGGAATATATTTTCTAGGCTTATTAATTTTATTCACTACTATCAGCACAAATATGTACTTACAATTCCAAACACACACGAAGCAAATGGATCTTTTCAGTGAACATGCCATTACTGTAGCACAGACTGGATAACTGGAAAAGGTCTTTCACATTATTTACAGCAACACACAAAATATGGGATAGAAATATTAAGATGTACGTGTATGACTCATAGACTGATATTTTTCGTTTCAGAGACCCTGAAAATTATGGCATCTGAGCTCAAGCCAGAGATGTTTGATCCTTTGATAGCCACCACTAAGTACAGAAAGGATTTGGCTGTGAATCTGTTATACAAGGTGAGCAACTAACTTATTATTGTCTTGAAGTCGATAATTTACATGGTAAAAACTTTGCAAGACAAAAAAATCTTTGCCATCAGTTGCCCAAAACTGTACAAAAACTTTACAACAAAATATAAATTGGCACATGGTGTCTTTAAACATCTGCTGTTATTAATAACCAGCAACTACCACGATATTGTCCACAGTTTGCAGCCCATTTTTTCAGCTTACGTATTCCTAGTGTATTGGGACTTCAAGATGTATGTCATAATATATCCATTATGCAGTTACACTCTGCAAGAATATCAGATGAGAGATTCAGAATCACCCATATGACTGTGTGTCTGTGATAAAATGAAAAAGATTTTAATTGTTGGGCACTGATCCCTTCATAACTTCATCACATTTGGGTTATACCAGTGGGTTACCCAGACATTACAAATAATATTATGAATGTCAGGTGCTACTTTGTGAACATGTTTCAAGCTCAAGTCAGTTTAGTGAAAGGATTTTGCTATCACTTCTTTCTTTGATTTCAATTTAACCTTTGTCAAATTCTTACAAAACTTACTTATAATTTCTTACATATACAGAGGAAGAAACTGGCATTCTTTGGTCTCTTGTTAACTGCAGAAGCAAAATAAATGTTTAATCTATATTTATCTATATCTACTTTACAGACATTGCTTGAAGTATCAAAGCCTGTAGATCCCAGAATCAAAAGTGGAGCTGACAGCATGGAAAGACCATTATCATCAGGTCTACAAACATTTCAGGAGAAGAAAAGTGAGTTTCCACTGAAGCAGGCTTTACCCAAGTTTGAGGCACCATTGCAAGTAAGTATGCATTCATAATCCAGAAAAAAAAAAAAAGAGCCTTGATAGTGTCATTGTATCAGAGATTTAAAACAACATGGGGGATGCAGCGAAATATTGTTTTTTTATAATCAGAACTTTTTTGTAAATGGTGATTGTCAAGAACGAGGTTAGTCAGGATATGGGGAAGATAGCTCTTCGGCTGTACAAGAGGCCAACTCACACTCGTGCAGGCATACCATAAATTAATCAAATAACACAGGTTATATATATATCTATAGTCAGGCCTGAAGGGCTGTGTTAATTTAATACGGATAGACAATAATTTGACTGCATAAATTAATCAATTAAATACATAATCCAAGGTAGGAAGTCCAAGCAACTCACTAGCACTTTATCTCAATCTATTACTGCAGCTTTAAATGCAAATTCAAATTAAAATGGTATACAATCTACATCTGGCCAGCAATCAGTATTCTCGCCCGCTAGGCCGGGTAGCCGTTATGGCATTGCAACTCAAATGCACACATAGATCAACACATCATTAAACTTATAATGCACAATCGACTAATACTAGTGACTGGATTCAATACTTCCTCGCTTTCCGTACAACACTATCACTCAACAATATCTACACTGCATTAAATCACTACACTCTGGGTAAGGATTGCCTGGTGGCCTTCCTGAGAGCTCTTGTTGCCCTAGATCTCCCGTCACCAAGACTGATCTATGTGCTGACAGCAGTTCCCGTCTCTGTTAGCGTAGCCTTATCTCTACTAGCTACTTGCAAGGCCTTACCATTGTACGCCCGTAACAGAGGTACGAACGTGGATCCAAAGAATGCGGTTCGCACTTATGGCCTAGTGCGACGAGGAATAGACACAACAATTCTCTGGACGATGTTCGTTGCCAGTCCTCTTATGATCCGAGCTGTCTGTCTATGTTTCAACTCCAAACGTCAGGCCCAGGAGTTCGAGCCGAGAGCGCCTCACTGCGCGAATGCTTACAGCCGTCTCTGGATAAAACATGGCGGGCCAACCCTTTTATAGCAGACAAAACCCCGTGGAGCTTCCTTCCTAACTACCCTCTAAACGCGTGCTGAGTTCACGGCCTCGTGCATTCCTAGCACAACCTACCGCCTCAGGGCGTGACTCCACTAACTTAAAAAATACCACTTTTTACCCTAAGGGTCCGATCACACCAAACATTACTCACTGGGTCTCGGCCTATGAACTCCTACTCCACGAAATCACTAAAATTCAGATCATGACAGTGATATTCACTTCCAGAAAAATAATGATATCAAACAGTAAATGAGAGCTGGGAAGAAAGTAATAAAATTACAAAAACTGTATATGGTAAAGATGAAACTTACGTTCAGTAATCACTGAAAATAGATGTGAAGGCCATTGTTTTGACATGTGTAATTCAGATGAGTGTTTCGAACTCCACTTCAGCATCTGTGGCTCTCTTTATGAGAGATCAAATAAACCTGAGGTTTAAATGAACTTGCTTTTGAGAGAACACTGACCAGTATTGATTATTGACTACTGCAATTAATGATAGGCCAAGGTGCTTTTTGTGTTTTCCCGCTCTGGATTTTTTTTCACTATTCACTTTTCATATTTGAATAATTTTAGGTGGGGACCAATTACAGATTTTCAAAACTTATTTCTTCACTCAGCCCATGCTGCCATCAGAGCCTTTAATTATTTATGAGAACCACAAACTATTTTCTTACTATCCAGGCTGCAGGTGAGGCTGTCTACACCAATGATCTCCCAATCTTCGGCCGTGAGCTCTTTGGAGTTTTTGTTCTTTCTACCATTGGATGTGGAAGCATTGCCAGGGTAAACCCATCTGAGGCTTTGGTAAGCTTATTCCACTGACAGTAGGCTTCACTGTTTTCTTTGAGTCTTAATATCAGTCAATATTATGCCTTGCATAAAACATTTAAAAAGTAAATTTAGCAGAATTGGAGAGGGCAGCACTTAGATTTGTATCTTAAATCAAATTTTGGAGCTTATATAGTTATTAATTGGGTGTTTTAAAATGATTATTTATATGATGAAAATAAAAAGGGGAAATGATGGGTACGATTAATTGGCGGTATTAGATATATGTGTTGTCTGATCTTTGTGATTGGTACTAGCACAATTATTTGTAATTCATACATTTTAGTTGCATTGAATGAGCATCTGACTTTGACAGTTGCATTGATGTGCAAGATTATCTGATAACAATTTCAGGCTATTCCCGGTGTGGTAAAGTATATCTGTGCTGAAGACATCCCTCAAGGTGGCACGAATGACTTTATGTCTACTCCATTCATGCCCCATATACAGTCAGAAGAGGTAAGACTGAATTTAAACAGCTTTTTTTTCCTCCATTGATTTATTTTAATGTATGTGAACTCCAATTTTATTTCCTTACTGTCCAAGCATAATTAAAGGTAAACCACTTGAAAGAATGGTTCATAACTCTTGTGCAATGGTCTCTTTGGGGTTTATTTCCCCTGTACAGTGTTAAAATAGGATGTTCCAGCATTGAAGTTGATTGAATATTGCAATTAGAATAAAAAATCAGTCATCTACATTTATGCACTCCTAGATTTTGAGTATCTCAAATACATAATATAAATTATAGTGACAGGAAATGATGGTGCCATTATTCAAATGTAGGGACTGAGGAAAATGCATACTGGATGTGCTTTTTCTCTATGTTGACTTTGATGGTATTATTTTAATTCTTGGGAAAACTTTGTTCATCTTTTGTGTGAACAATTTTTATTTTTTTGGCGAATACCGTAAAACAAAATATGTCGTAAATTTCTTTCAGTTCTTTGCTACACAAAAAGTTGAGTATGCTGGACAAGCAATTGGACTTATTCTGGCTGGTAAGAAATTTCAAAAAATGAAAATAAAAAGTATAATAACTTAAAAGCTACACTCCCCTATTGACAGAAAGAAATGAACAAGAGATCCACAGCCTAATCTTTCTCAAACAGGTAATTTATTTCAGCTTTTAAACAAATTTAATCAAATTAAATTCCATCTTTGTGATCACATCTCTTACTTACCTTTTCTAAACATCATTGGATGCCTACTCAAGAGTGATATTATGAAACTAGTGTATCTGTTGGTCATTGCTTGGTAGAACTTGTCAAGAACTTAATTTTCCTAAGATTTGTTTGGAAATACATGTATTTCTCAAACAATTGTTGTTTCATTAGAAACAGGGTCTCGTGTATAAAAACAATGTTTTAAATATAAGTGTCTCTTTACATTTACCGCTGAATTTACTTTTTTAATTGTGACACAGAAAGTCAAGGATTGGCTGAATTGGGAGCCAGAACAGTGAAAGTGGAATATACAAATGTTCAACATCCTTATGTGGACATTGAAGATGCCATGGCTGTAGGGCAAGTCCATGAGATGAAAGCAGAAGAGAAAGAGAAGATTACAGGCAGTCCTGAAGGTTTGTGAATTCATCCATTTAGATATGGTCTGGTTTTTGCTGCTTTTGTTAACAGGCATCTTTTTGTTTGTTGTGCTTGTTACCTGTTAAATTTTCAGTTTTCAAAGCTCTTGATCATCAGAACATCTAGTCTTGCTGATCAGTGTATATACCTGCACATAGGGTCATAAACACCCTGGCATCTGCATCAATTTAATGATCTTGCTCTTTTCAGCATGAGTGACAAAACTTCCCATTTTGAAAAGGGGGAGAAAAATAATTTGAGTTATGGATTGCTTGCTTGCTGTTTGAAAAATGGTGACTGTCACCATTATCAAGCCTCTAATAATGTCAACAGTTTTCACATAAGAAGTGATTAGTTTGACATTTTTTTGTGATTTGATACAAATGTTTGAAAAGAAAGTGAATTCTGTATTGTTACATTGACAGATGCACTAAAGAATTCTGAGATGATTATTGAAGGTGAAGTGAGGCAAGGCACACAGTACCATTTCTTCATTGAGAACCAGGTGGGTCTTTGTAATACGTCCAATGATTGTTTTCTGTCCAGTTGAGCGAGATGGCAGAGTGGTCTACTTCGGTTCTATTCTCCCTTTACATCAGATCTGTCCATCGTCTTATTATTCTTATTTCTAACATGAAGTGTTAGTCTTATATGTATGAGGAAGTTTGCAAAGTGGCCAAGTACAATTGAAGTAAGACTAAACTGCCGTGCATCTGGTAGAATGAGGTCAACTTTGGCTTTTTTGCAGGTGTCTGTGGCTGTCCCTAGCGAGGATGGGATAGATCTGTATTCTGCCTCTCAATGGACTGATCAATGCCAAAGGGTAGTATCTCGACTGATCAACAAGCCCTTGAATTAGTAAGTTCCATCATTGAATTGGAACAAAAGCTTGTGTATGGTATTCTTTGTTGCACATCTTACTTGTTGAATGAAATATGGGAGAAAATGGCACAGAATCGATAAAATATCGCAGTTGCCCAGGTTGCGAAAGCTTGCCAAATTATAGGTGGGTCACAAATTCTTGAATATATTATTTAAACCAATTATAGGTAAATAGGGATATAGACAGTGTAGCGTGTCACCGGTATACCGATGAAGAAGATGCACTGGGTGAAGCATTCAAGTAGAAAGGGATGTAAATTATAGGTCGATCACAAAGTCTTGAATATTTTATTGTTCTTTAGACCATCATGCCAAATATCATTTTCTGTTAACGAAATAGTAAATTTTTAAAATATCAATCATAATTTTGTTCTATTATTCCAGATTTGGTGGTTGGGACATATTACAGAATCTGTGCTGCCACCTCACATTATTAATGTTAATTGTTTCACTTTTACTGGGAAGTTATTTGTAAAACTACTATATCTTACTCCACATTTGAGTATACACTCTATAGTTTAAACATGTATCATTATGCAGTTAATACAAATTCAGAATTTCATAGAAACATACTGCAGTCACCCAGAGTTCTAATCCTGGCTAATCTCGCACTTGTGATTTACTGACATACTGAATAGAAAATGAAATTCTGATCATCCTCATAATAGTGTATTAATGAATCTCTCAAGACTGCTGCAAAAGTGGCATTCTGGTGGATAGCTCCTTGCAGTGATCTCAGAATTCTTTAACAAATGACATCCTCAGCATTAACTTTTTGAACCTTGAACTCCTGAGTTTCATTGTACTGTATCCCTGGCCTCCTGAACTCACATCTCAGAGTAACAAATCTGATGGCACTCCACATCTGTTTATCGGTGAATAGGGATGTAGACAATATAACGTGTCACCACTATAGGCCTACTTGTGAAGAAGGTTCATTGCATAAAGCATTCAAAGAAGTAGAAGGGTGTGTGAATGTCTTTAAACTGGACATTTTCCATTCTTTTCTGTAAAAGAAAAAAAAAAAGGAAACCAATGCAAATCAGGAGGAAAAAGTTTACTACATTATGGAAAATTTGTTAATGAAATTTGTTGTTTTTTCTTGTTCAGCATCAACATGATATCCCACCGAATAGGGGGATCTTTTGGTGGGAAAGTTCTGTATAGTTGCAATGTTGCTGGAGCTGCCTGCCTTGCTGCTTATGTCACTGGAAGGTTGGTTGATTTTTAGTGCTTTATATGTCCAACTCAGAAGTGCTAGTTTTTCTTATCACATTTCATTACTTGGATACTGTCCTTAATGTAAAATACCTTTCCTCGGCACATAAGATTTGTATAAACTGGGCTGAAAATAAAAGATGGGTATAATACATTTCAAAAGCTACTGACAGAGTGATAGACACATGTTGCAACTATATAAATGTGCATTAAACTGTAAAATGGTTGTTGTCATAGAAAAATGCCAAAACTACATGTTATGCTACTCAGGAATGAATTTGTCTTCATAGAGATATTACTATGTTGACAGTCATGTTTTAAAAATGTAGGGGAAAGATTATCATTGCCATTTCGATGTTTCAAATGCGACATTGTGTGCAAGTGATTTCAGAGGTGAAAGGACATTCTGGAATAAAAAAAAATCAAGAGATACTTTCTTTGATTGCCTTAAATTCAAGTTTGTCACTATATTAGAAAGGAGCATCATCTTAGTATCATCAAATCTCATATTTTTCCATAAAATTGGAGGCTGTAGTATCAGCCAGTGATGAACTCAGTTATGGTTTGAAATCAATGAAATATGATTGAAACAGAAGCCATAAGTTCATGTCATGGACTGTAATTTTAAATCTCTGTAATGAAAAAGGGAAGGGAATTTTTTTTTCACAACTGATATCTGCAAATCTTGACAATACGTGAGAATTTTCCATACATCTCCAGGCCAGTGAGGGTCAACGTCCCAATGGGAGATAATATGAAAATGGCAGGCAAAAGATTTCCAGTTCTGGTTAAATACAAGGTTGGTATGAACTGTATTAAGTTGTTCTGGAGTCAGTTGCTTGCATGGTAAATTTATTACAAAGCAAAAAGACTGATTTTAATCCTCTATCTTCCACAAAATGTTCATTGCTTATCGTTAAAAGAATATGCATTTCTACACTTCATTAATTTCCACAATCTGTATTTTTAAAATGAATCCTAAATTTGTGCACATGTTATGTGCATCTATTCTCATATTTTCTCGTTAATTTTGTCCTTCACATACTGTTTAAGGGTATGTTTTTATTGAACTAGAATTAAACACTTCTATAAATGGTTATTGCTGTAATGTCATAATTGCTAGGCAGAGGTGGCATTTTGTACCACAGGCACACAAATAATTATCCAAGTGCTGCAGAAAACAAGGTTCCCCTGAATTAGATTTTCTTACCAACTTTGTCATGTATTGAAAAGTTCCAACCACTGACAAAGTCACTCTGTTTTTCCCCGTCTCTGCAGGCTGGTTTTAGTCGCAGTGGCAAGATGAATGTGGTTGATGCTGAGCTGTTCATAGACAGTGGGTTTAGGCCAACACCTCTATCTTATGAGTTCCCGGAGATGCTGGATCAAGGTTTGTGTTTTGTGATATTCACTATTTTTTTGCAGCCTCAGTGTGAAAATGTGTTAATTTGTTCAGGTCTTAGCCACAAGGCTTCCAAAATGATCCAGATGCAGCTTAATTGATGAAATATTATAATAACCAATAAAAGACACGTTTTCTTTGCGTTTTATTGAATCATTTTGGTATTATTTCATTTGGGGCTTTGCTACGTACAGCTTTTTCTTTTTGCCATATGCAGCTTAGTCTGTCCATCTTTCCCACTTTGTTTCATTTAAATCTCGCAATGCACATGTACACATTTGAAATGATGAAGGTTTGTTGGTATTGGAAGTTGGAAATTGTGAATGCCTTTCCGGCATAACGGTCTTAAAATCCACAGCATGTTATCTTCAATAATCTGCAGGTTATTTTGTTCCCAACTGGCGGATCCGTCAAGTCATGGTGAAAACTAATAAAGCTACCAATCAAGCCTGCAGAGGACCAGGTCAGTATTAATTTTGTTCCATAATTAAGCTCTGAGTTAAAAGGAATATTCAAAGTCATGCAACACTGTGGTAGTTTTGGAGGAGCAGAATGAAAGATAGTGGAGGAAGAAGAAATATCAAGAATTTTGTGGAATGGGCTTCACAATGGAGGTGTAAACTATGTTACTTCAACATAAAGGGGAATAATCCTTACATGTCTCAATTCATTTGGTACAAATAAAGATGTTTTTCTTTCAATATTCACCAAACTATTTGTAATCTGTAATTGTAACTTCCATGCATAATTGATTGGTAACAGTGACAATAAAAACCATACCTAAGAAGTGCACGATATATACCAGGTTTCACATGAGGTCAAAAGTGTCATACAAATTTGTATTAGCAATACATGTATTTGGATGAAATGTCAAAGTACTTTCTCTCTTTTTTTTTTTTTTCAAAATAACCCTGGAATGACTTTTTTTTCTTCTTTGATTCTGAAGAATGGGAATTACAAACACGAATATTGAGAGAGTCCGCTTTGTTATCTTTGTTGTTTTATAAGGACTAATTAATTGTACATTTTATGAGGCATGTGACCACACCTGTCCACAGCAAGTATTAATGGCTTTTTTGGGAAGTAACTTTGCTGTAATAATTTCAAAGAAAGTGGAAATGTGGGTGGACACAACCAAATATGAATCAAAAACTTTGCTGACTATACAAATATTCTACCAGATGAGCTTCTTTGCTGTCACCAGGACAGACGACCAAAACTATTGTTGGATGAACTACGAGTGGCTAATGTGGTTACTGCGTGGGTTCAATAGTAACTCCCTTAAGGATACACAGGATTAACAAACACAGGGTTCTGCTGGCAATCTTATTTATTCAAAAGCCTAACAAAGGTATCGCTACCAAAAGGCATAGGGAAAACCCTATCAAGAAAAGGAAAAAGAAACCCAGAAAAAGAAAAGAAACCCAGAAAAGAAGCCCAACCAGCCATAAGCCAAAGTTTCTCCGGGTCCTGTGCTACCGCTTCATGCCTTATGGGGCGGGGTGGCGATGGCAAGCCTCTGAGCTGCTACGGGCCCGGGTTGCTGGTCTGGGTTCACTGTGCTGTCGGCTCTTGTCTCTGCGTCTTTGATGGAGTGTGCTGACCACTCGAACTCGCATCTTATTTATGAGCCAGCGCGGACGTCCGGGAGAGCTATTACGTAGTCCAGTTTTGGACAAGTGAAAGGCTCGGACATTGAGTCCAGCCGAACAACATAACAGGTTAGGGTCCTAACACAATCGAATTTACAGTACGGTCAAAAGGGTGCACACAAAAGTCAATTAGGTATCCCAGTAAACTGCAGAAATTACTCTAACGTCCCCTCCAGCAATAATTGAATAAATTTGACCCAGGTTGGATTTATCGGGGATAACATGCGCCTAACTCGTGGTTTACTTTAAATCCGAGACCCTCTTATTAATTATTTCAATAGGATATGTGCATCAAAGTACAACAAAATTGGTACCATTATGAAGTAGAAACTTGCTGCTACAATTCTAACTGACTACTTATACCAGAAACTCGGTAGTAGTTTTAATATAAATTTTCAAAGTGTCAGGACTAACAACATTCGACAATTTTGTGCGGGATACTTTCGTCCATTAATACGACGTATCTCCATTGATAACAAACGTTATCATGAGTACCTATTTTGTACCGATAGGGTATTGTCTACTCTCAAAAATGAATTCGGGTTCCCGTCTTTCTGTCAGTGGATAACAACGAAGGAGCGAGTTGTAGGAAACTTAAAGCCATGATATAAGAGTTGGAAGCCCGGTGGTCAACATTTCCAACTGACCAATCAAAATGCGCGCTTTTCACCGTGATGTGAATAACGGGTCCCGCGCTAGTATTACAAGGGAAATAATCCAATTAATGGTACTCGGCCAAGTGTCCCTAAACTACTATGAGTGGCCGTCCCTCACTCACGCACTAGAGCTACCATGAAAGCACATTAAAAATAAAAAGTCGTTCATCCTCTCACACTATGACAAACCCAGATTCTTATAATTCATCCCTCCAATCTGTCTTGAACGTCTTTCAACACAAGTAAAATTCCTAAATATAGCCCTCTCTCATCAAAAGAATCTTTCCCCCAGCCCACAAAATAATTAATATTGATCAAGTTTCCAAAACATATGTATGTCTTCATCACTCTCTTTCTGCTGCACAGTGTAACCTATTTTTCTTAGTGAAACCAGTTTGCTAGCTTGAGTGGTAACTTACATTACTACTCAGTATCATGCATATAGAATGTTTTGTTTTGGAAAAAACTGAATAATTCCTTTTAAAATAATTTAGGTTCTGTGCCAGCTGCTTTGGTCATGGAGGGGATTATGGAACATGCAGCCAAACAACTCAAAATGCATCCAATTGCATTCAAGGAAATGAATCTCTATGAAGATGGACAGGTTAGTTTAGACATAGGCATTCTGTAGTAATGAACTAAACAAAAAATACTCTTTGATGGATGAGGTTGTTTTCTTCAGTCATTCTCAAAAGTGTTGATATATCTGCTAGAAAGACCATTTTGTGTTTTCAGGAGCAGAAACTCTTGTGGCTGGCTTTACAAATTGTAGGACATTGCAACACTCAAACATGCAAAAATAGTTTGCCAACAAGTCTTTCTTATAGAAATCAATTCAGAACATCTTATAGTTTAAGATTATTCCAAAATAAAATGTTTTTTGACAGTTTGAAAAACTAGCAATGGCTCTTAAATAACGGAAGGTCATTGTATCCTTGATAAACTCCTCTAGCAATTTCATAGCATTAGCCATGTTTTGTGCTGTGTGGTAAACTGTTGTAACTCGGTTTTCACAAAATTGTCAGGAGAAGCAAATTAATGAATTACTTTCTTCAGCCGACTTAACAGTTACAATATTTAAAAAAAACATTTAACCATTCATTTACAGAATTTAACCCTCAGTTTATAACATTTAACCTGTGGGCTGTCGAGGGCTCCAAGCAGGCTAATTATCTCAAATTTTTTAAAATGTGAAGAAACACTAGTTTGTCATGCCACCTTGGATTGTCCTACAAGAAATTGACAGTGCCTCTCTTTCTGAGCCAGTGTCCAAGGAAAAATACTCATCCCATTTTTTTTTTTTTTTTGACGCAACCTTTTTGATAGTTGTGACCAGGCCATTGGTTTTTGGGGTTTTTTTTTTTAGGATTTCCAAAGCAATGGAATTAGATTTACACACATTCTCAATAGTTAACTTTGAAATGAAAGTGACCCGATCACAAAAAAAATTGAAATGTATATATTCTCATTTGTCTCTCCTTTTAGACTGATTATCAGGGCATAACTCTAAGCAACTGCACTCTGAAGGATTTGTGGAAACGGCTGAAGCAGACTGCGCTGGTGGATGAGAGGATACTGGCAGTGGAAGAATTCAACAAGGTAACTAACTGATAGAATTCAAGTAATCCCATCATTTTATTGTGTCGTCAAAGCCATTCCCTTTTCAAGCGTATTGTGAATTTATGTATTTTCATATTTGCATGGCTGTGTAATACATGTTTAATGTTATTCTTTATATATTGAATGCGTGCAAATGTTTATTATGTACATGTGCAGGTCAAGTTGACACAAACTGATTGTGACCAAATATTTTTTGTTTTGTTGTTCCTCAAACAGTTCTGCTGTCAGTTTGCAAGTGAAGATGTCAGTTGGAACATATAAAAAAAAACCTGTGCTAGTAACAGGACATGTGTATTAATGTGCACATTATGGATTTCACAGGCATAAAATTTGAAATGGTTCACTATGTGTATGTGTGCATATTTTCTTACAATATGTTATACCTGTTAAAAATACAAGAATTTATCTGTTGGTGTTTTGAAATTTAGAACAATCAGTGGCGTAAACGTGGCATTACCATGACAGCTGTGAAATATGCAATGGCCCATTCTCCACCTGGCCATAGTGTGCATGTGTCAATCTTTGCTGGGGATGGAACAGTCACTGTCTTCACTTCTGGAGCTGAGATGGGGCAAGGTCTCTTTTCAAAGGTAGGATAATTCATGTCCTGATACCAAATCTGCTGCTTTTTTCCCGACCTTGGACAAACTTAAGAGAAGATGTTGAAATAATAGGCTATAGAATTTTCTTGTCTCATGTTTGAATTACCATCTTTCAAATATCTGCAGTAAATACAGTTATTACTTAATTTGTAGAAAAAATATTTGTTTTTACGTAATTTTATTTTGATTCAAGTGACAGATAGAGATATACCTGTAGGGTTTGTTAATGGTACGTTGAACAATGTCAATTCTGGATTTACATTTTCATATCTATTTCACTGTAATAATATTATCAACTTACACTTGTGACTTGATGTCCATTCCAACAAGTATTTTTTTGTTCAAGTCTCAAGATTTTGGTTGTTATCATCATGAGCTAACTGCAAGTAGAGAATAAAAGGAAATAATATGGTGTAACTGCAGAAATTGTCTTATTTTGTTAGATTTCACAAGCTGTGGCAGCTACTCTGAAGATTCCCACTGATTTCATCAAAGTCAGACCAAACCAGAACAATGTTATTCCTAACCCACTTGTGAGTGGAGGCAGCATCGCCAGTGAAATGTGTGTTAGCGTAAGTTCTTTTTTTTTTTTCAGCAGCCAAATTCATTATTGGATATGGGAATTATCCTAATTAAGGTTCATGTGCTCAATAATTACTTAGATCTGTGCGCAGAAACTGCCATTTGCATTGAATGCAACAATTATGATCTGCCTAGATGCAACCACATGTGATTAACCTTAATCTCATTCATCTTCCCACTGAACTTTCACCATGCCCTGGCATGTGGAGTATAATGTAATAATTTGATGTGTTGTGACCAACCATCTTATCTGCTCCACCCTTGTGCCATTTAGAGGCAGCAATCATGAACAGAAAACAGACAGCTTTTGTCTAATTTTCATTCATTATTTGTATTTTTGGACGGATTAACTACCCTGTCAGCATCAATATGTCAACCCGTCGTAGATTTGTATAGGATTTCCATAAGTTGTTTGGACTAACGTAGGGGTGGATTCCTTAATAAAACCAATATCAGTGCGGCGTTGTAACCATTGGGTCTAAATAGCAATGACGTCATTCCTATGTGTAAACTTGACATCAGTCCTACACTGACATCTTAATCTGATGACTACTGTAGGGTACTGGCTGGATAAGTCCACTGAACATTAAGCAGCTTTTATTATAGTTGGGAAAAATGCACTGATGCAAAATAACATTATTCATTTAACATTTGTCCATGCTTTAGGCTGCCATTGATGCCTGCAATAAAATCAATGAAAGACTTCAGCCATTCCGGGAGAAGATGCCTGATGCACCATGGCCAGCAGTTGTTGCTATGTCTCTCTTTGGCAGCACCCCTCTTTCTGCTACTGGCCAGTGAGTGTAAACTAACTGCTACAAATCTACCTATTATCTGCTCACAAATTGCATGCACAAAGTGAGGCACAGTAATGAACCCAAACAGTGCAGCATGTGTGTATATTATGAACCGCAAGCTCAGCCGAGCTAAATTTTATTTTTATTTATTCAGTTATCCTGACAGTCATGCACTCTTTTCTCCCAAGGGTAGCAGTACAGTAGGGCTTCTGCTACCCATCCTTGCATATCCACCTTCATATTTCGCTGCCCCCATTCTCTCTATCAGATTTCACTTTAAAATTGTTCACCAATTTTTGGGTTCACTCTCCATGCCTCTCTTAGTCCATTTAAATTATCAATCCTTGTATTGACTCATTCTTTTATCTATGTATTAATCAATCTGTGTATGTACATGCATGCATCAGCAGGCCTCATTTTTCTTTTTCCTCTATGTGTACCAGCCTGAGTAAGATCCAAGAGACCTAAAGGTTACATTCACTTCTAATTTCGTTTTGGTCTTTGTTTAATAGTTTGTTCTTTTATATCTGGCCCTCTCATACAGCTTTGCAAATATAATGATATTCCCGTAGTTCTTCTGTCTTACTGTAACAAAGTATAAAGCCCTGCTGCTGACCATTGCCACAGTGTGAACACTTAACCCATACTCTCAGCAATGGGGATGGAGGTTTTTAAATTTTTAATTTCGTCAGAGCAGTTGTTTGCTGCAGTACATAAGTGAAATCAGTTTTGACACTATATGTCCTGCTCTTGTAAGAGTGCAGGGAAAAACATGAAATATGTATCTTGTGTTTACAAATTTTGCCTCATTAAGTATTCACACTTGTTATACAGCATGACTGTATTAACTTTTTAAATATCACGGACAATATGGAAATGGACTATATGTCAACTTTCACATCTGTAAACAACAGCTCATAATGGGAGCTTTAAATTTATGTTGATTTTGTTATCTAGGTTTTTGGCATAGCCATTATAACTATGCTATGAATGCCCACAGATCTGAGAAGCCAGACACTATGTTCCGTTACTATACATATTGTGCTGGTGTGGTGGAAACAGAAATTGATGTGCTGACTGGTGAATTCCAGGTTAAACGTGCTGATATAATGTGTGATTTTGGAGAAAGGTAATTTGAGATACTGGTAAGATGTAAAGAAGTGGACAGTAAAATCAATAGGACTAGAAAGAAAAGCAACAAAGCTGTGAGAAAATATTACAGCAATTAGTGTGTACTCTTCAAATTTGTTAAAGGAAGAACAATAATGCCATGTTGTGGCATTGCTACTTTGCAGAGTTTTGGAAAAGAGAGGTAATGAAATCTGTGTAAATGTAAACCTGATAAGATGGAAGAATGCTAAAAAGCATGTAAAAAGTGCACAAGAAAGAGAGACAGATGAAGTGAAGGGATTTTTATGAATCACAGGAGTATGAGTTGTTGAAAGCTTGGGAAAACTGAGATATTAAGAAACGACAAAGAGCAAAATTTAGGTGTAATGATGTTTATGAAGTTAGACTGATCCTGAGATTACACTCACAATGGATTGCAACTATCACTTAGGCTACACTTAATTACACTACAGTCTGAAAATTGCTCACAACTGGACATCTACAAGTGAATTGCGGAATAGAATAATCACCAACCTTGCAGATTTGTTACAGAGATATATGTATTTGGCTTTTGTTTTTCAAACTACTTGCAGCATCAATCCTACCATTGACATTGGTCAGGCAGAGGGAGCATTTGTGATGGGTCTTGGAGCATACTTGACTGAGAATTTGTTTTATGACAAGAAGACAGGCGAGGTGTTGAATGATGGAACATGGGTGAGTGACCTTCCTACTTGATGGTGGTTAGGCGACACTGTACCTCTGAAAGTGCGCTTAATCACAGAAATGTTAAAAGATGCTGCATAATAATAGGAGAGTGCAGAGATACATTTGATCAAAAGTAAATGGATAAATGTACTTGGGGACTATTCTCTGATTGGAAAACACTGCGGGCTTAGTTTTTTTTCAGATCATTTTGAGCTGACAGGTTTTGGTTCAGGGTTTTTTTTTTTTTTTTGGTGTTTGGGCTTGGGGATAGGGATGGAAGAGGGTGGAGAAATGTCATTTTGTAGAATTTCCATGATGTCACAGATAGTGTTTTATGTTTCACTCAAGGTTTTATTCGTTCGGACTTCAATCTGAAAAATGCATTATAATTAACTTCATATTGTGGCCTTCTCAATATTTTAATAAAAACCTGAATGTTTACAAGGTGAGATTTCATTCCTTCTACATTAATTCTCTGTAGGAATACAAACCTCCCACCACCAAGGACATTCCCATAGATTGGAGAATTCATTTTCTGCCGGACAGACCAAATCCTACAGGCATTCTCAGTTCTAAAGGTGAGTCAACAGAATGTTGTTAAGGGCATGTAGCCTAATTACAAAGCCAATAAGAGAATATACTGAGTTGTGTACGTTGTTTAGCAATGGCTTATAATGCAAAATACTACATGCCCCTAGCAACAGCCGAGTAAATATGTATCTACCTCTGCTGCTATTCTCCCGACTGTTGTGTGATGGAAGTTCACCTGATTGCATCTGTTGTTATGTTGTCATTGAACTAGTAACAAGCCATATTAATCAACATTGTTTATAAATATATTGACATAAATTGTGTTTCAAAAAATAAATTCGAGATAAGGATCAACTGCTTTATTTCAGCCTCTTTTTAATCTTTGTGTCATAAGGGAAAGACAAATGGAGGAAAATCTAGACAACAAAGGAGCAAAATAATGATTATGCTGTTCCATGTGGTAGCCAGTAAACAGTTTATGTCTCTGAAAAGATATGTAACTGCTGAAGTTTATGCCTGTCTTTACAGTGCTAGTGAATCAGCAAAGTTGACATTTCCCAGAGGTTCATGTTGCTTATTTAATGTTCAGTTCCTCCATACTCAAAGATTCTTTGTATACCTTACTTGAAAAGATATCCCATGTAAGGGTTGTTTTGCTAGAAGAGCCAACATTATATTGGATTCTGCTGTCTGATTCCCCCATAATAATTTTTTATTGATGTCTATTGAAACCTACAGCTGTTGGAGAACCACCCATTGGTCTAGCTGTGGGGGCCCTCCTGTCAATCAAACGCAGTGTGGAAACTGTGAGGGAGGAGTTGACTGGGGAGAGGGTGTTCATACCTGTGGGTGAGTCATTTTGTAACTGTCATGATGAGTAAATGAAATGACAAAATGTGACCAGTGACTGAACTGACACACGATGCTACAGATATAATATCTGATATTAATGTTCATCTGTAATATATTCATAATTTAATCATACTTTGTAAACCTCTTAACACCCTCATATCATCCATTCATAGGTTGTAGAAATTTATGAATTCTAATTAAGTGCCTGGTCTGTCATGAACCTAGACTGTCCTACATGTAGCCTCCGTGTTTCATATGCATCATACAGAATTTATGGTCATTGCATTTAACCAGTGCTGGCTTTAGACCAGTCATGACTAAGTCATAATGCTTACTTGGTAGGTAACATATGGTGATATATGTGCTCATGTTTGGCATTATTTTACCCACAAAGAACAATGTTTTTTTTGCATTTGTCTCAAGTTTATACTTTCATGTCAATACACTCAGAAGTTCCTCACTTGTCCTTTGCAACCCCAAATGTTTTAATAGTATCCTAGCAGTCCAGATTGGTCAAGTGCCAGTCAGATGACCCCTGTAAATACATGCTCATGAGCTGCTCCAGCACCAGTGGCTCAGTATATTTGATGGGCGAATTATGGCTTGAAAAGCATTTAATTATAAAAGGGTCATTAGGAGCTGCATGCCCTAATGCAAAGAAAATTCTGTTATCTGACTGCAGTACTAGTCATGGTTCAAACGTGACAAAATGCTTGTCAACAATTAGGGTAGACCATTTAAAAAGAAATATGTGATAGGGCTTGCTATTCAGTGTAGAAGCACCAAGTTTTTCTTACTTGTAGTAAATGTTTGAATGTCACCCTTTCTATTCCCAATATTTCTTGTCCTGTAGCATTTGTTAACATACATTGATGATACATACTTATCTTGTACCACTAGCAAATGTTGAATCAGAAGAGATCATGTTCATCATCTACACTTTGCTGCTTTTCAGAGGCTCCATTTACGGTGGAAAAAATCCAGCAGAATACTCAGGCATCCCTTGAACATTTGACTGTGGGAAAACTGTCTGCATAGTCATCCTTGTACTGTGAAAAAAAAAGACCAGAACGAAACAGATGGATCTTGGATGGAAGATTGTAATGCTGACTGGAACCTGGTCTAAGAGCTGGCTGTCACTCATTTCTATGCCTGCATTTCAAAGACATTGCATGCATATAAATCACACTAAGAGCACAGTAGCAATGATAATTATGCACAATGATGATATCAATTTTTAATTATTTTTTTTATGTGCACCTTTTTGTGCAAACTCTTTACAGTGTGTTGTCATGATAATAACGCTGTAGCTGCACTGGAGACATTTACTGTTGATGAAGATTCTTTTAGTAATTTTTTTTTTTCCCCCATGGACAAATATGTTAGGCTGTAAATGTGCCATTTAGCTGGCTCCCCTTGCCTTGCAAAATTTGCCATTCTGTTTGAAGTGTCCGAAACCAAATTTAGCTGTTCTGCTGTCATGTTGTCTATAAAACGACCATGATATTCACAGTAAATTGCATAATTATAATCATGTCGTTTTTGCCAATACACTGCTATATGTCAGAATGTAGGCTTTCTCTTTAATGTTCAGTGTGATATGTGTCTAAGTTGATGAGACCCGCCTAACATGGTCTCTTATTTTCAGTTTTTAAAGTGCTTTTCCATAAGTTTAGTGAACTTATGTCTTGGCTGTATAATGTCAGTGCTACTTGCTGCATTTATACATAATTATTTTATCATTTTATCTTTCAGCTGTGATTTATTGAAATTTGTCATCACATTTAATGCTGCAAAATATTTCTGTTGCGTTCAGAAACTGTGTATTTTATCTTATCTTTACAGTTTTGTTGTTTTCATCATTATTTAAAATGTGTAGTAAAAGGACTCATTTTCCTTGTAAAATATTTCACTGAGGAAACACTGCTGGTATTTTTTCATGAGATTTATCATCTTTTCCTTCAAGATTTTCAAAGGTGGATGGGATATTCTTATGCAGTTAGGAGACTTATGTAATGATCTTGAATTCACATGTATCTAAAGCCACTGAGGTAATGTTGGAATATAAACTGACAAATACCCAAAACTACAAAACTTTTGGCTGAAATGATTTGTGGTTTGAATTGCATTATAAAGTTAGTCACCCAGACATTGTCTGCAGAAGTAATACAAAGTCCCATAGTTCAAATCCTGATCCATTTTAAATCAACATGTGTCTGAATATCCTTCCTCCGCTTCCCATCATGACTCAGTGCACTATTATTATCATGATTGTAATCTTCCTGTTTCCCATTTATCAAGGAAATATACACTGAAAATGTTGCAGGTTTCATTTGCCTTGACTTTTTTTAGGACAGGTACACGGAAAGATCAGATATCAGTTAATGGCAAGCAACAGTATTCCCAAAAGCCACTCTCTCCAGCCTGTAATGATCATAATGAGAAATATGTTAATATCACTCACATCATACTTTTTTGTACAGTAATGCACCTGCAGTCATTTTGTTTGTCTCTGATGTGGGTGATTCAGCCATTTCTCTCAAGTATCTAAAACTAGATTATCCCTTGATTGTAACTTCTTGCTATTGGTACTACTGCTTCCAGCACTACATCATTATTGAAACACTTTGCTAAATGGAAAATGCTGTCATTTGGGTAGGGACAAGGCAGAGGAAAAATAAGGACACTGAAGTTCTAATTATCTGGAATCTTTATTACTGAAAATGTGCGTGTGCGTTTAAAGTTTTAGGAACACATGTTCTGTGTGGTCTATATTCCAATTAGCCTATTGCTATTGTCTTTATCAAGGCTTAATAAAAAACATGAATAGATCATTCCTATGTTAGTTATAGGGTTTGCACAACTGCTATTCTCATGTCCAATGACAAAATGCCTTATACTTGAAAATGGGCTTTTGAGAAAATTGTATTTTAATTTCTAGTACAGTTAGACAAATAATAAAGACATGAAATCCAGATTTTCTTGAACAAAATAATAAAATATGTCTCTTTTTGTCTTGTCACTTTTTCTTGTGTCATTTAGTATTAAATTAAGATAAGATAAGATAAGATAAGATAAATTTTATTCGTCCTTGTACAAGGAAATTTGTTTTGATCATTGAATACATAACAATATAGTTACAGAAGCAGAAAGTATGATACATAGCGCGCACACACACATATATACACACACACTGATAAATTAACTAAATTAACAAAATTAACAGTGCACACAATATGCTTCCCTAACTAAAACACATTGACCTGACACGCAGGACATAATTCAACTGTGCACAGATTACGATCAAGATGACGACATTATTGTAACATCCTAGTTGATGATGGAATAAACGATTTAAAGTAGCGCTCAGTTTTAGTTTTCTTTGACAACAGCCTTAAACTTCTTACAGATCTTATATATTCCTTGTTCAGGGGATGTTGGGGGTCATTTATAATAATATTAGCTTTTTTAATACAAGCACCAGTGTACAGCTCATCAAAATATGGCAGATCACAGATACAAATTTTGGATGCTTTTTTAATTAAATTATTGATCTTATTTTTATCTTTTTGTAAGATGTTTCCTCCCCAACAGACAACTCCATACATCAAAACGCTCTGAATAGCCATGGTGTAAAATATTTTCAGAATGCTTTTGCTAACTTTTAAAAAGCGGAGCTTTCTGAGGAAATACATGCGCTGGTTGGCTTTCTTGTATACATATGTTACATGCGCATGCCAGTTAAGCAATGAATCAATAGTAATGCCAAGATATTTGGCCTCTGTGACAATTTCAACCTCTTCATTGTTGATAGTAAGAGGGCAAACAGGATCGTTGTTATTTTTCCTAAAGTCAAAAACAAGCTCTTTTGTTTTCTTAACATTCAGTAGAAGATAGTTGTTATTACACCAACAATGAAAGGATTGTACAATGTTAGAATATTCGTGGCCAGAGTTAGGTAAAAGGCCTAAAATAGCAGAGTCGTCGGCAAATTTAAGAAGGTAAACGTTGTTGTGTGTCACAGTGAAATCATTTGTATACAATGTATACAAGGCAGGTGACAGCACGCAGCCTTGTGGCGCTCCTGTGTTTGTTGTGAGTAATTTGGAAAATGTGTTGTTTATATCCACAAACTGGCTTCTCTGTGTTAGAAATTCGAAGATCCAGCTCTTTAAAAAAGAACTCACGTGTAGGTTGGTAAGCTTTTGAAACATTAAGTGCGGTTGTATGGTGTTAAACGCAGACGAAAAATCGACTAGGAGCACACGAACACAGGTTTTACCAGTGTCTAAATGACTGTAGATGTTATGCAATAAAAACAATAAGGCGTCTTCTGTGTTCCTGTTTTCTTTGTATGCAAATTGCAAAGGATCGAGATTTTGTTTGACCTCCTTCGTTAGTTCAGTTAAAACAAGTTTTTCAAAGCATTTAAAGATAATGGAAGTTAATGCAACTGGGCGAAGGTCGTTCATTTCAGATATTTTTGGTTTTTTGGGGACAGGTAAGATTTTTGACAATCTCCAAATGTTTGGTATGTAATGGTTTTGAAAGGATTTGTTGGAGATGAAAGTAAAAATTTTTGCTAGTTGTTCAGCACATGTTCTCACTACTTTGCTTCCAATGTTATCTGGTCCAGATGCCTTTCTTTCCTTAACAGATTTAAATTGTTTCACAACAGCATCATAATCAAAACAAATATTACATTCATCATTATCAAAATCAAAACTGTCTCTTATTTCTGGTGTTGGTTGGAGAAATCGTGTTTGTCAAAGCGACAGTAGAACTGATTCAATTCATTGGCAAATTCGCTTTCATTCACAACATTCACTTTATTCTTCATACAATCGTACCCCGTGACCTGTTTCATTCCCTTCCACACAGATGACATGTCATTTGATTTAAAACTTGCTTCAATTTTATCTTTGTATTCTTTTTTACACACTTTGATTCTCTTTTTAATTTGTTTGTTTACTTTAGCGAGGTCGCTTTTACTATAGTTTTTTCGGAGTCTTTTTTTGTCAACAATAGCTTCAAGGCATTCTTTTGTTAACCATGGTTTACTATTTGGATACACACACACACTTTTCTTAGGTATAATTAGATCTTCACAAAACTGGATGTAGGAGTTAACAGTAAGAACAAGGTCGTCTAAATTAGTACATGTGTTTGTAAAAATGTCCCAATCCGTGCAGTCAAAACAGGCTTGAAGTTGGTCGCAGGCCTCGTCTGTCCATGTTTTTATTACTTTGGTGTCTGCTTTATAAGTTCTTAACACAGGTCGATACTTTGGTTGCATAGATATCATAAGATGGTCTGAGTTCCCCAGTGGTGGTAGAGGGAAAGAACGATAGGCGCCAGTGATATTACAATAAAATAAGTCCAGAGTGTTCTCGTCTCTAGTAGGAATGGTGACATATTGGGTGTAGTGCGGGATGTTGTCCATGGTTGCATGATTAAAATCTCCTTGTATGATGTGAACAGCGTCTGGCCATTTTGATTCCTGTGTATTTATGATGTTATGAAGGGTTGTTGCAGCGGTGGTCTTGTTAGCATCTGGTGGTATGTAGACGGTGTTGAAAACCACATTTGTAAACTCACGAGGTAGATAGTATGGACGAACGTTTACAGTAAGAACCTCAATATCAGGTGTGCAGATGTTGTTTACAATAGTGATGTTGTTGGCATGGGCCCAGCGTTTGTTGATGTAAATGCAAACACCCCCGCCTTTAGATTTTAATGCTGCCTCTGTCCTGTCCTCTCGATATAAAATGAAACCATCTATACTTGTCTCGTCGTTGGTGTTGTTAGAGTCGAACCAGGTCTCAGTGAATGCAATAGCCGAGGCATCTCGGTAGTCGTGGCACCATTTCGTACAACATTGTAATTCATCTAGTTTGTTACTCAGCGTGCGACAGTTACCAAATAAAACAGCAGGAAGAAATGGTCTTGATTTTCTTCTCTTGTTTCTCACTTTTATGCCGCCTCTTCTACCTCTTTTCCTTTGTTTTTGATCAGGAAAACAGTACCTAGTGTGTGCACAGTCTTGTTGACATTGAATGTTGAGTGACTTTAACATGGCCGCCGTGTAATGGATGCTAGCGGGCTCGATAATGGCTTGATTTTCGCCTGTGGCTTCTACAAATGGCGAAATAATAACAAATAGGATGCACAAACCGATGATGGAACACTTCATGTCCATGGTGGAAAACTTTCAGCGGTGTGCTATTATCCAAGACAAGGGAAAACACATAAAAATTCACAGACAACAATGATCGTGTCGCCATGAGCACGGCGCCTCTCTGCTAACTTTGCCTGACTGCCAATGAGTGGATGTACAGCGATAAAACGCCTTAGAGAGATGATTACACCATTACAGAATGCCTTCAGAGCTTGTAAAACGCCTTTTCCATCATAAGCAGACAGCGTCAAAACGCCTTCGCAGTTTACTAAACACATTTAAATTCATGATGTAAGTCCTCAAAACCATCTTTTTATTTCTTATTTCACAAGTTTAAGCACGATGTCCTTGACATCATGACATGATCATTATCATCTTCGTCAAAATCATCAACACCATGTCTACCACCATCATCATTTTAGTCTTCGTCATTATAAGTGTCATCATCATCATCATCATCATTGTGATGGGTATCGTGGGCCACATAAAAAATGTTTTAATGAAACCATAAATGATGAAGTTTAAAGACAAGAGGCTTGGACTAGGTTTCTCTAGTCACTTTGAATCATCACATTTTGTGTAAAAGACTTAAACATATGACTTTAAAGAAGACAAAGTTTATTGCAGTAAAAAATTGTTTTACAACTTTTACCCAGGTTACGTGAAACATAATAATATGGGAAGCAAAACCATAATAATTATTATTAATTTGAGATTAAGTCCGCGAATATTCACCTTTGTGCGACTCAATAATAAAGAAATAAATAAAAATTGAGATTAATTCAGCGAAAAATGGAGTACATAATATATGCAAACAAATAAGAGATAGAAAAACATTCTTAAAGTCAGTCTTGCACTTACTTTTACTCTTTCCCTCCCTCTCCTTTCTGGCCCCCTCCGTCCCTAACTCCACTCTTCCCCTGTCTCCCTCTCCTTCTCCCCTCCCCCCACCCCCCTGTGAACACACATACAGGCTTTCATATAATATACTATATATACTCCCCCCCTTCCACAGAAGCATGTCAAATTTAGTAACAGTGTGATTATTAAATAGCACGTGCTTGGTGGGCCTACATACAATAGGCAAAAATTCAAGATGGCAGAACAGCCAACCCAAAAAGGAAAATACATTTTTAAAAAAAAATTAAAACTACAAAGTTCAAACTTGGATAAACTTATAATCTTTATCAATTTAGCATAGAAAAAAATTAAGCACAACTAACACATGCAAAACTAGAACACAATTACAAACAAACAAAACAGATAACATCTGTTTTCCAGGATTGGAACCAAATAACCCAAATCAGATTAACAACTGACAATATTGGCAAGACAGAGAGAGAAATCATCATCATAACCGTAATCATCATTATCATCGTCACCATAATTATCATATCAACACTATCATCATCATCACATCATCATTATCATCACCAATATTTTTATCATCATCATCGCTGTAACCTTAAAGGAGATGAAATATGCAACTGCAATCGACCATTTCGTATTTGTGATCTCAACTTTAAATAATGCGCATGAGGCACAATAAAAAATTAAATGTACTTATTCATTGTCCATTTATTCTGTTTTGGTGAGATCTGTAGATCGGTCATTCACTGAAATATTGTTCCAAAAGGACAATTTTGTGTCTGACATTAGATCACCAAGTGCACGAATAATGCCATCTCTATTCCACTGTGGAATCCCTCTTGCTCTTGTGTGTGAATTGCATTCATTTTTTTTTTCATCCATATCTTTCTGAGTTTTCTTCATGATGAAATCCACTTCACTGAATTCTGCATCATCATGTGCACGTTTAAACCAAAGATTCTTAGATCCTTTTATAAATTTTGCTTGTTGAACGTTCTTAAGAAGTGGTAGGCTTACTGTCATGGTTTTTCCCTCTGTTACATGTTTGTCCCAAGTTTTGAAGTCCTTGAAAGTCATTTCTATTGTTTTTGGTCCTCTCCCTGCTGTCTGAATTGAAGATACGACGTCTGAAAATGTGTAACCCCTGTGTTTCTTTCTCATGTTTTTTTTTTTCAACCAAGACATGAAAGGAATCAGTTGACAGGAGTGTGTGTCCTGTTTCAAGGTATTTTGTTGTCACCTCATCTGGCCTTGGATAATTATTGTCTGAATTCATAAATCTTACAAGAAAAGTAAAAAGTGTCTAATTCTTATTCTGAGCCGATCAGTTGTCGGCCCATAATGACTCTGTTTGCATCCTCTGCCAAAGCTGTTATAGCTTTAATGACGATTGATACTACATCTGCCGCGGATCTACCCGAAATGACCACGTGCCATAACAGGGACAACACTTGTTTAGGATATCGTTTTTTCTTCTGCTCACCCAATGGAGCAAATGTTTCATGGAAAGCTATCAGTCTGTTGACAAACGCGTATGACTTTACACCAGGCATGTATGGTAGCATAATAACTTTCTGCGTGTCAGCAGACACACACACACACACTGAAGTTTCTTCACCACCGTCTTCCTCTGTATCATTACAGTAATGAAATCGGCTACGTCTGTAGTTGGCAACATGTTGAGCTGGGACTGTACAATCTCCACAGTTGGGGTGGTCGTCCGGTATCTGGTGGTCATGGTTCCTGTAAGATAAACACTGTTCACACTCTTCAACTCCCAGTTTTGTAAAACGTATTCCTTTCTTAGTCACATGTTGGCGCTATGTTTCATAACAGATCTTTTTATCAGGGTTTGCCCCCCTAAAATATGCATGCATATCCCTTACTGATAAGTCCGGCGGTTAATAGCGTTTGTGGGGTGCTTGACTTCTCCAATAATGGCTACATGTGGGATGAAACGATTCAATGTGCTCATCGATTTAATTGTTTCTCCAACATCAGCTGACAATGCGTGAAGAGGACGATGTTTTCCACGTTTGTCTTTTCGGGCAAAAGGAGTTGTGCTACCTTTATTTGGCGTTGTCAAACACTTTGTAACAGAATTTGAGGAGACGCAGTGTTCTAAAACAAAAAAAATTGGCACACCTGAACTCGGGCTCCCACCTTATCTGTAAAAAAATATTCCCGAAGAATTTTATCACCACTCAATGGCTTTTGAAATTGGCTGTGTAATAACGAGTATCTGCGCCCCTCGTGACCCCCCCCCCCTTCCAGGCGTCTGAGTGGATAGTTTCTCGTCTTTCTTGCGGAATTTTAGTGATGCACTGCTTCCGACATTTGCATGGCGGAAGAATGAGGTGCTAGGCTTTTAGATCAGTCTTTCGTTGACGTCCATCTGCTTGTGCAGCAGCTGGTGGTGATGGTTCAATAGGCGAATGCAGGAATGCTGTAACTGTCTCTCTGCAACCCCTGACCCCAACTAGTGCAACTGTAATTTAACGTACACTGGTCATCGAAGCAATGTGACGCATTGGCCTTGTTAATAATTCACTTGATTTGGCTGCTGGCAAGCAGTAAAAAAAAAAAAGTAACAATACATTTAAACCCAGCTCCCTTTTACCAAGAGATATTTAGGTGTGTACAACGTTCGATGTCAAACTGAATCTTTGCTTTTTCATGGTATGAACAAACAAAAATTGTCAACTGGTGGTCACTCTATCAATTATAGAGAACAATTTCACAGAAGGCGTTTTGTCATTGTAAACCGATTAATCTTTCACAGAAACAAACACACTGGTTTTCGTAATATCAAACACCTTTTGATTATCAAGGTATTTAGTCACTGAATCTTAAACACTATCCAGTTTTGTAAAAGCCTTTATCGTCTCTGGAAAGGCATTTTATCGCTGTCCGGTCTTTCGAAAGGCGTTTAGTGATTGTATCCTCGAGATTACCAAGTTTGTACACGCCTTTATCTTCTCTTCAAAGGCGTTCTGTTGCTCTACAGTCTTACTAAAGGCGTTTTGTCATTGAAACCCTACAACTTTTCATTTTAAAGGCGTTTGGAAAAATATTTTTTGCAATTCTTTTCAAAAACTATAGCAAATTATTAAAAACCAGTTGATCACACACAAGACACTGGCCTAAACTTTTAAAATATGAAAAAAAACAACAACGCCAAAACTGCCCAAGGCGTTTTGTCATTGTACGTTAGTATTGTCCTCTAGTTACTCTGCAATTATAGCCAAACCATACAAAGGCAGCCCTGCAAACCACATTTGGCCCCAGCAAAGATAATCTAGTGCAGCTCAACAGCCTGTTCCCCACTGGCATAATTTATTACTCGCCTGATAGAACTTTAAAAATCTTGAAGTAAGAAGAACAAGAAAGAAAAAAAATTCTGTGTGTCAGTTGATCATATCGAATTTGTTAGTACCAGTTCAGATTGGAGAGAGAAATGAACTGAGCCAGGTCTTTGTAAGCATTTCTAATTTACACTATTCCTGATATCACTTATCTCTGAGCTTGTTATACTTGCATAATCAATTGCTTTTTGAAGGAAAATTGATTGCAGTTGCTTCAGCATCGATAATCATGTTTTGTTGGGAATGGCAACAGATGGCAAGCGAACTTTACTTGACTGGTACATTACAGGACATTTGAGCATGGTTAGATCAACCGAAAAAGTATTTAAAAAATGTTAATTAGCCTTATTTATTCAAACTGGGATAATCAGATATCTCTGCCGGTCAAAGTGTGCTCGTTGTGCTGTGGCTAAATGGGATAATGTGAGGAAATATAATACTGTTAATTTATAAAAATTATTGTGTCTTTCTATGTGTCAGCTAATGAAAGCCTAATTTGCTCCATCAAAGCTATTAGATTGGGCACTAGAATCCTTTGATCTGACTTAGGTGGCCAAAAATCCTTCATTTTCTTCTTCTTTTTTTATTTTTGCATTTGAGTTACCAATTTGATGGAATTAGTAAGAGCTACGTGTTAGCGCTAAGGTAGATGGCGTGGTTTTCGCGGTCCCTTCGACAATATGATTTCATTTAGTGTAACTTCCGAACAAAATTAGAACAAAGAGTCCTTGTTTGTTCCTTTTATTTTTTTAACAAAAACCTATGCCTGTCATCATGGGAAATTATTCCCCACTCTGGCCTGCCCCTCCCCCCTTTTTTCCCTCCAAAAAAAAACAACAAAAAAACTATCGGTGCATCAGGGAGCTGATCATGCAGGATAAATAAGGCAAGCAATCATAATTATTTCGTGGCCGTTGCTGGTTTGGCATTGAAACGCAGAGGCGTTTCATACAATTCCCCACCACGGCTTTTTGAATGAGGCTATTTTGGGCCTATTTCCCTCCTGCCACTGTTGTTGGTTTTTTAATTTGTTTTTCATATCATTCATTTTCTTTTGTAGAGGCGTACTTACAATAAAGGTTCAAAGTTGTCCTGCCGGCTTCACTCTTTTATTGGTCTATTTCGTAACTTATTGAGGGAGGTTTTCGGTGAAAAACGAAATTACGGGCGCTTAGATTCTACCGTTGCCCTTACTTTTCCAGCTGCCATTGCTTTCTCTACTTAGGCTTTATATATAATATGCAATGATGGGAAAAAATAGTGTGTGTATTTTGCCCCCCGAACTGCAGCTTTCTGTATTTCAGTAAAAGATTTTCGCTCAGTTTACAATCGTCTACTGACAGTGAAATGAACTGTTCATTTCCAGTGACCAAGGGAGTTGAAAATATCAGAAGCCATTACAAAAATCAGTGTTTCATTGTCCGGGGAATGAGGAAATAAAATCACTCTTTGTGTTTGGATCAGTCTGATACCCACATATTAAATGGCATGTTCAAAGGTATATTATTATTTTATAGATTATTTGTGTGAGTATTTGGATTACTCCTAAAAAGTGTGCAAAAGAATTAGGAAGAATTAGGGTTGGGGTTACTTACAGCCTTTAATCAAAGCTCACATTTCCCAGGATTGATCATAACTTGCTAAAATTAGCCGGCTTTACTCTCTACATGCATTTGTCTGAGTGTCACACTGGGCCCGACACCAGGCTCCTCCCAGAACATAGGCTAATACTTCAGTCTTTCTAATTTCGTTTATGCAACCATTCACTATAGCAAAATTGGGTTGTTAAAATTCAAAAAAAAAAAAAAAACCTTATTATACCTAGCGGGGGAAAAAAAAGGTTGCATTTTCTATTGCACTATGCTCTTGAGCGATGGCTTATACTGTCTGTATTATCCGCAATGAAGCTCATTTTGCTCATGAAATAAAAGATCCCATTGTCGTTAGTTGTGTAGTAAAACTTTCCTGCCCTGCTACGACCCCGCGCAGATTTCCTGTGGGTTTTTGTACGGGCAGTGCGCGTTTCTTCATTGGGTTAAGTTTATGTGTATTTCCTCTTTTCTCAAATCTCTGATATCCCAGCTGGCAGCGTAGGATGGGCGTAAAATTTGCACAACGACATGCTTTTTAGTAATGATATCCTTCCTACGTAGATCTAGTGGTTACGACATTGGGCCACCATCGGTTTGAGGCAGGGAACATGCCCCTACAGCAATCTTATCAACCCTACAGAAACCCTATACATAGCATTAACGCCGAGATGCTGGCTGGGAAGCAAATGTTTACAAAAATGTTTCCAAGGCGTAGGCCTATGCTTGGAGTGGTATGAAATAGTTATGATGCTGGAGGACAGGCACAGGAATTTGCCAGGCAATATGTAGGCCAAATCTGGCCGAGTGGTTCTGTTAAATTGTGACCAGTGGAGAAATGATGTCATCCTGGCCTGCCCAGGGACCTTTATTTATCACGAACAAAAACCACACATTCATCTTAGCGATTAGTGGCTCTACCTCTCACTGAAAATGAGTTAATGGCAGGGTTTGCGATGTCATTACACCTTTTTTTCTAGTTCTTAATTCCCCCGGATATTGATTGATTTTTTTTTTGTTGTTGACAATTTTTATTTCCAGCCTCCTTTTCTTGTACATTCGAGCTGAATGTAATTCACACATTACACTAATATACCACCGGTATATAGACAGAGTTTTGTGTGATGTAATTGTCGAACTTGCAATTTTATCTATGATTCCATGTCACTAACGAATTAAAAAGTCGAGATAAATTACAGTTTCTATAAAAAAAAATAAAAAACAAACACACACAATGGGTATAAATATTCAGAAAGATGGTGATGAAATAGTTCAAAGCCATACGAGAAAAATCTAACCTACTCTGACGACTCAACCTTTTTACTCCCATCAGTGTTTTTATTCACTTTTTGCGACGGCATCACCTAAAACGTTTATATTAGGTTTTTGTTCTGAAGTAAACGTGCATGGCTGTTTCGAATTTCCAGTCACCCTGTTTACTCAAGAAAATTATGAAAATTGTACTTTACACTCGGGGTCTGACAGGCCCCAGACACTCACCCTTTTCATCCTAACATCCCCCAACCGAATGCAAAATAGGGTTAAGCAAATCTAGCCTTGAATGCTCAGAGATTAACTGTTGAAATATTGGCCAAACACAGTATATGGCTCAGATGAAACTGCATTTTTGTAAACTTTGTAACTTTACTCGAAAATTAATCAACATAAAGGCCGACTATTTTAAAGATACTTTTCAATGCAACTTCCGTCAATGCTGAGGGGCAAAGACCGAAAAAGCCCACTCTTCTGCCTGCAAAACGCAATCTGATAATCAAATTTTGTGACATTTGTCATGTTGCGATATTGTCATGTCTTTTTGTCTGGCACAAACTTGTAATGTTTGCACATTGTCTTCCCATATAGAGATTTAGAAAGCACTAAATTAAACTCATTAAATACCCATACGGAAGGATTATTTCACCATGTTTCCGGTGACCTCTGCAGAGTTCACAGAACGATTTAACAAGTATTAATTTACTTGATATGAACTCTGAACTGGGGAAGAAGAAGAAGTATAGAAAGGCAAGACAGAACTGAGGACTCTGTTACTGCATGAAATATGTAAATATCTCAACCAACCGATTTCTGTCTCTGTCTGTCTCTTTGTCTGCGTGTGTATGTGTGTGTGTCTGTCTCTCTCTCTCTGTGTCTCTGTCTGTCTTTCTGTCCCTCTCTCTCTCTCTATCTCCCTTTCTCTGTCTCTCTTTCTCTCGCGCGCGCCCGTTTTTTTAATAACAACAAATAAAAAATAAAAAAAAGAAGTTGAAACTCTTGGGAGAGCGCAACCTCAGGTGCTTCGGCCCTTGATTTCCTTACGTTACGTAATCATTAGATCTGTTCCTATGTATTACAAGTACAGTACCTTCCCACAGGTTAGACAGAAAAGCCTATGTAGTGTCGAGAAAACAAAAGCACGTGGAATCATTCTTAGATTGCGAATAAATTTTTAAGCTGTTGATATTTGTAAATCATACTAGAGAGGTGTTTTTAAAGCGTTTTCCGAAAATATTTAGGCCACTTGAGTCTTTAGACCACTTTACATCTCACAGATACAGATACAGAATAGCAAATTGTGGGCGTTAGTAATGTCTCTTTATTTCGTTATACTGGGACAATACATTGTGGTATAATCTACTACTGATACCTCCCGGATGAATGCTTCTACTGTAACTGGCACTAAAGTCATAGGTAAGCACTGGGTAACATTATGAAACACCAGTCAGACACTACCAACCAACCAAACACTGTACACCTCCATTTTAGAATCGTTCATGGGAAATAGGTCTTACCGCGGTGGTACGACTAAAGCCACTCACAGACCGGAGCTATAGGTAAACAATCGGCTACGATGTGCCCAAGAAAATGAATCTATTACATTGTACATCGTAGGTCTATAGAAAAACGGGGTTTTACGAGGACAATCATTGATCTGGTGTCAGCTGAAGTAAATTGTGGATGCAGTGTTGACCTATGTCAAACATGCAACAATTACAAACCCAGCCCCAGCCCCATTCCAAAATCTCTCTCTCTCTCTCTCTCTCTCACTCTCTCTCTCTCTCTCTCTCTCTCTCTCTGTCTGTCCTTCTCCCTCTCTTTCGCACCCTCTTTTCTCTGTCGCATGCTCCCTTTCCCGCTCTCTTTCTCTCTTTCACTATATATACACACTCTTTGACTGCTCATTCAGAAATCGGACATTTTCCATTAACCACCCCTATAAACACAGCACACACACTTTTCCGTATTACCCAACAGCTTTTGCGTAAATTAGAACCCAGTAGAAGTCTAATGGCATCAGAGACCCCTTGAGGCTGTACCCCCATTATCCCATTTTACCATCTTACCAGCTCCTCGTATTCTTCTCTCTCTCTCTCTCTCTCTCTCTCTCTGAGTTTGCAAGCCATCTGCACTTCATGGAAAGATCGCGTGTACGATGGCCTCCTTCCGTTATCTGTCTTTATAAACCCTACAGTGGGCGGTGTCCCCTCCCCACAAAATGTTCCCCACCCTACAGCAGAGCAAACAAACAGAATGAATTTCTTGCCGCCTCGAGGTTTGAGCCTCCTAATCAGACACACGATGAAGGTTTAGTCTTGTATAACTAGACAAACACTGAGGTCAGGCGCACACGGGTGGGTTTTTTAGTTACCCAATCCGAGAAACTGTTTAGTTACTAGTATTAGAATCTTAATCATTTTGCAGATTAAAAAATCATCCGTGTGCGCTTCGAATACGAGGACCGTTCGTTTCGTTTCGGTAAATAGTTTCTCTAACTGGGCAAACTAAAAATTCACCAGTGTGCACTTGGCCTTAAGACGTCTTATCTCACCTCCCCCCCCCCCCCTTCCCCGGTCGATGTGGGAAACAAATAAATTTAATACAGTCGCTTGCCCTCCACAAAAAAACATACTACATGTAGGCCTACATGCTAAGGATAATAATAAGTAATCCCCCTAGACCCTCCCTTCTCTCCCTTCTCTTCATAGTGTATCGAGAGACAAGGTCATAAAAAGCAACCAGGCAAGCGATAAAGAGGACGAACGGCCAAGACCCTCCTTAAATCTCTCTCTCTCTCTCTCTCTCTCTCTCTGTTTCTCCCAGCTTTCTTCATGACTTACTATTGTTCAATGTTGATCTGTCCTCACACTAAGGTCGGCATTAGATAACCTACATCCCCATTCCCACAAGATCAGACAGAACTACACGTCGATTATTCTTATCCAGCCCAAAAAGCGGCCATAGTTCTTGTTTGTGCCAACTCGACTATTTGCACAAATGAGAAATTCGAAATTTAAACTTTGTACCTTTAGTATTATGATGATGAGTTAGAATAAATTGGAACTGTAAAACAGCTTGATAAGTGCCACAGCGCGTTTTAATCAAGTGTCAATGTGTGCATAAAGTTGTACCTCTTCTACACTCTAAAAGATGTCCAGTTTTTTTCAGAAAACGGAGATAGGACAAACAAGAACTAAGATCGCACAAACAAAAATGAACTTCTCCAGCAGGAAGCTGAGCAATCTGATCCTATCTGATTTGTTCTGGACTCAAATTTTTCTCTGTCTTTTTAAACAATTGAGGAGCCATTTTCAGATATCCAAATATTTTACAACCTCACTTCTTCTACAAGGCCAAGCCAAAGTTATTCAATTTAGAATAATGTTATTTAATCTGTTGTTATGGGACCGTGGTGTTCTATACAGTAGGCTATCGATAAGCAGTGAAAAGGGCAGGGTCTGTTTCGGTTATACAGCCAAAACACTCACAATAAGCTTCTTATTACCAGCCCGCGGGCAGTTTTTTTTTTTTTTTGTTTTGTTTTTTTTAACGGTGATTGTCGTTGTGCTCAGATAGCCAATAAACCTAACCTACACCTAGAATTTTCCCAAAGTATCACCGTGCAAACACAAGCTTATCTGGCCACAAGGCACAAATAGCCATTCAGTTTTTCTGATGTAATCACCGCGATCACTGACCCTGTATTTATCTTATTCCATTTAACTCATTCTTTCAACATTCTCCGCATCAGTAAAATCTTGGCTTCGGTACATGCAGAGCACTCGGATTTTCAAACTGTTCATTTTACTCAATAACTGAACGACGCCTCACTTACAATCCAGGGTCGTGGGGCAAGAAAAGCAAAACACAGTGACTAAGCAGAAAGGATAGAGTCATGCAGGTAGTTCTGATCAGGGTGGGTCAGGCGGTTTTTGCTATCGGAAAGTGGGCCACGTATTTGGTGACCTTTGGTTTGGCGGGTGCAGGAGCGTATACAGGGGAGAGGAATGTCATAGGAGGAAATAAAAAAAAAGGGGGGCTGAATGGCTCTACGTACCAAATAGTGGAGCTGTTGACCATGCTGGGTGTTGCAAAACATAACATTTTTAAAAATGCACTAATCTAGTCAGAAATCATGTTTTTAAAAAAATGTTTAGCTTCCGTTTTCTGTTTTTAAAAAAATCTGAAAAGCATAGTTCTGGGTGTGGATGCAGACGCTCTTAAAAGATGAAACTAATACATAGGAAAAACTGAGATTGAATGGGTTAGTCTTTCTCAAAAGCATGGCTAGATTTTTAAAGAAAGATATCACTGGAACATTTATTGATACTGGTCTTCTTTTCTGTCATTCGTTGTGAAGTTAGTGACCAAGGCAGCTAAGCGGTATTAGTTTTCAGTATTAGTGTTTTCTTCACGTATTTTGTTCGAAATATCACTACCATATCTTCACCATTGACAACGCCGAAGCTAATGCGTCTGGACAGTCAGCGCCGTGCACCATGTCAAATTTGTTTTTCAAGCTCAGATTTCTTTTTTTCAGTTTTCTTGAAGTTATCTGTCCAGATTGGTTTGTGTAAGAGTTAGGCCCAGTGTGTTTGCCATTCGTTTCCAAATGGGGTGCTTTGTAGAATACAATTACTCTGATATTATTTTAAGTATGGGCATTCTTTTGTGTGTGTGTGTGTGTGTGTGTGTTTACAAGAATAATTATGATATATATTTTGTTTTGAGTACACAAACTCTTGTCAAAGAACATCTACTGTACACACAAGAGCACAGGGATAATTTAACCTGGGTTTGTCTTGAGCATGTACTTTACACGTGCATAATAATTATTACATCTGGCAAAGAGAAACAGCATCTCACAATCTGCAGTCCGCACTAGGCTTCCCAGCCTCTCCTTACAATTATTCTCTTTCCCCTCCTTATCTCCTCGTCATCAGCGAAAGTGTCAAGAAAAGGAAAACAAAGAAAGGAATAAAAAAGAAAAGCCGATGTTTTCTTGTGAATAACTTTACAACAGCAAGACCCTATGTTGTGTCATTTTGTTGAAATTGAGATGTTCGTGCCTTATCTCTTTGTAACCCACCAACGAGAAGGCCAAGATGGTCCCCTGCGATCTAATGAAACAGTTCTGGCGAGTTTAAAAGTATATATGGAATCATTCATTGGGCCATGTGGCCAAACTGGGTTTGTCAACCCAGAAATTTTGGCAAAGTAAAAGTGTTAAGGGGGTTCCTTTAGAATTACATTTGGCTCCCAGGCAACAATAACTTTTTCATTGGCGAAACGGCCACACAACTTAAATATTTTTGGAAACTGGCCACAAACACGTCACCAAAGCGCATTTTTGAGCATTTTGATTACATGACCCAAATTGCCTATATATATATCAGTTAAGATTATTACATTCTGAGTATGTGAGATAACGGGTGGTCATTGAGATCGTTATGAATTAGATCGACGATAGATGTTCAATGGTGGGCATACACTCAGTTGTAAAAAGTTTGCCCTCTCTCTCTCGCGCGCTCTCTCTCTCTCTCTCTCTCTCTCTCTCTCTCTCTCTCTCTCTCTCTCTCTCTCTCTCTCTCTCTCTCTCTCTCTCTCTTATTTCTGTTTTGGACATCAAAAAAAGAGAAAATCTTGCACGATTTTTGAACTGAGAATAGGGTGTTGATCACTGTTTCATAGAATTATTCTCCATTGTCAGATTTTCCGTGGACCTCTTGTTTATTGATAATAGAGGTAAAATTATATCATCATCATCATCATCAACATTATCATTATTTGAGCGGGAAAAATGGGAAGATAGCTTTACGACAGTAACGTGATTTTTACTTCTGATTTTTTCGACCTTGTCGAGAGCTCCCCACATTACTAAAGAGTGCTTGGTGGCAGATGGGATCAAAGTATAGAAATGAGCCGTTGTTATGTTGCTGTCGTGTCTCATATTCTTTTTATCTAAGCGAATGAATGGAGATGAGGACACACAGGACACTCTGGCTCATCAAAGAATTAAAAGGAAAGTGAAACTAAGATATGGCAGCAATAAGACAGCAACTATCATGTGTGCATCAAGCCTAATAGTTTTTTTTTGTTTGTTTATTTTACACTTTTTTCTGCATCTTTAGACAGAGGCGGGCCTACACTTTTGAGGGCCTGACGCTTGAACTGTTAAGGGGCCCCTTCACAATCTGTAACAATAGGGCAAAATCTAAAATTCACTCATTAAAAAAAGTTTCTCCAGGGCCCCTCCATGATTAGATGTCATGAAGTTTAAGCTTCATTAATTTCATGCATAGATCCGGCAATAAAGGAAACAACAAAACTAACAGTTACCGGTATACATCATGTAAATCATTTTGTGATAACAGGCTGTTTATGACGCAACCTGTTTCTCAGTGTCTGTCATGTTAAGAATAGAAAAGGTAGGTTGTCATGTCCCACATACTCATCAAATTCCTTGAAGAAAAGCAATATAAAACTTTATAAACTGAGTGTTTCAAAATGAAATATAGTACGTGGAGTTTAAAGCTCACAATGAAAGCATTCATCTACTGCCTTGTTAGACTCAAGGTCAGTGTAAACGAAGAGCTTATAGACTCGCTTAACATTTGAAAAGACTTGTCACATCAACAATTTTTTTTTTAATGCGCTTTTTGTTGTCTGTCTCATCACCTTGAAATCCTACTTTCTTTAACTTTATTAATATGATCTTTGAAATGTTCAGAGGGTGCGTATGTCCTGTATTTGCATGTTAAGAGGTGGAGTCATGACAAAGCATGACATGGTCTTATCCCACAGCTCACGCACGCACAAGTGCATTGCGCAATCGCCTTAGCACTCAGGGGCGGGCACTATGTGGATGGACCTGGTGGGCCATGAAGCCTTGGTTGGGTCAGCATGGTTGGGTTATTAATAATACTAGATCATGATACAGACACAATTATGGTACTAGCAAGTCTGAGCCACAGACTAATAAATTAACCAGACTGGAAACACTAGCTTCGGGCTGTGTCGTTTTTTACGGAAGTTAATGAGATGCGGCCGTATAACCAACGTGGCCGCCGCTCGGGAAATTCCGATTCTAGTTCTATCTGCAGTAGAAATTTCTTTTTATTTGTCAATATTGGTTGTGCATGTATTAATAATGCAATAACTTGCCTATCCTTTCATTTTATTGTCTACAGCTGCCTTTTTTAAAATGTTATAAACGATGACCGTATGAACTTTTAGCGACCGCTGCATTGTAGCTATGCTGAAGAGTCGGTCGCAACCGTAAACCTAATGTGGCGGATGGTTCATGACTTTTCGCTGTTTTGTGGCGTCACGCAATGGGCTCATCCAGTCTGGGTATTTTATTAGTCTGTGGTATGAGCTGATCTCCGTGATTCCCACTGATCCCCCACCACACACACACACACACACACACACACACACACACACTGAATCAAATAAATTGCAGTTTTTCACTGGAAAATTATAGTTTAAATCTGGGGCGGTCCAAGTTTTCTATTGTAGCTGTGTTTGTTTTTGTTTTGTTTTTTATGATGACGGTGTTTACACAACAGAATACATTAGAAATAACAGCCGCAGTACACTATCTTACAAAATCGCAAGCCTCGTGTCAGCCCTCCAGTGGGTGCCACTTATGCCTACCAGTTATGGTATTTCACCCTCGAGATGACCTATGCATATAAATGCAGAACCCACCACAGCAAGCCTGCTGGTTTGGCAAGTGGAAAGGTTCAACTTGAAAATAAAGGAGTTATCCACGCCAATACCTCTGTTGACATTCTTCACCGTCCTGCCTCGTAACAGAGCAGGCAGCTCACTTGCAGATTACCCCTGCGGAGTGTTATACATTTCACAGTGCTGGGAAACTCCAGGTCATAGATCACTTAACGTTTTATTTTTAGTTATTTGTGCCACCTACAAAAAGCGTGTAACCTTTTGCGTTTGTGTCCAGCTTTGGTACTGACAAGAAAAATAGGCACAGCATTCGATTTCCTTAGGAAATCTTCACTACCAAGTGTCAACAATGGCTAAAGAAATGTTTAGCAGGTGAGTTCATCTTTAAAGCCAGTGTGATATAAGTGCACATAGGCCTATTAATAAATTGTTGAGGCTCTGTCCAGTACGTGCCGTTGTATCAATATGAAAAATGACCACAACATCCTTTCCGTTGAGTGTTTCTAAAATAGACTGAGCACCAAACTCGTGCATTAAATTACAAAGCAGTTCTGAAAATGTATTTATTCTTCAGGTGAGGTACCCTAATGTCTGGGACTTAGATTATCGATTTCTTACTCAAGTTCAGTAGAAAGGCTGCTAAAAGACGTGACTGTGGTCTTGTGTACACCTAATGGCATTATTTAACAATTAATAGCACGTTGGTAGATGGCCCTGCTATTTCTTACCGGGCATAACCCATCCCTTTCAGTACTGCAAATTCAGAGAATAGGCGGGGTGGGGGTGGGGGAAATGGGAAAAACTGTCGGTAGATGGCCTGTCTCAGACTGCGGGCTGGCAACACTGGGAAGATATTTTAAAAAATAGGTTTTGTTTGCCCCCGTCAGTGGAGTGCACTCTTGACCCGACAGTTTAATGTCCATTGCCCTCTGATCTCCTCCTCGTTCAGCTATTATTCCAGATCTCACGCGGCTTACCACTTTACGATAGCTCTCCCCACCTCGTTGCCTCCCTAATCCGCACCCCTCAAAGTTCCACTCTGTGTAGTCCAGTGTCCCTTCTTTTTTTTTTTTCTTCCACCCGTTCTCTTCTCTTCCTGCTGTCTTCATTCGCTTCGAACTTCTCTCTGTGCCAGTCATTCTTTCCCTTCCGTTGTTCCTTCTATCGTTTTTGACTCTCGCAAGTTCCAAAGCGGGACAGGCCACAAGAGCAATGTTAAGCAAACGTTTCTACTCTGATACCTTAAAATCTTTGAACAGAAATGATATTCAAATAAAATGGTGTGCTATGGTGTCCCCTATTTTCTTGCATTCACTGTTCACGAAGTTTGAATTTCCTTTAGGAGTGGAAAATGAACTATTATAAATGCACGTCTTGCACAAAAGAATGTGTTGCTAGCACCAGAGACTGTATTTTCTACATACCCTCTGGTAGTATCCATAGAGCTCAAAGAGAGCACACAATGTTGGTCAGGAAGTCGACAATAACGAAATGAAAAAGTCAATAGGCTATATACAAAAGGCGTTTCTAAGCCTAGGAGGCTGCTAAGCCTACCATACAGGGGTTTGCAACCATTGCTAGGTTTAGCAAAGCTTTTTTGTATAATGGCCTAGGCGCCCTTACTAACGTTAGTAAGGGCGCCTAGATAATGGCCCATTATGTTTTTGTCGATCAGTTGCCCTTTTTTTTTTTTTAACTGGTGATGCAATAAAAGTAAGTGGATATGATTTTCTTGTATCCCGAGAGTTCCCTGCTCTTGCTTACCTGAATTTCTGTCTTTTCCTGTCTATAAACCACCTTAGCTGTTGCCTGGAATCTGCCTGCACCGCTATTTGACCATGGAGATTCACAGCGGCAGAGACAGTATTATCTTCCATAATATGGCATGAACAATGTATTGTTAATATCTCCAAGACGTGTCTAATGGGTTTTCTGCACTTGGTTTTCTGGAACATTATTTGGCATTATTTGCTTATTTTTTCTACCCGCACAGAAGCACAATGGTATAGGGGGAAAATTACAGTAGGCCTGCAGATTAATATGATATGAAGTGATGTGCTTTGCTCTTTGCTTCGCTTGATTTAGTTTTAGGCACTTTTATGAGAAGGAAATAAAGTTTTGTTGTTGTTGTTGTTCTTTTACCAGATTTCAATCATTCGGTAGGCTACCCCAGTCAGCATTACACTGCCAAGATAGTAATCATTCCAAAAGAGGATGGTTTTGAAGTTTTATGTCTGGAATATTTTGAAAGGTTGTTGTCAGGATTGCAAATGGGGATATTTGAAAAGCCGAAACGTCCTCATGCTAATTAATTTCAGTCAAACGCGTGCTGTCTGTCATGCAGGTCTACAATAACGTACCTGCTCATTGTAACCTTTTTAGCATTAGAGTGGTCACCCGAACAGAATGTTTAAATGAACGGATCACGGATGCGTTACCGTAACTACGCTTAGATAGAACTTCATTTCTTCGACGGATTCTGTGCCCTTTCCTTAGGCCGATCCACAGATTAATAATTTATTAGTCTGTGGGCCGATCGCACGAAAGTTATGGCATACCATATAATTATAATTTTTCTTATTAGCCTCTGGGGTGTCTGACAATAACTGTTATTGCAACATAACTAGGATATTATTAATCGTTTATAGTGTTCATCCATGTTGCGGTAATAAATGTTCGCTTCTATTCAGATATAATACAATAAAATTATGGACTCATAATTGTGTTCTTGTTCCTTTGCACGTCTTCTTACCTATACATAATTAATGGCGAAGCAACCAGTGGCCGTATTCATAATCAATGCGTTAACTAAAGTAAAAATACGTTGACTGGTGTTAACACAAGAAATGAATACAATTTCCTGTGTTAACCCCAGTCAACGTATTTGCTTTAGTTCACGCATTGATTATGAATACGGCCACAGAGAGCCAAATTAATGCAAGACCAGATGTCGGCCTACATGTTCATCAGTAGTGGATGACCTGGAGCCCGCGTCTTTTCTGAATTCGTCATGGTCGTTATTTAACATGTTGCTTCCCCGTGCTCGCTATTCCTGTATTGTTCCTTTATACTTTTTTTTTCCCTTTCGCCCCGTTATAGTCTTGCATCAGTGTCTGTTATCTAACGTGGCGTTTTATTTAAATATCGTTATCACGGACGAATTTTTAAAGTGGTTAAAAAAAATCAGCAGTAGGCATAATCCTCAAATAAAATAAATGTGGTACTGTTTTGCAGTGTACCCTGGGCAAAAACAACCGACTCGGAATCCCCCCCCCCCTTTCCCCCTCCCTCTTCCTATAAAAACTAAACGCTGAAAATAGGCCAGGAACATTATTTTGTTATGTTCAGAAAACACCGCATACAGAAATGTGAGAGGATGAACGACTTTCTATTTTTAATGTGCTTTCATGGTAACTCTGGTGCGTGAGTGAGGGACGGCCACTCATAGTAGTTTAGGGACACTTGGCAGAGTACCATTAATTGGATTATTTCCCTTGTAATACTAGCGCGGGACCCGTTATTCACATCACGAGGAAAAGCGCGCATTTTGATTGGTCAGTTGGAAATGTTGACCACCGGGCTTCCAACTCTTATATCATGGCTTTGAGTTTCTTACAACTCGCTCACTCGTTGTTATCCACCGACAGAAAGACGGGAACCCGAATTCATTGTTGAGAGTAGGCAATACCTTATCGGTACAAAATAGGTACTCATGATAACGTTTGTTATCAACGTAGATACGTCGTATTAATGGACGAAAGTATCCCGCACAAAATTGTCGAATGTTGTTAGTCCTGACACTTTGAAAATTTATATTAAAACTATTACCGGGTTTCTGGTATAAGTAGTCAGTTAGAATTTTAGCAGCAAGTTTCTACTTTATAATGGTACTAATTTCGTTGTACTTTGATGCACATGTCCTATTGAAATAATTAATAAGAGGATCTCGGATCTAGAGTAAACCACGAGTTAGACGCATGTTATCCCCGATAAATCCAACCTGGGTCAAATTTATTCAATTATTGCTGGAGGGGACGTTAGAGTAATTTCTGCAGTTTACTGGGATACCTAATTGACTTTTGTGTGCACCCCTTTAACCGTACTGTAAATTCGATTGTGTTAGGACCCTAACCGGTTATGTTGTTCGGCTGGACTCAATGTCCGAGCCTTTCACTTGTCCAAAACGAGACTACGTAATAGCTCTCTCGGACGTCTGCGCGGGCTCATAAATAAGATGCGAGTTCGAGTGGTCAGCACACTCCATCAAAGACGCAGAGACAAGAGCTGACAGCACAGTGAACCTAGACCGGCGGCGGCCTGCCGTGGCGCGCCTCGCCCAAAACATGGCCTAGTCCAGTTGCGCCAGTAGCAGAGAGACTTTGGCTTATGGCTGGTTGGGCTTCTTTGTTTGGGCTTCTCTTCCTTTTCTTGATAGGGTTTTCCCTATGCCTTTTGGTAGCGATACCTTTGTTAGGCTTTTGAATAAATAAGATTGCCAGCAGAACCCTGTGTTTGTTAATCCTGTGTATCCTTAAGGGAGTTACTATTGAACCCACGCAGTAACCACATTACCCACTCGTAGTTCACCCAACAGAAAGAAGCAAAATCTAGAACACGTTGAAAGAAGTGGTGGGCACAGGTGGGTTGGATGTCGGAATATTTCAGATGAAAGTGATTAATTATCTCGTGGTAAAAGTTAACATGTCACTCGGGGTTATTGTGATTTGTATTACTAGCTCTACTGCCCTTCTTAGAACTTTTGCAATTAATATAGGGGCTATCCACAAAGTTCGTACCGTACGCTCGGTTTTGGCGATTTGTGACCCTCCCTCTCCCTCTTGCACCTTGGCTTTGCCCCCCCCCCCTGTTGAATGTCTATGATAAGGCCTTGCCACAGAGTTATCCAACAGACAAGAGGGGACACTGCTCTGCACTGCCTCTGTTCCGTCCATTAAAAGATGGCGGCAATTCGCGTGGACGCCTAGGGCGGTGCCATTGCATACCGGAAGTAGGCAAGCGACTACTGTATTAATTACAGCCTGCACTAAGAGCAGACAACAAGTCAGTGTGCGCCATTTTTCAAACTTTTTTGTCCAAACTTGCCCTCTTTTTGCCTTGCCTCGGGATACCATAGGGTGCACAATGACTTGGCCTATTTCCCGCTCTAGTCCACCTATAGAGCTCTGTGGACCTTGCTATTTTGAAGCCTTAAATGGCATTTGCACTGACTGTTAATACTTAAAGTACACATTAAGTGCACACCGTTTTTCAAAATTTTGTTTATCAATGTTTTGTCTTCCTTTTGCCTCACCTCGTGGCACCATAGTGTTCTCGGTGACTTGACCTATTCCCGCTCTAGTCTATCTTTAGAGCTCTGTGGGCTTTGCTATTCTAAAGCTTTCAATAGCGTTTTGCACGGACTATTTGACTGTTTCACTATAAACATTGCTTGTGTTTGATTTTATATATTATATAGCTGCTGTGGCATAATCTGTTGAAAAACAACAACAACAACGACAATAAACTTTTTTATTCATTACATCAACTGAATAGCGTACGTACGTTTCACGGAACCTTCCTCCTCCCATGGATGGGTTTTATACGCTGGGGCAACCCCCCCCCCTTTCCCCCTTCCGAGCGTGCGTACTTCATGCACAGCCCCAAGGGACGGAGGAAGGGAGGGTTTCTGACTTCAAAAAAGCCGACAATCATTTCATCAAGCATTTATGAAGAGCCTACTACTGACAAGCATAAGCAACAAACTTAAACTTAATGTACCATTACAGCCACTATCATTGATGATTACCTGAATATCCAGGACAGTTAATTGGCCACTGTACAGTCAGCGTAGCAGTGGGCCTGTCACCCGTCTCCATGGCTTACCTGCTTTGTGCTGTAGCTCCTGAAAATGACAAATAAAACGCCATTCGTCTTTTGGACCAACGTCATTTCGTCACATTTCAACATTCACCATGCGAAAGCAACCTCATACCATATCACCCGATTACCATATCGTAGATTAAAGCAGACCAAGGCACAGAAATGCTTCACATCGATGTGAAATGGCAAAAGAAGCTTTAGGCCGTGAAAATCTTCAAGTAGTATCTAATTACCGACATATTTTAAGAGATAATATATTTCAATTTTCGTAAGATTCCTTTCTTAGCGTAACTTAAGAAAGCAACTTCTTTCAAAACAAGAAATAAAGACGGGGTATGAAGCGGAAAAAAATACAGCTCACTTTACAGTTTTGCAAGCTGCCGAGTGTTAAATCACAGAGAGGAGTGAAATATCGGCTATGACAGAGCTTATGCCTGTTAAAATGCAGAGCTATTCAATACTAAGTGCCAGGTCATGGAAATATAGGCCCCACGTTAAATGTGTGTTGGAAAAATGTCCGCCGTCATAACAAATTGGAAACGTGACATTCAACTTGGTAAACCGCATAGAAAAAATTTGTGAGTGTCATCTAAACACAGGAAGCAGTTTTTCTAGGTTGTTTGGCTGGGAAATGGATCGGAGGCAAAGTAGGCACCATTTATTATGTTAACACTTGAAGACAAACGCTCGTTCAGATGGAAAGAAAAACTTACAACTTTTTTGTATATGAAACGCACTTTCAATTGGACTTTCAATACGGAAAAAAGGGGAGGGATCCTTAAAGTTTTAGGATGAGGGTAAGAGTACTTTGAGACAGGCTCTTTTTTCTATCTCCCTCTCCCTCTCCTCTCCTCTCCTCCCCCCCCCCTCCGACAGGGGAAGATATATTTCAGAAACTATGATGGTAATGTACGTGCACTTGGAGACTATGACAGTTCATGAGTGGATAATGTCATGAAAGCTGCCATCCCGGCAATATTTCATAACGATAGTCTGCTGAAAATCTGTTCATTTGTCTAGACATGCTTCGTTACACTAGGAAGTACATTATTATGGCCAAGTTTTCTTTTTCAACGTGCACTTGTAGGCGAAATAATTATGGGCGACGCCCATGCGAAATTACTTCCATTTACTGTAATGACATGTTAAATCATTAACAAACAAAAACTGTCTAACACATTATTCAGACGAGACATTCAACGTGTGAAAGAGGAAACATGAATGCGGCATGTTTTGAGACTTGAGTGTTTGCCCTAAGGCCCTAGCGACATCCTGTGCTATTGGACTACTCTTTAAATACAAAATGTGATATATTTATGTTAAGGTAATTAATCCAGTCTTTAAAACTAAACAGGAATGAAGAACAGCAATTATTCTAACAGTCATTGGATGTTTGGGGGTTGGTAGCAATGAAATTTAATGTGAGGTTTCCGTTTTAAATCGTCGGGCTCCTGTTTCTAGTTTGGGCCCGGGGGGGGGGGGGGAGCGTCAATAATTTTTCTTTTTCCTGGACAGTCTATACTATTAAAAAACGAAAATATCACCAATGATAACTATTTGGATTGGAGCCATCACTTTGCTTAGACGTTCATGACCACCCACATAGATGATAGTTGTCCCTGCCATCATCCCCGTTCCACCCGGCGTAGATTTATGTAATATTTTCGTAAAGTTGGTACGATTAACGCAAGGATCGATTCCCTTCATCAAACCGGCGGAGGAGCGATGTTGTAATCAGCCAATCTACATAGGAACAACGTCGTTCCAATAAACTTTGCCTCCATCCTACGCATTGGATTTCTGTAGAGTTGCTGGTAGGGGTACTAATAGAGGCCGATATTGTCAAAGATCTTTGGCAGATTTTAAACTTAACTGATGGGTTTTCTGCACTGGTATTGTTAACTTGTAATTGTTTTGTTTATGTTGGCAGACCTGGAGATGTCTACGACATACAGTTTTCTATCAACGGACAGAAACACACTGGTAAGTCACTCAGCCTGTAAAAATTCCAAGGAGAAGAAAAATTGATCTGTGAAAGTTAGAATAGTATTTTAACTAGCAAGTTGCATTTTAGAGTTGTCAAAATTTTTATTCTGCTTACTACAGCAACGTAGAATCGTTTTGGAATAGATAAAAAAAAAAGTACTGACCTTATTTTAATTTCCCGAGTTCATATTCCAGTTCATACCCCGAGGGTCCTGTCAGTCACAGACTCTAAAATAGACAAAACCTACTAAACCCGATTGCCCATCGCCTGACAGACCTAGCCCCCCCCCCCACCCCACCCTCCCAAAAGAGAGGGGGGGACGCACTATACACATGGGGTCTATTAGACCCAGTTTTAATGATACAATGCAATGCCAGGGTGTGGGTCTCTCAGGTCCCGCATAGGGTCACTGCAATCCTGGCTCTGAGGAAGTGATAAGACTTTAAGGGCTGAAGCCATGAGAGAGTTGGATGGTTAATAAAGGAAGTAAAGAGGACGTATTTATTAGTAACCTAGTAAACACATAAACTCATAATGAACGAAAGGAATAGGGATGGTAAAGGATACCAAAGTGGAGTATGGAAACGAAGGAAGAACAAAACAGAAAGGATGATAGAAAAGAAAAATAATGATCATTATTAAGAAGCTAACGCATTCTCTTTCGGTATGTGTACTATGGACCAATATAGGAAGACAGGACATAACGAGAAATTGTTTTTGCATTGATCATCATTGGTTGACTTGAAAAATACATCTCTTAAAATTTTCGGAACTTCAAAATTATACACCACTTCTTAATTTCATACCATGTAATGATTAATATATATTATTTGTGAACATGACTGATTAATGCTACAATCATGTCATTGATTACACATTGGTAGTGATAATAAGCAGATTAAATTAGCTAATTTTATTAATGTCAGTACTTTTCCTGGTGCAATGTAGGGAATGGGATCAACTTGGTGATATAGTAAATGATTTTAATATTTCTTTTTTGAATTTTGATTGACAGTTTTCAACAAATACCCGGCCACCACCTCCCTGAATGACTACATCCGTGATGTAGCTGGACTCAAAGGGACAAAGGTCATGTGTAAGGAGGCGGGATGTGGCTGTTGTGCTGTTACGGTCACCATGACCTCGGGAGGAGACAAGCTGGAAACCAAGAGCATCAACTCGGTAATGGGGCGGGATAATGATGGGGTCAGGGAGGGCTTTGAGAGGCCCAACAAAAGTTGAAATTCTGCTACTAGAACTCATCCATAAAGTACATACTCCAAATGGGGGGGGGGGGGGGGGGGGTTGGACAAGAGTTTTTTTCCAACACAAAAGTTGTAGGATTATGTACAAACTGAATAATAGGCCAGGTATTTGTCTAGTGAAACACATCAAATGTAAGTGTGCATGAGAAAACCCACAATATGTCGACAGAGCTGATTTTGAGAAAAACGACTTTGAAGTGAAAATATGGGTCCGACACAAACTTCCAACTTGGCTGTTGTTTAGGGGACCGTGGCATGTTACAGGGTAAACTGTAGATGAGCAGTGAACACTACTCAGTATGATCTCTATAACTACTTAGTTATTAGACTACGGTCCCCTAACAGCAATCACTCCAATATTAATGGGTCAATTAGCTATTGCCACTTTTAGGATTAAATGCCGTTTTCTCAAAATCTTGTTTTAGGGGGGTCACTGACTTCAATTTATCAGAAATGTCTTGACTTTTATTATGTGTACAGAACTCAAAATGTCATGTTTGCGACTTATTGTGGGTTTTCTCATGCACACTCACAAATAGTCAATGCCAAGTGTCACTTGCAAATTCTATAACATCAAGCCCTGTCGTGGACATGCGTCCAATAGTCACATTCTCTTCAATGGGGAGAGCAGGTCAAAGCCAAACATTATGAAAAGACTAGTTTTTTTGTAGTTGTTTTTTGAAGAGGAGGTTTATTGGTTGGTTGGAGGTGTCAAAATTTCCCAAAATCAACTGTGCATACTTTATGGATAGGCCATTGCAGTTTAAAGGGGCTTGAAAAGCAGTGTAAAGTATCTGAAGAAAATATCCAGGCTATTCAACACCACCCAGCTTTATCCTTTCTTTTTGAAGTGGTATTTAATGACTGTGACACTATTTGTATACACTGTATTTGTGCCTTTTGCACTGACATTCAGAAAAAAAAGATAATAATGGCATGATAAATCAAATCAAAAGTATGACAATATAGGACTTTGTAAGATCTGACATGGAGGATTTTTCTGTGATTTTCAGTGCACATGTCCTCTGTATGCTGCGGATGGTTGGCAGATCACTACAGTTGAGGGTATTGGAAACCATGTTGATGGTTTTCATCCTATTCAAGAAAGTGTAGCCAAACACAATGCTACACAATGTGGCTACTGTACTCCTGGTTTTGTCATGTCCATGTACGGGTAAGTATCTGGCAAAAAAAAGCTGAAAACTGATATAATTTACTGGATAGCAGCCAAGGCATAACTCCTTATGTACAGATTACTATAAATACCTAATGAAAAAGTAGTCAAAACTGTATCTGATGAATATTCATGAAAGAGAAACCGTATATGTCACTGTATTATTTAGTGATAAATGTCAGAAAAAAAAGAAAAACAGGTTGACTGATATTTTCATGTCCTGTTTAATTAGGAAATACTGCGCTATATGAACAAGATCATGCTAAGCACAGGAAGATCACGAGACCATGTCTTTGTTCAAGTTCATTATGTAGTCACAGAAATCTGAAAAACATGATGTGTTGTCCTCAAGCATTTAGGAGCGTTTTAGCTCATATGAATATAAGCACAATCGTTCATGAAAATGAGTGATTCATGTATTTACACCAGTAGAGTATTTATCCCTGAAAATTACCCTTAAAAATATGAGTGTAATTATAACTGTAAATATGAGAAGTGATTTTCTTATACTTTTCATCTTATTCAAGTTTAGCACATCAGAATCCCAAACTTTCTCAACAAGAGATCGAAGATTCTCTGGATGGTCATATCTGTAGATGTACAGGCTACAGGTCTATTTTGGATGCCATGAAATCTTTTGGTTCTGACAATACTTTACCAGGAGCTAAATGTCTTGACATTGAGGTAAGTCATTCATTATTTTTCCTCATGATTGCTCCTAATTGAAATGTCTTAGTTCACAAGAAAATTGCATTATTAAGGACTAGGTAAAACATAGGGATGATTAAATGTAGTCATACGAGCGTTGAGGCAGCCTGCCTGCAAATCAGGAAGAAGGCGAGGACACTTTATTACTCTTCATTTTGTAACCGTCGTCTTGTGTGATGCCTCTTTAGTGGCTTAGCAACTCCACATCTCCTGTCAATTTACTTGGTTGCTCCTGCTGATCGTTTTTTTTATGCTCGTTTGGCTTGTTTATTTATCCTGTCACCCCTACTATAATCTAACAAAGTGGTATTGTCCATTTATGCTTCGCTTATTATGATGAAATAAAATAACTATTTGTCATACTCAAGTAGTGGTTGTGACAGGTTGTAAGTCTGATCTGGGGAAAATCTAAGGGAAACTTTTAACCATGATGATGGTTGTCATTTAAATACAACATGATAAAGAGGAGGCATCTGCTTATTTGATAAGCTATTCTATGCATAATGATTAATCCTTCATAATGTTGTCTGTCGGTAAGTTTGTCATCAGGGAAAAATTGGTAGAAAATGGCCGATCTAGTTGTTGATCGCTGTCTTTATTTGGCGTGTAATTAGAGAGACATTTTGTTGCTTTGAAGTACATTTATGAACTGTAGGAGCTGGAAATCAAATCTCTTTCCAGAGCCATTGACAAGGTTGTGCTTAGAAAACTAAAATAATGCAGGTTGAGCCTAAAACAGTGGAGGCGGGAGAAGGGAATGTCATGATAGATGTAGTTAAGTACCTGGCTTAAAAATAATTTGCTCACCTTTTTTAAATTTGGCCTAACTTAGAGACAAAAAGTGCAGACTTCTCAGGAAAAAGTTAAAACATGTTTTAAAGGCATGTAAATGTAGAAATTTTCTTTATTACTAGTGTAAGGACCCATTCAAAGAACGGGTTGCAAACAACATGCACAATCAGTACACAGATTATGTAGATCTAGGAAGAAAACAACTCACAACTGGCACAGTAACACCCACATGGCCCGTACCATGCATAAGTGCACAAATACGGAAAGTGCCCTGCTTTTGGAAGCCTTTGTAACAAATGTGGAAAACCAAATCATTGGAAAAAAATGTGTCAAAGTCGCAGTCCACAAACAACTGTAAACTGCAAGCAAGAAAAAGCAAGACACATGAAGCCAATGGTAAAGCATGCTAAAAAGTCAGGTTCGAAAGTACACAGTTTGAAGGCGCAACCAGAAACAGATTCTGATGGCAATTCGGACTATCTCCAAATTAACTCCATACAAAATAAGTCACAAACTGAAATTGTTACTGGGATTAAAATGGTGTTCCCTGGTGCACAAAAAGTCAAACTGAAGGTCAAAATAGACACAGGTGCAAATGCCAATCTGTTGACAGTGAGATCATTAAAACAAATATACCCAGGAGATGAATACACAGAATTCATTCAAAAAGACAATAAAACAAAACTGCTGGGATACAGTGGTGAAACAATTTCACAAATAGGGAAAATAACGGTGCAGCATAAAGAAACGCCCATCACATTCCACATAGTCCACTCTGATGGCCCTAACATTTTAGGCTTGCAAGACTCTACAAAACTAGAGCTCGTCAAAATAACTTGCAACATTCAATCTGAGACAACAGTAAAAAGTACTGAGGATTTAAAGAAATTATATCCAGACCAATTTGACACAATTGGAACTTTTGATGGACAATTTCACATACAAGTAGAAGACAATGCTACACCAATTGTACAACCACCTAGGAAATATCCAGTGAACATAAAACATGAACTTAAAGAAGAACTGGATAGGATGGAAAATATGGGTGTGATACAAAAAGAGACAGAACCTGCAGATTGGGTGAATTCTCTTGCCTTCAGCAGAAAAGCAAATGGAAAGTTGAGAATATGTCTGGATCCCAAAGATCTTAACAAGGTCATAAAACGTACACATCACAAAACTCCAACTTTAGAGGAAATTTCGCACAAGTTCAGTGGAGCTAAACATTTTTCCAAACTAGATGCTCAACATGGGTACTGGGCTGTATGCCTTGATGAGGAGTCGAGCAAAATGACTTGTTTCAACTCACCATTTGGCAGATACAGGTTTCTTCGCTTAGCCTTTGGATTAAGTATATCTCAAGACATATTTCAAATGAAAATGGATCAAATACTGGAGAAATGCCCAGGTAGACTTGGCATATCCGACGACGTTTGTGTCTATGGAAAAACAGAAGAGGAACACGACAAGAACCTGCTAAATTTGATGGAAATCAGTAAAGAACAGGGACTTGTATTCAACAGTGAAAAATGCGACATTAAGAAGTCACAGATATTCTTTTATGGTCTTGTATGGGATGAGCACGGAGTTCATCCAGATCCCAAGAAATGTGACAACATCAAAGGGAAACCAGATCCACAAAACGCCAAAGAATTACAACAATTTTTGGGTATGGTTCAGTACATGGGTCCATTTATTCCAAATTTGAGTGAGCACACAGACTCGCTGAGGAAATTACTGCGCAAAGATAGCATGTGGCAGTGGACAGCAAATCACAAGAGAGACTTTGAAACAATCAAAACCCTTATTGATAAAGAGATGACACTGAGCTACTATGATACAAACAAAGAAACAACTCTCGAAGTTGACAGTTCATCTATTGGAATGGGTGCTGCACTCCTGCAAGACGGGACAGCCATTGCTTTTGCGAGCAAGTCCATGACTGAAGCTGAATCCAGATATGCAAATATAGAGAGAGAACTATTGGCAGTCGTTTTTGCACTAGAACGTTTTCACACATATGTCTATGGAAAACATGTCACAATTCAAAGCGACCATAAACCCCTAGAAAATATTCAGCACAAAAACTTGGCAAAGGCACCACCAAGACTTCAAAGACTCTTGTTGAGAATACAACCATACCATACAACAATACAGTACAAACCTGGAAAAGAGATGATTTTTGCTGATTACCTTTCACGTATAAACCCAACATCAGGCAAAGACATTGAGCTAGACACTGTCATACATCAAGTATCAGTTTCTGAAGAAAAGTACAATTTGCTGAAAGAAGAAACTTCAAAAGATACAGAACTTGCATGTCTAAAATCACAAATCGTCAATGGTTGGCCTGATGAAGCAAAGGACGTACCACAACATATAAGGAAATACTGGTCCATGAGAGACTATTTGTCCATTGAAAATGGTCTCATACTGAAAAACACAGCAATCATCATTCCACAAGCGCTGCACAAATCCACGAAGGACACCAAGGTATTGAGAAGTGTCAGTTACGTGCACGAGAGAGTGTCTTCTGGATTGGAATAACCAAGGACATTCAAAATGAAGTAAGACGTTGCTCTACTTGTGAAAAACATAGCAGGTCTCAAGCAAAACAACCATTGTTGCAACATGAAGTGCCCAGTAGACCATTTGAGAAACTGGCAGCGGACATTTTTCACATAGATGGACAAAACTTTTTACTAGTTGCAGATTATTATAGTAAAATGCCATTTGTGAAAAGCCTGAAATCACTTACCAGCAAAGAGACAATTAATTACCTGCAATCTGTCTATGCGATACATGGGATTCCACGAACACTTATGACTGACAATGCGAAGCAGTTCACAAGCTCGGATTTCATTTCGTTTACAAAGGAATGGGAGTTTAAATATATAACATCCAGCCCCCATTATCCCCAATCAAACGGATTCATTGAAAGGACCGCTCAGACAGTAGAAAATTGCATAAAGAAAGCAAAAGTTACTCACCAGAATCCCCAACTAGCTTTATTAGCTTTGACAACCCCTATTGACAACAAACTACAGTCACCCGCATAGTTACTTTTCAATAGGAAAATACAAAGTTTGCTCCCTTGTGTAGTTCAACATGACAACAGATCAGAGGAGGTAAAACAACATCTACTCCAGAGACAGCATACACAGAAAAAGTACTATGATGATGGTCCTAAAGACCTCCCACCACTACTCAAGAACCAACCTGTTGCAGTACAAAACAGCGACACTGGCCTATGGTCTCCAGCAACAGTCATAAAACCAGTCAGTGAACCCAGAAGCTATGTCATACAAACCCCAGATGGTGTAAACTACAGAAGAAATCGCAGACACCTGAAGGACAGTCTGATCGTAGCCGAACCAAAACCACCAGACGACTTAGACGATAATACTTCAATTCCACAGACAGTTGCACCAGCAACACCAATTACGTCTGAGTCTCGATCAACCATTCCAGAGCAGATTCATCTGCCACCGTCCACAAAATCAACATCAGGCACATTGACAAATCGCTATGGGCGAACCATTAAGCCCCCCAAAAGATTCAGTGAATAAAAACGTTGACAATACAGGTGTAGCAGGCCAGATTATACCCCCGCCAGACTATACCCGGGGTTAAACTGGTCTAGCCCAGAATATCCCCCGGGGTATATTCTGGGCTAGGCCAGTTTATACCCCGGGGTTTACTTTGGGCTAGGCCAGACTATACCCCCCCAGTCCAGATTATACCCCCTACTTTTTTTTTAAAACAAGTCAAGACCGCAGTTTATTTCAACTTTAGTTTGAATTGTCCATTATCACTGTCATCAGATATCATAGTTACATTTTTGACTCTTGTAAATTATAATACATTTAAAAGGAAATAAACATGCTTAAAAAGCATTGATATACAAAAGGATTGAAAATCCATTGAAACTGATATGATTATATTATAATAATACTTTAACACTAATTTTACTTGTGTCCGTTGGTATTATTATTGTTTTGGTTTTTTTATAATTAGGTGTCCATGAGTTAAACATGCATTGTGATTTTTTTCTTTGGCCCCACTAACATATACTTAGTGGCAAGGTATGAACTAATTATAAGACTCATAAGTGTAAAGTTATCTGAATTTTATTTTAATTTTTGAAAATCAGAAATGTGCTTGATATGTCGGAACAATTAGATCTACATACAAAGTTACACTGATGCAGAGAGAAAGGCCAGGAAAGAATACAATAGAGAAAAAAACAACAACAACATTTTAACAACTGACTGAACTGGCAGATGGTGCAATTCCATCATCCAGCAGACATTAAATACCTCACACAAAACTAAATACATACTAAAATTGTTTCACATTATGAATTTAACCTGTCCAGATCCACTTGAAACGTTACAGAAAGCTAACCAGTAATATACAATAATAACAATAAGAACACCAAATCATCTTATTTACTCTTGAAAATAAAGAGGATATAATCAATATCAGAATCACCATCATCTTGGAATAATATAAAGATAAGAGGGAATATAAAAATGACCTACACATCATTCTAGAATCTATAAGCAGCAATAATGTGTGTATTATATACCAAGTACATCATGTAAAGAAAAATGTGTTAAATCTTTTCAACTATTCAAGTAGAACTGGACTGAAAGCTTTAGCGAAGTAGCTTTGATAGTCATGTAAAATGACAGATTAAATCCACTGAGACAACAGTGCATTGCAGAAAGTAATTACAGTATGTTATGGCAAAAATTCAATGGATCATGCTGCATGAACATGTCTTGTTAGTAAATTCTTTGATAGCGTATTGTAGAAATGTATACATTTTATGTAGCTCATGGTTTAAGGCACTGGATTACTTTCACTCACATTCGTTGGCATGTTGTAGTTGTTTTTGTAGTCGGTTGCCATTGAGTAAAATTTGCACGGTACTGTTTGTTTGGCACTGACATACACTGAGTCCCAATGGATGAAATAATTAACGGACTCATAAAAATGAAGTCATTTTAAATATTTTTTTGTGTACAAATACACAGATGTTAAATCCCTTGGCAAGGGACGTGTTAAGCTTAGGCAGGTAAAGACGGACAAGGTCTTTTTTTTAAAATTATTATTATTTCACTCGCGAGTGACGTTCCCCTATTTACTATAATACATTGGTTCAATCTTTCAAAAGCCTTGCAAACTAATCCAGTGTCTTAAACCGTAATGTACATGAAATATATATCTTTCTACAAAGACCTATCAAAGAATGATACTCACTAACAAGAAATACTGTTAATGTAACATGATCCATTGAATTTTGCCTCAACATGCTATAGATCTAATTACCTTTTACAATGCACTACTTTTGTCTCTGTGGACTTACTCTGTCGGCCTACACAACTGTCAAGGCTATTTCACTAAAGCTTTCTGTCCAGTTCTACTTGAATATTTGAAAAGATTTAACACATTTTTATATATAGTTGATACACATACATTGCTGCTTATAAATTCGAGAATGATTTGTAGGCATACGCTGCCATTTTTACACTCCCTTTCATATCTTTGCAATTTCCAAGATGATGATGATGATTCTGAATTGATATTTCTCTATATTTTCAAGAGTAAATAACATGATTTCGTGTTCTTATTGTTATCATTATTACTGGTTAGCATTCTGTAACGTTTCAAGTGGATCTGGACAGGTGGAGTTTATCAGTCGCAAACATTAAGTGCCTATTTAGTTTTATTTCTGCTGGATGATGGAATTGCACTATCTGTCAGTTGGATTATCATTGTTTTTTTTTGTTTTTTTTCTGTGTGTTCTTTTCTGGCCTTTTCTCTCTACATCATTGTAACAAAAAATACAATGCATGTTTTACTCATGGCCAAGCAACTATCAAAATAATAATAATAATAATATCAACACACATGAGTGAAATTAATGCTGAAGTCTAATCATGTCAGTTTGAATGGATACTCAACTCTTTTGTATATCAATGCATTTTAATGCATGTTTGTTCCTTCTAAAATGTATCATGATTTACAGAAGTCGAGAATGTATGTATGTACACCAAAGTAAACTAAGGCTGAAATAAACTGTTATTATTATTTTCTCTAAATTGCATTATGACTTGTTGGTGTCAAGAATGTGTTCATGTATGTATTAATATGATATCTGATGACAGTGATGAAGAACAGGCTGAAATAAACGGTGGTCTTGACTTGTTTTTAAAGAAAAAGCAGGGGGTATAATCTGGACTGGGGGGGTATAGTCTGGCCTAGCCCAAAGTAACCCCGGGGTATAAACTGGCCTAGCCCAGAATATACCCCGGGGTATATTCTGGGCTAGGCCAGTTTAACCCCGGGTATATTCTGGGCGGGGGGTATATTTTGGCCTGTTACACCGGTACTAATATTCAGAATAAACAATTTTAATTAATGTTGTTTTTTAATGCAAATAGATAAAGCATACTTACTAAAACTCTGAATTTATTTTTACAGACGAAGGAAGTTGATCAATCAATTTAATGTTTTATATTGAGCTTATTACATGCATAAAATAATGCATTGAGTTATAATAATTACTAATTGCCAAGTGAAAAAGATTTTTACTTGCATTATACATTTCATGTTAACATTGACAGTTAAAAGTTCCTCAATTGTGTTACAGTTGAACATTCGGTTACAGACAGTATTATATTAATTTGTATCACAATTTATCTGAAACTGAATGGGTGTTGAAACAGTTATAAGATGTACATGATGATTATAGTGTATATGTGCTCTACTGATAATTTTAAATGATAAGTATCCAAATAACTTTAACTGCATGGTATGAATGAAGCACATTCTAAATTGATAAAAATAATATTTTCAAAAAACTTGCAGACTCGTTAGCTAACAAAAGTATTATAAAATGAATCTCATAAATATAAGATAAGCTCATTGAATTCATTATAAAAATACACTTTAAAGTAAAGAAAGGGGATGTAATGATATGATAGTTACTAAATGTGGCAACTGTATGTAAATGTACACAAGGACAGATAACTCTGTATGTTTGTCAGTTGGTTGATTAAAAAGATGGCTGATTCCAACACACATCTCCTGTTAAGCTTTGTCCACGTCTAAGTCATAAATATAGACAAGAACATCACATCACAAATGTCATCATAGGTACTGTAGCCGAATATTAAGGGGGTCACTAACGATTTAACAAGCATATTGTTGTAATTGTGTACTAAAATAAACACAATGCACATGTTAAAGTGAACTGATTGACCCAACCACTGAGGTTAGGGGCAACACACAGACAAATGGTGGTCTCTGGCCATCCACACATGGCTGTTACAAGGACGAGTTCACTCAGTGTGAGACGAGGGTTAATAGCACTTCATTCTAAACCTGTGAAATAACATTATCCACTTGACTCTCTGCCCCTTGGTATTTATCAGTAATCCCCATTCAGGGTAAACGTGCAGTATCGCGACATATGTTGTTTACATTCATGGCGGCCGTTCCATAGTCCGAGTGAAAACAATACATAGCTACCCCGGCGGCTCACCCTGAGTGGCCTGATGTCAATCTGACTACTGCCCAGGCGCACTTACCTAGGCTATATTAGTCCATTGTCAGATTGATATGTAACGACGTGAGGGTCTAGTCAGTTTGTATCATCGAGGCCGTAGGCCGATGTTCGTCTGGGCAGTAGTCAGATTGACATATCAGGGTGAGCCGCCGGGGTAGCTATGTATTGTTTTCACTCGGACTATGGAACGGCCGCCATGGATGTAAACAACATATGTCGCGATACTGCACGTTTACCCCCATTCAGTATGATGGATTGTATTCATAAGCCTTATCAAAATTAGTCTGTATGTCAACAAGAGGTAGATCTAGATCTAGTTCTAGTTTTCCTGCTGAGCGATACTGTGAAATCTTTAAACTTGAAAATAGATAGCTTAATCTTTTTTGGTCAAGTGACTCAATTTGCTAATAGGACTCCACAGGTCCATAAACCATTTTGGGATTTTGGACATTTGGGTTCATTCAAGTTCAGATACAATCAGAGACAAAATTCCTTTCTCCTGTGTTTTAAATAGGTTGATCAGTACAGATGGTGCAGAAATGAAGTGTAATTCTTCAGATCTCAAAGCCATTTTACATAACTTTAGACTTGCCTAGGCTCATGTGGCACATTTGGGGTGTTCAGTAAGTATGTCAGGGAGGTAATTTAGGCACACTTTTGACTCTTTCAAATTAGAACTCTAATTCAGGTGCCTTTTTTCCGCAAGAATGGGTTGGAGAAGTCACAACTTCATATTGTCACTGGCGAAGCATTTTTTCTTTGCATTTTGATTTTTCAGATTTTTTTTTCTGATCCAGGTTTATATTTAAGATCTCAATTAATAACAATTTGTAAGATCCCCCCCCCAACCCCCCAAAAAAACAAAACAAAACTTGCATGATGCATAATTTATTTATTCCACAGGATTTGAATAAAAATCTATGCCCTAAGACTGGAGAAGTGTGCAAAAGCAAGGAGAATGGCAGTGTTTGCCATCCACCAACGTCCCTGAATCTGGATCTAAGAGAAAGTAAATGGTACAGGCCAACTAATCTAAAGGAACTGGGAGCTCTCCTAACAGAGAACAGGAACAAATCAGTCAGATTGGTCTTTGGAAATACCTCTACAGGTAGAAACAAAATGCAAAAGCAGTGACTTGAAATTTATCGTTAAATTTATAACTCAATCACTTGATGCTGACTCGTATGCTCAGCTCCTGAGCTTGACGTTATTGCATTTCAACTGGAAATGACACTTAGTTTGGATTGTGATAACACTATTAGAAGAGGAACTTCACACTGTAAATTTTTAGAGTTGCTAGGGCATGTAAGTGGTTCAGAATCATAAATACAAGAAGACTACGTGGGAATTAAGAAAAGAGAATGGGAATGGTTGGAATAATAGAGTAAACTATTATTATGACAAGACACAACTGAATTGAACAGATGATAAATTTCAGGCCACCAGCTTACAATTTATGTATGCCTCAAGTTGGCATATAGTTTCTGTTTTTTGCACATAAATAAATGTCCCTGTTCCGTTGCATGCAGGCCATGTTTCTCATGAAGGGCCAGAGGCAGCAGGGAATCATTACTACAAAATCATTCATGTATGGGAAAATTATGTAAAAAATGTTCTAAAGTTTTGTTATGTACTTGCTAATATGGAACCCCTAAAACTTCTATCCCCAGTGAAATCTTTCAATGGAAGTGTGGAATTTGACATTGTTCACTAATCTGACCTCCTTCATTTCTTGATAAGGTTTGCATTGACTGTATTTCCAGGAATCTTCAAAAATGAAGGACCTTTCCAAGTGTACATTGATCTGCATGGTGTACAAGAGCTGTATCAGTATAATGTCAGTACATCAACTTTTAAACTATTCAGAACAATACAGATTTAACTGAAAATGGTCGATGAATTTTAACAAATCTTTATTTTTATCCACTTAAATTCATATTGCTTCATGTTGCTCCTAAGACAGACTGTCATTACTTTTTTTTTGCTGTTGTGAAATATGGATGTTAAATTCTGAAAATTATTATTATTTTACACATTTATAAATGTGAATTTTATTGGTGGTCGTTGTAAAAACAAGGATGTTTAGAAATGTCAATAGTTGCATGGTCCATTGGTCACAGTCTGATCTGAACAAAGAAAAAATTGAGCTGTTGAATTAATTGCAAGTGCTTTGATGAAAACAATATTTTTCCTATGCTAACTAAATGCACAAAAAGGCCATCTCATTTGCAGGAAACTTCGGAGGGTGTGGTTTTTGGTGCCAACACTACCCTGACCAAATTCAAAGAGTATTTGAAGGACCTGCAATATAAACCTGGCTATTTCTATGCCACAAGGGTCATCAAACATCTCAAAGTCTTGGCCAGCGTACTAGTCAGGAATGTAAGAATTTCACAGTTCCTGCTGTACCCACACATTCATAGTAGAATATCATACTATTCAAAGATTAAATTGAAAATATTGCAAAGATGAATGAGAATGGCTTATCAGCGATTAAAACTACATTTAATAGGCAGGCTATATGATACGTATGAATCTGACACTCACTTGTAATGCAATTCTACAATTTCATCACATGAGTGGACATCACATTTATTTGAAGAGGTTAAATTGCATGAAGAAGAAAGAAAACAGCATATTTTTCTGCATATGGGTTAAGGTAAATGTCAGGACAAAGTTGCTTATTAATTTGATTAACCATTTCCTTGCTCATTGATGTGATTTTACAGCGTGTCACATTATTAGGCTGCAAAAGCTATTCCATTAACAGAATGTCTCCTCATTAAAGAAGAAAAGTGTGGAATTTTGTACAATATTTTAAGTGAATTGACTGGGACTCTTTGACAAGCTTAAACTCCTGAAGACTGTATTCCTAATAGGTTTCCATGTCATATAATGCAGCCTGTTATTTACATACATGTATTCCATTAATGTGAAAGGTGTGCTTCCTATGTAGCCTGAGGAAATACATATCTTTATGGCAAATTCTTTGCATATTGGAAAATGCAGTAATTTTGTTTGGGATTTCTGTTTCATTTTCATAAGACTGAATGATATCTTTAATAATTTTGTCTAAAATATTACAATTAACTTTCTGGAGTCAGCGGAGGTTATTCCAGGTTGAAAAGGTTATGTTTTATTCATATACATATTATTGTGACATTTTCTTAGGATTGTGAATGAAAGCATTTCAAAATGAAATACCGTCATCACTTGCATTGGATCTCTTAATGCTGGTTCTTTATGCATGAGACTCCCAATTAAGATAAATACATTTTTGAATACCTTGATCCAGGCTGGCTGTATTGCTGGTAACCTGATGATTAAACATGGGCACCCAGAATTCCCCTCCGATCTTTTCACAATGATGGAAGCCATAGGAGCATGCGTACATATTTTTGGTATGTTCTTTTTTTTTTTCCTCAATAACTACTTAAAGCAATATATCCCTGTGAATCAAACCCATGGGATTGGCTTGTTGCAGAAAGTTTGAAGAATTACAGTACCATAGTTCAAGAAGAAATTTAATTTAACTAAAAAAGTTCATTTCACCTCAAATCATTATTTGAGAACTGAATATTAATTTATACATATATGCAGCCCAGTCTAAAAATTCTAGCTCATGAAGTCATATTCATGAAGGTTTGCAGCACCGGAATGTGATATTACTATCCCTTGTATCATGTATCAAAATATCAAATAAAATTCAGGCAAGAGTTTTTTGTGGTTCTTTTTTGTTGACGTTTGCCAATATTATTCAGGCGAATTTTATGACAAAATGTTTTCTTTCCTGCAGATTCTGAAAGCAAGGAGATCACAAAGTATTTACTGTATGACTTCCTGCACAAGGTTAAGATGGCTGGTAAGGTGCTTGTTTCTCTTCAGATACCAAAATTTAACACATCTGATACCTTCCGATCCTTCAAGATCACACCAAGATGGCAGGTACTGTGAGTGTATCATATATATATGGTTATCTGTCTTTTTTGCTTGGTTTGAGTCATTTTTTATAATATGTGACATCAAGGATGTCTGATGAATATATCTGATTCATATCTTTTCTTCAAAAAAAAAAAAGGAGGAAAAAGAGAGCTGATTTAAGAAAATTATCAACAAATCAACTAGCTGTACCTAGACATTAACAAAATCATGCTTAAAACTTCTTTTTTCTTTATGATCAGTAATGCCTTGTGATGAAAGTAATTAAAATGTTATGCATGCATACATTTTGTTTGTGCTGTGCACTTGAATATCCAGATGTTTTATTAGTATAAAGTCGCGATGTGGGTTACATGGGGATATTTCGACTGACACTCTTTCGAGGTCCGCTCCCACAATCGACGAACACACAAAAATAAATACTTGCACTCTAAAAAACTAAATAAATCAATTGCTTTCAATTTTAGCAGAACTGTAGGGCAGTTTAATTACAGGAATTAATGTAACAAACATAATTATAAATACAAATATCAATTCAAAGGCAACTGAATCTAACTAATGAAACTACCGCTTTCTATAAAGACTAACGTATTCAATCTAACTACTTGCAGGTCATATGAGTTATATGGCAAATAGAATCCGCGCACGTGGCGACGGATATAACAGTTTAAATTCTATTAATTCAATGAGACATGTTATGATATGGACATTTCCTCTAGACACGCCATGGAGAATGCTTGTACAACCATGCGTTGTCTGGCGGTAGCTCTGAAACTGTCTTCAAAAGTAAGTAGAACGGTTCACTTTCATCATTACAAATTAGTATGGACTCTCACCATGCGGCCCTCACTAGGAGTGAGAGCGCTGGATGTAAACGCTGTGGGTTTATATCAAACCAAGTAGCTTAGGCTCTGGAGCTTTAAATCAGGCTCCTCACAATGGACTGCTCAACTGCGTCTCTATGTCTCTCATCTGGCTGAGGACTATCGCCGACCACCTCGTAAATGGATTGTCTACATGTGGCCCAGAACTAAGTTCTGTATGGCCTTAAATACTGGACTGCATCTGCAGCTTACCGTCTAATTCCTGGATTGTGATTGGTGCAACCACTTCTAGCTCAGCTGCCGAACTGAGTTATTTTAAGTAACAGCCCTACGCAACGACCTTGGGTCGACATCAAAGGTCGAATTACTTCAATACAATATAATGTAAATTTTATAGCAATAAATTCTTAACATGTTCAAAACCCCGAGCTTTTACTCTGGATCACGGTTTTTCTGTACGTCAACAGACGTCTCAATAACATTTAATTCCTACTCACCCCTTCCCTCTTTACTAAACCTAGTTCAAAACACGAGATATAACAAGTGCTCAGTCATGCACACCTACGCTGTCCGTCTATCCTTCCCCACATCTTCTGTCTATCTATTATAAAAAAAACTGTTCAAAACAACTTGTTTACGAGACCAAGTTATGCTGGCTCGCACAATAATTACGTTTGTAAAAATTACTCACTGCTCTCTCACAAAAATTTAGTCAGTGGAAACATTTATGAATTAAATCTGTTCTTGACAATCAAGTTATAGCAGGTTATAGACTTACCAAATATTTTACTTCTCAACTCTTTGAGCACTAAATTCTACCTAGTTTTTTCTGTTATAAAAAGTTTTATAAGGCATTGGACATTCTTCAGAAACTATATATATATATGGCCTTTAGCGTCTTTACAGACGGTCTTAGCAGCTAGAATATTCACTTTCACTTTGACTGACAGCTTCTCTCGTGGCTTATTCTACCAATGTTTGACCCGAGAGTGCGATGGCAGTGATTGCAGGTCAGTCTTTTGGGTTCACTTTGGCGAGTGTTTTCATTCCGCCTCTGTCGTTTTGTCAGGTATGTTTCTTTTGCCTTGAAGTCTATTGCGAGCGTGCCACTGCGCAATTTTTGTCTCCATCTGCTTCGATCATTTGCAAGGTTCTCCCATTCATTGGGGTCGATGTTGAATGCTTTCATCGTGACCTTGCAAGTGTCTTTGAATCGCAGATGTGGCCTACCTCTGGGTCGGTTGCCAGTAGCAAGTTCCCCGTAGAGAATTTGTCTGGGGATGCGATCATTTTCCATACGGTGGAGATGTCCAAGCCACCGCAGTCTTTTTTTGCCTAGGAGAGCCTGAGTTGATGGAATGTTGGCTCGGCTCAGAACTTCGATATTTGAGATCCTGTCTTGCCACTTGATCTTGAGAATTTTGCGTAGGCAGCGCAGGTGGAAGGAGTTGAGGGATCTTTCATGTTTGGAGTAGGTGGTCCATGTCTCTGAGCCATACAGCAGGGTGCTTAGGACGCAAGTTTGGTACACGAGTACCTTTGTTTTGATGGTCAGCTTGCTATTGTTCCACACCCTTTTTGAGAGTTTGCCAAAAGCTGTGGCCGCCTTTCCTATTCTGGCATTTATTTCAGTTGTTATGTCTGTGCTACCACTGATGGTTGAGCCTAGGTAGCAGAATTTTCCCACTTGCTCCAGAGGAGAGCCATTCAGCATGATTGGGTTGGGGTTTCTCAAGCCTTGTGTCAAAACTACAGTTTTTGAGACACTGATCTTTAGCATGAATTTGTCACAGGCTTTGGCAAGGCTATTGATGAGAGCCTGGAGCGTGGTTTCATCGTGGGCCACGATTGCAGCATCATCTGCGAAGAGGAGCTCTTGTAACATAATATGCTCTGTACGAGATTTTGCTTTTAGTCTGGCAACATTAAAAATGGAGCCGTCCACTCTGGTGTTAATAAGTACTCCACCTGAACATTGACCAAAGGCATTCTTGAGTAGGGCTGCAAAATATATACCAAATAAGGTAGGAGCAAGAACACATCCCTGCTTCACACCGCTGTTTACAGCAAATGAATTGGATGTGCAGCCCTCAAAGTTGACACATGCCCTCATGTCAGTGTGGAAGGATGCAATAAGTTTTAGCAATGTTGGTGGACAGCCTATGGATTTAAGGACTGCATACAGGCCAGATCGGCTTACGGTGTCGAAAGCCTTTGTTAGGTCCACAAAGCATGTTATAAGCGGCCTGTTTTGTTCTTTACATTTTTCTTGGATTTGCCGAAGTGCAAATATCATGTCAATAGTTGATCGTTTGCTTCGAAAGCCACATTGTGTTTCTGGTAAGACTTTTTCCGCCAGTTGTTGAAGGCGGCAGAGGATGACGCGAGCAAAAGCCTTTCCAGTAATGCTGAGGAGGGATATGCCTCGATAGTTGTTGCAGTCGCCTTTGTCTCCTTTGTTCTTGTAAAGTGTGACAATTTTGGCGTCTCTCATATAATACCAATATAGAAAGCTTATAAGTATAAAGCTTATAGAAACTATAAGTGGTGTTAATAGTATTTTTTTCAATATTTCTGGTCTAAAATGTCTTCTTTTCTTTACATTCTTCTTGCAGAATGCTCATGCCTATGTGAATGCAGCCTTCAAAATCCCTATGGACAAGCTGAAAGTTTCAGGAAGGCCTAGACTTGTTGTGGGTGGCATAAGTGCTGAAACTGTAAGATTTTTGCCATTTGTTTCAGTGAAGTTGGACGCATTGAATTAAATTGGAAAACAGGGAGGGATTAGAGAAAGACATGATAGTCATTAATATGCCAATATAGCAACTGAGAAAAGAAACCATCTGATGGAAGTGTAGGACGGATGAGTGGCTATGTCGGCTTATGTGTAGCGGGTTCTAGTACTTCTTAGAGATACACAATCAAAAAAGAAAACACATGGTCTCCGTTGATGCTCTTATTTATTTTTAAAAAAAGGAACCATATCAAAAAACCAACCAGCCATGAGCTGGAACAAGAGAAAAGAAGGGTAAAATATGAATGGAATAATTACAACATCAATCAAGAAATCAGTGGTGAACATACACATATACAGAGAGTAATTTCCAAAACATCAACATGATACAAGTAATTACATGGGAGGGTACAAATGCTAAGGATAATGAAATAAAAGTAAGAATTAAAATACAAGGAGTCTCCGGTAACTGTGCATGCAGTGTACTCAACTACGAATGGACATAATCAATGAAGGAGCAGGATTATGATGGTTCTATTATAATGACACGTGCACCGAAGTACAATAAAATTGGTATCAATACAAAGCAGGAACTTCCTACTAAAATTCTAACTCACTATTTTGTCAAGAAACTCTGTTGTAATTTTAATATAATTTTTCTAAGGTGGTGAGATAGGTAAAAAATGGACAAACTCGTGGGGGATATTTTAGTCCATCAACACTTCGTATCTCCGTTAGTATCCAAAAGTTATCATGAGCACCCATATTATACGGAAAGGGTATTGCATACTCTTGAAAACGAACCCGAGTTCCTGTCTTTCTGACGGTTAATAGGAAAGAAACTAACTTTTAGACATGATACAGGAGCTGGATACCCGCTGGTCACAATTTCCACCTGACCAATCAAAATGCGCGCTTCTTTACAGCAGTGTCAATAACGGGTCCCGCATTGGCATACACAAGGGAAGTAATTCAAGTAATGGCAACCAGACAAGTGCCTATAAACCTCTATGAGTAGCCATACCCAGACACACAAAGTAGCATTACAAAGGCAAGCACATCATATAAATAAAAATAAAAATCATTCATCCTCTCACAGAAGTTTTTTTTTTTTTTTTTAAAATGAGAGGCCTGTGTTATATGAAAATATTATATAAACCACAGAAGAGCTGTGGGGTGGCAGCAAGCTTTGAAGCAAAGTCAAAATACGACAAAAGAAAAGGTTGTATGTAGCAATGCCTCACAAAAGAAATAATAAAGAATTGTGTGATTCATCTTCCCTTTTCTTTAGCATTTTATTGTATCGTGTCTGTATTACTTCTTACATGAGGCTTTGCTACAAACAACTTTTTCTTTTTGAAATAATCTACCTTATGCAAAAATCATCACACATAAAATAAAGTATGTTTTAACCATGTTATTTTAACTTATGATGATATTAGTAATGAATGAAATGGCTAGAAATGCAGACATTTTCTCAATCTAATCAAGAAAGTTGATGATTGTGATGCATTTATTTTCAACTCACCAATCACAGCTAAAAGTAAATAATTAACTTCATACAAGGTGATGTCTAAAGAGAGCAACAGAAGACATCATTGTGTGTCATTTCCTTTCATTTACCACAGGTTCATGCCACCAGCACTGAGTCTTATCTCCTTGGAAAGACACTGAGTGAAGATGTCATCAAAGGTAAGGGCCAAAATTCATTCATGCATAAAAACTCCCTAGGTGTACCTAATTTCATTGTAACATGATTTCAGATTACACTCCACATATCGTCAATTTCTTTTTTTTAAACCATGGAAGCAGTTCATTATAATGTATAAAACTACATAAATAATAGAGGACAATCATTTTAGACCAAACATTGTCTGGTTGGGCCAATTTAAGCTAAAAAATCTTTCAAAAAAAAACAAATAGGGAAATTTTACGTCACTTCTACCACATCAGGAAACTAAATCAGTGTGGTTAATAAAAAATTTGGACAGGGCTCTGTGCACCTAAATAGTGTACTGTTTTCCATAGTTTGAGTTTGATCGAAATTGTAGAAAATGATCTCTCCCAGTCCAGTCAAAACTTAAAAATTGACCATAGTTTACCAAGCTGACCTACTTTTAGTTCCATGCTGGTTTGCTGAGCCCCCCCTGTCTTATCAACCAGTAGTTATCCCTTCATTACGTACATGATCGCTTGTCTTTCATAATATGCATAAAATCTATGACTAACAAATGTTTTGAATGATCCTGTCAGAATTATAAAAGGAACTTAATTGTATGTTTAGCTCTAAAGCATTTTTGAAAAGCCAGTCCTAACAAACTTACTTTTGTCCTTAGTTACCAAAGTTACATGTCATGGCAGGAAAGTATTTGTTCACTAGGATATTGCAGTAATTCGCTGTGAATGAATTGAAATGTTAACTTCATAATGGATTTACCAAGGCACTCAAATTAGAACTATTGTGAAGCTAGTCCCCATAACTTCTGCATGTTTATATAACAAAACAAAATAGTTAAACTCCTATTTGCTTAACAGGCAGCCAGAATTTCATTCAATTATATCACTACTCAGAATGGCTCATGCATGCAGATTTTCTTAATTCAGTCTTGTGCAGCCTAAGCAAAAATGATATCAGTCGATCAGTTGCATACCTTTGATTTTGTCGCTTACAAATGGATTTATTAATTATTTTTTTTACACTACAGAGGCCTTGAAAACAATGGCTACAGAGCTGAAACCAACCACTCCTGACCCTTTGATAGCCTCTGATAAATATAGACATGACCTGGCTGTCAACCTGTTGTACAAAGTCAGTAAAGTTTTTGTTTTTTTATCTTGCATGGAAAAATCAAACTGTTATTCTGTTTTATTGAATTTTAACTGGATGAACCAGCATCAGCGGTTACTAGGTGATGCACAGTGATACCTAGGCCTACATCCCTATTTACCAGCACAGCTGTGTGTTGTGCCCTGAAATTTGTTACTGTGAGCTGAGGAGGCCAGGGATATGGTGTACGGAAAATCAGGAGGTCACGGTTCAAAGGGTTAAGTCATTCAGGTTGTCGCGGATCGGGATTTTGGGGAATATAGATCAAGAGGTCCGCTTCCCAATCACACGAGCACAAAAAAAAAACGACAATTAAACAACTTTCACTCTAAAAACTAAATAAATCAATTTGAGTAACAGACTGCAAAGTTTATATATCTAACAAATTCAAAGATAAAATATACAATAGATAACGAATACAATAGCAACTGAAAATGCTCAGCTAAGCTGAGGAGCAACTATGAAGTACTTAAGGCAATGTAATATGAAGTTATCTAAGTCACAATAAATTTACATTCAAAAGAATCCGCGCCCGAGGGCGACGGATCCTGTAAGGTTTAAAGTTCTATCTCTCTTCATACTAAAACATATTTATATAGCGTCTCTGCCAGGCGCGCTTTGGTGTAGTTCACACGTGGTCGCGGGAAATGCATGTGGTCTGGCAGTACTGGTCAACAGTCTACATGTGTAGGTGGCTGTAAATTCAGCATGGAATTAAAATCTTTAGCTCACCATTCGGCCCTCACAATGTGAGGGCTGTTGATATTAGCGCTGTGGGTTTAATGCTCAAACAAGTAGGCTTGGGCTCAGGAGCGTAGATTTCTGACAATGCTCCATCACTGTACATATCAGCTCAATCGCTGCGTCTCTATGACTTCTCATCTGGCTGAGAGCTCGCCGTCCACCTCGTAAATGGATTGTCTACATGTGGCATCTATCTAAGCTCTGCACGGGTTTAAATACTAAAGCTATGTCTCGACCTTCCGTCCAGATTCATACATTTGATTGGTGCAACCACCTCTAGCTCAGCTGCCGAACCGAGTTAGTTTAAGTAACAGCCCTACGCAACGACCTTGGGTCGACATCAAAGGTCGAATCACTCAAGACAATAAAATGTAATTTTATAGCAATAAATTCTTAACATGTTCAAAACCCCGAGCTTTTACTCTGGATCACGGATTTTCTGTACGTCAACAGACGTCTCAATAACATTTAATTCCTACTCACCCCTTCCCTCTCTACTAAACCTAGTTCAAAACACGAGATATAAAAAGTGCTCAGTCATGCACACCTACGTTGTCCGTCTATCCTTCCCCACACCTTCTATCGATTAGGAAAAAAACTGTTCAAAACAAATTGTTTACGAGACCAAGTTATGCTGGCTCGCACAATAATTACGTTTGTAAAAATTACTCACTGCTCTCTCACAAAAATTTACTCAGTGGAAACATTTATGAATCAAATCTGTTCTTGACACAGGTCACCAGCTTTCGGCTTTAACTGAAATCTGAGTAATTCAAAATTATATGAGACTAGCTGAGGTACCCGGCCCTGCCCGGGATAAATCGGTTTGAATATTGGTTTCAGTTCTGGGTGGTTATTATGGACCTGCTTCATCTGGCCTGTTCCTATTTGTTTATTTTATTTTTGTTTGTTTGTTTTTAAATAAGTCTTACTGCTCTGCTTTTGTGAGTTGACATCCTGCGCATCCTGTACAACAGTATGATTTGCGCACGGGTTAGTGTGTTTGATAGCCTAGTGAACACATCGCACGAAATGATAACGAAACCTTAAAATGGCGAACCATGACTCGAAATAGATCTAAATGATGGCGAAACAATAAATTTCAATAAAAAAAACAACACCAATTTGAGACTTCTATTAAAAACTGTGCACCCTTACATCCATTCTGATGCACCATATAAAATTTGAAGTCTTGAGTGTTGAATGGTTCAGAAGCCTTTTGCAACGAAAAATCTCAAGTCCACAAGTATATATAGTATAGATGTTAATGTTACAAAATTAAGTATTTAAAATATTGAACTGAAGATTTTTATTTTATTTTATTTTATTTAAGTGACTGGAAAATTTGTCAAATTTAATGTGCCTCACAACATCAATATTCCAGGCAAATATTTCATCAAAATGTGAATCTTAGAGAATACCACTGAAAGGATGAAATTTAAACAATATTTAATTCTCTTTTCATAATGCAATATGCAAAGTGAAGTTTGGCATATGTAATAGTCCAGGATCAAGCTTAAGTAGTCAGAAAAATTTGACTTTGGGCCAGTAAGTGACTTAGCTTAATTTTTTGACATCTTTGCCAGGGATTTTTCAATCCCACTTCATCAATTACAAATGATTTAACAAAAAAGGAGAAGGAATGGTTTGTTTTGATTTCTTATCTTCAGTCATTATAATACTGTTTTTCAAATCTTTCAGACTTTGCTTGAAATATCAAAACCATCAAATAACAAAATAAAGAGTGGTGCAGAAAGTATGGCCCGGCCATTGTCATCTGGTCTACAAACATTCCAGGAGAAAAGTGCAGAATTTCCATTGAAACAGGCTCAGCCCAAGTTTGAGGCCAACTTACAAGTGAGTGCAATTATGACAAAAATTTGCAGTTTTAAATCTATACTACATGAAAGATAAATGAATGAAACCATGTATATAATCCAAATGAGACCCAAATAAAGGGTAAAACCTTAGTGTTATACTAACCATAATGATTACTACAAACTGACTGATTCCACAAATGAGGTAAAAGGGTGTGTTCTTTAATTCTCTTATGAAAGACTGAAATGTTGTGGATGAATGAAGCTCCATGGAAGTCACTAGTTCCTGCAGAAACCAAAAATTATATTAACCAGTGATTCTGGCTAAAGCTGGCCTGATTGCCCAAATGTTAATACAGTATACACCAAGTAAGATACCCTTGTTTACAACTTCTGCTTCAGGAAAACTTCATACAGATGAATGAAGATAAGGATGTATTGCAGTTTAAGGTTGTTGCTTAGTCCTCATTTACACCTGTATATGTTTCAAATGATTTCTTAAATTTGCTCAGGCATCTGGTGAAACAGTCTACACTAATGATGTCCCGGTCTTCAGCCGTGAGCTGTTTGGTGTGTTTGTCCTCACTACTGTTGGATCCGGAACTGTTGCTAATGTGGACACATCCCAGGCTTTGGTAACGATTACATTCACACAAAAAAAAAAAAAAAATCTAACTTGCTATCATCAAAATGCTGTCTTAACTGTTAACAGAATAATCTCAAGTTGTAAAATTATGCACTGTACAGTTTGAAATCTGTCGTTTTCCATCTTGGATGTTATAGTTGGGCCTTGGATGTTATGTAATCAAATGTTAACTTTTAATCTTGGAAATCAGCAAAATTGATCTTTTGCAGTCATGTTTTACTGATTATCAATTTCATCCGCAATAATATTGTTTTGACTGATATTCATGTCATCCGCCACGTAGGAACTGTATTATTATTTTTATGGTTATTGCTTATCAGCTTCTTATTATAGTGCAAATCTGTTTACTGTTTCTTGTCTTCACAGTGTTTTCTTGAGGGCTTATAAATTTCTGGTTTACTGATCTCTCTGATCAGTACAGAGACAAGTTTACTGTAGGCTGTTGTTATTGGGACATAGTGTTTTACATATAGGGCTATAGCTGAATAGTGAACACAACTCAATATTTTCTCTATCTGGCTTTGTAACTAGACTACATCCCCCTAACAACATCCTTTTCAGTATTCTTTCTTGTCTGTCATCTTCAGTGTTTGTTTAGTGGGACTAACCAGTGCAAAGTGAGAAGGAGATAACTATTCTATATATTTCAGGCCATTCCTGGGGTAGTGAAGTATGTCAGTGCCAAAGATATCCCTGCAGGTGGCAAAAATGAATTCATGTGCACTCCATACATGCCTATAGTACTGGCAGAGGAGGTAAGGTTTAGGTATTCATTTTTCAGGAATTTATCAATATTGAAAAATGTACCAGGTATGGCATTTTTCGTTGTCACTGTCACTCAAGGTTAGAAATATGCGGGACACATCTGATCTGAATCATTATGACAGGGAAAAGTAACACTTTACAAGATTTACAGTGCAATGCCAGTCTCCTGAAGTGAAAACATGAATCACTGAGGGTCATGAACAATTCAATAATAAATTAGAAGGAGAGGTAAGAATTAATATCTTAGATCTCTCCCTTGTAGTCCTCAGAATGATTTATTGTTATATATTAGGCATACAGAAGGACATGACAACTGTTTGTACCAAGCAGTTTATTGATTGTGTGTTCACAGTATCTTAAGACAGATTGAAATTCTAGTTGCAAAATTTTTAGTCAGCTTTACCCCTTTTTTTTTTTAATCATGACATTGTATTCGTATAATTATTACTCTGCTCACTTCTTGAAATCCAGATAGGACTGCTCTCTTTTTATGGTAACAGTGGATTTTAAGGTTATATTCAATTTATTTACAGGTCTTTGTCACAGAGAAGGTTGAATATGCTGGGCAAATCATTGGACTCATTTTGGCTGGTAAGAAATCCTCATTCTTTTACAGGTGGGCCAATCTAAACCATGACAAAATTATGTTTTTTCACATCTTTACTAGTTACTACGACACTAAGCTCTATGATAAAGTGCATGCTAACACTTTTTGACAAACTGTTGGATGGCCAGTTTTAAATTTGGTTTTAAAACCACATGTATATCTGTTTTTTACATTACTAATTTTACTTTAATTATTATTATTGATACTGGTAATTTTATTTTTTTTGCAAATGATGCGAACAAGCAGGATTTGTGTCAGGTTTCCCTCACACTAACTTCTTGTTTAGCATGCAGAGTGACAGATTCCTCATTGATTTTGATGATGAACATGGTACGATTAGGTCTCACTATCAGGATGTTCCTCATAGCTTCTGTAGTAAATCCAGTCTTGCAGATGAAAACACGTACATACACTGAATGAATTTTTGTGTTAGTCTCTCATGTCTTGCAGAAACTAATATTTAAAGCACTTTCGTTGACTGTCATCCAGCATAATACCATGAATGATTTGAGGAAACTATCTGATTTTATGTGAAAGTATTCTGGTCTTGGTCTTAAAGCGTTTGCATGTCTTCAGTCTAGTTAGTGTCTTTGTATCTGAGGGTTTTAAGGACCTTTTCAAGTTTTTGTAAATTGGGCTATAGGGAAGAAGGCAAGAAAGGGCAAAGCAAAGTCTGTTCTTCTTAGCTTTGGGGGTTGATTGTGTGTGTGTGTGTGTGCAAAAGGGGGGGGGGTGATTGATACCATTTAGGCTGAATGACAGAATTGTGACTCATTCAGTCTATTTAGCAGCTGAATCTTTACTTGCAAAATATTTGTTTTTGTGTTACTGTAGAAGGAATGTTACCCCATAATAGCATCTGTCTGTAAATTAATGCATATATGTGCGATTTTGAAACACAGAAAGTCAGACAGTGGCAGAGCAGGCAGTTAAGAAAGTCAAGGTGGAATATGCCAATGTCCAAGAACCATATGTTTACATTGAAGATGCCATGACCAAAGGATTGACTCATGACACAGCTAAACCAGAGAAAGTTATGGGCAGTCCAGATGGTTAGTAATTTAGTTTGTTCACACTTTAAAGGTTAATATATAACTTCTCATCTCCAAGTTTCTGTACCAAAAATCTCTCTCTCTCTCTCTGTCTCTCTCTCTCTCTGTCTCTCTGACTCTCTCTCTCTCTCTCTCTCTCTCTGTCTCTCTCTCTCTCAGTCTCTCTCTCTGTCTCTCTCTCTCTCTCTCTCTCTCTCTCTTTCTCTCTCTCTCTCTCTCTCTCTCTCTCTCTCTCTCTCTCTCTCTCTCTCTCTCTCTTTCTCTCTTCACTGTTTGCAATGATTGACAGTTATACCTTTTGTTAGATCAGTGCCCTCTCTTTCCCAAAAAATCCTAATATTTCCAGTTCTAAATTAAATGATGCAATAACAATAAAATCTGTTCATAGTGTTACAAAACATCTGGACTCATGCCAGTGATCAGGCTGTAATTTTGTATGAAAGGTCATAGCATTTTGTAGCTTTTATAGTATGTAAATTCTTTTGAAATGTCAGACAGACAGCCAGTCTGGACAGTTTCTTATAAACATTTTTGAGACCCTTTGTTGGTCCATCAAGGGCACAAACAAATTATAATAGTAACAGACATTGTCAGATATTCATTTTTTTGTCTTTCTCATTATGTCCATGTTATTTTCTTTTCTAAACAGATGCACTGAAGGAGTCTGATGTTGTAGTGGAGGGTGAGATCAGGGAAGGGACACAGTATCATTTTTACCTTGAGAATCAGGTGAGGCTGTCATGTTGTTCATCACTTCCATTTTCACAACTATGTTCTGTGAGGAGACAGCACAGAATTGGTAATATGTTGCAAAATGATGTTTGAGGTTCGAACTATTACCTTTTTTTTATTCTTCCTAATATACATTATTGTTATGACTGCTATCGTTTTCTTTTAAAAGAATTGAACTACAATTCATTTTGCTCAGTTTTCTCATGTGGCTGTGAGATATTAATGAGTCAGTGCTGTTACCTCACATTTGTGAATTATTAGAATTTCTGTGTAGATTTGCAGTTGATGCACATACTGTTTTCTGTTTTATTAATGCACACACACACACTGATTTATAATTTGGATATGCAAAATACCTAATGACATTAAAATATCAATTAACTGGTACATTACATGTAAAACTGTAATTTCCATATCCCTAAATTTTTAATTTTCTGTTTTTCAAGTGTCACAATCTTGACCTTTGCTTTATTCATGTCCACACCTCAGTTTTTCTCAAATAAAGAAATGGCTTAGATCATTATTGTTTTTCACTTTGATTTACATTATGCTACATTTGGAAATTAAAGCTAAACTTATTTTAGCCTGCCCCATTTTTTAAAAGTTTCATTTGCGTAATATGTATACGATAGAAGGCACAAATGAACATGTGTCTGATCCCTAATTCAGTCTGCATTCATTTTGTAGAAATTAAATTTCAATTATTTTGTTTAAAAAAGAAAGTAGCCAAGAAAAAACCTATCTCCTTTTTTGCAAAACACATTAATGCAATTTACTTTCCCTGTAACAGGCCAAAATATACCCCCCGCCCAGAATATACCCGGGGTTAAACTGGCCTAGCCCAGAATATCCCCCGGGGTATATTCTGGGCTAGGCCAGTTTATACCCCGGGGTTACTTTGGGCTAGGCCAGACTATACCCCCCCAGTCCAGATTATACCCCCTGCTTTTTCTTTAAAAACAAGTCAAGACCACAGTTTATTTCAGCCTGTTCTTCATCACTGTCATCAGATATCATATTAAGACATATATGAACACATTCTTGACACCAACAAGTCATAATGCAATTTAGAGAAAATAATAATAACAGTTTATTTCAGCCTTAGTTTACTTTGGTGTACATACATAGGCCTACATTCTCGACTCCTGTAAATCATGATACATTTTAGAAGGAACAAACATGCATTAAAATGCATTGATATACAAAAGAGTTGAATATCCATTCAAACTGACATGATTAGACTTCAGCATTAATTTCACTCGTGAGTGTTGATGATATTATTATTATTATTATTATTTTGATAGTTAGTTGGCCATGAGTAAAACATGCATTGTATTTTTTGTTACAATGATGTAGGGAGAAAAGGCCAGAAAAGAACACACAGAAAAAAATAATAATGATAATCCAACTGACAGATAGTGCAATTCCATCATCCAGCAGATATAAAACTAAATAGGCACTTAATGTTTGCGACTGATGAACTCCACCTGTCCAGATCCACTTGAAACGTTACAGAATGCTAACCAGTAATAATGATAACAATAAGAACACGAAATCATGTTATTTACTCTTGAAAATATAGAGAACTATCAATATCAGAATCGTCATCATCATCTTGGAAATTGCAAAGATATGAGAGGGAGTGTAAAAATGGCAGCGTATGCCTACAAATCATTCTCGAATTTATAAGCAGCAATGTATGTGTATCAACTATATATAAAAAACGTGT